>JALXFT010004766.1:0-442500 GCA_023376895.1 Aspiorhynchus laticeps
TGAATTTTTTCTTCATTGGCGATTGCTCAATCTCTCTTTTCTGATCCCCTTTGTCTGCCTTAGCACTCATGATGGGTCCAATGCAGAGTGGTTTAAATTTTACTGACAGGATCGTAAAATATGTGGCAAAGTGCGCGGAGCGAAAGACTAAGCCTGCATCGCCGTCGAGGGGTCACGTGATCCTCCAGACCACACATACACTGAACACAATTATAAACGCAACACTTTTGTTTTTGCCCCCATTTTTCATGAGCTGAACTCAAAGATCTAAGACTTTTTCTATGTACACAAAAGGCCTATTACTCTCAAATATTGTTCACAAATCTGTCTAAATCTGTGTTAGTGAGCACTTCTCCTTTGCCGAGATAATCCATCCACCTCACAGGTGTGGCATATCAAGATGCTGATTAGACAGCATGATTATTGCACAGGTGTGCCTTAGGCTGGCCACAATAAATGGTCACTCTAAAATGTGCAGTTTTACTGTATTGGGGGGGTCCGAAAACCAGTCAGTATCTGGTATGACCACCATTTTCCTCACGCAGTGCAACACATCTCCTTCGCATAGAGTTGATCAGGTTGTCCACTCCTCTTCAATGGCTGTGCGACGTTGCTGGATATTGGCAGGAACTGGAACTCGCTATCGTATACGCCGATCCAGAGCATTCCAAACATGCTCAATGGGTGACATGTCTGGTGAGTATGCTGGCCATGTAAGAACTGGGATGTTTTCAGCTTCCAGGAATTGTGTACAGATCCTTGCAACATGGGGCCGTGCATTATCATGCTGCAACATGAGGTGATGGTCGTGGATGAATGGAACAACAATGGGCCTCAGGATCTCGTCACGGTATCTCTGTGCATTCAAAATGCCATCAATAAAATGCACCTTTGTTCGTTGTCCATAACATACGCCTGCCCATACCATAACCCCACCGCCACCATGGGCCACTCGATCCACAACGTTGACATCAACAAACTGCTCACCCACACGATGCCATACACGCTCTCTGCCATCTGCCCTGTACAGTGAAAACCGTGATTCATCTGTGAAGAGAACACCTCTCCAAAGTGCCAGACGCCATCGAATGTGAGCATTTGCCCTCTCAAGTCAGTTACAATGTCGAATTGCAGTCAGGTCGAGACCCCAATGAGGATGACGAGCATGCAGATGAGCTTCCCTGAGACGGTTTCTGACAGTTTGTGCAGAAATTCTTTGGTTATGCAAACCGATTGTTGCAGCAGCTGTCTGGGTGGCTGGTCTCAGACGATCTTGGAGGTGAAGACGCTGGATGTGGAGGTCCTGTGCTGGTGTGGTTACACGTGGTCTGCGGTTGTGAGGCCGGTTGGATGTTCTGCCAAATTCTCTGAAACGCCTTTGGAGACGGCTTATGGTAGAGAAATGAACATTCAATTCATGGGCAACAGCTCTGGTGGACATTCCTGCAGTCAGCATGCCAATTGCACGCTCCCCCAAAACTTGCGACATCTGTGGCAAAAAAATATGCCTTTTGTGTACATAGAAAATGATGAAGCCTATAATGCAGTTATATCCTCCTAAAATTGAAGATATTGGGGAAAAAACGCCCCTGTATGAGATCTGTCTCATATTTATATCATATGATATATTTATATAGCCTGAATACTGTTAACTTTAGACAATTTGAGTAGTGAGGGGAAATATAGCCTATAGCTTTTTAGTGTTAAAATTATTAAAAAAAAATTTAGGTTTTTTTTGGCATTTTAGCCTTTATTATGATAGGACAGTTCAGATTTGACCGGAAGCGAGGTGGAAAAAGAGAGGGGGCTGGGATCAGTTAAGGTCCTCGAGCCGGGATGCGAAGTCAAGACACCCGTAGCATACGGTGCTGTATTTCGGCGTGCTGCCCACGCAGCTATCGGTGCCAACTTAAAAATTATTTCTAAATGCAAAATGCGACGTATGTGTGACTTATCTTTTTTTCCTCCCAAAATCGCAATTTCATCCCCGCTAGAAATTTTACGTTCCCAGAACATCCTCAGAACGTCCCTGCTGGTGTCGAGGACGTTGCCTAGTAACGTCCCCAGAACGTTCTGAGACGGTCACGATGTCGAGTTCTTTAAAGGGTTGGGGGACGTTATTTGGAGGACCTTCCCAGAACATTCAGGACGTTCTCGGGACGTTTAGGGGACCATATTTTATTTGAAAATTTGACGTTCCCAAAACGTCCTCAGAACGTCCACGCTGGTGTCAAGGACGTTGCCTTGTAACGTCCCCAGAACATTCTGAGACGGTCACGATGTCGAGTTCTTTAAAGGGTTTGGGGACGTTATTTGGAGGACCTTCCCAGAACATTCAGGACGTTCTCGGGAAGTTTAGGGGACCATATTTTATTTGAAAATGGACGTTCCCAAAACGTCCTCAGAAAGTCCACGCTGGTGTCAAGGACATCGTCTAGTAACGTTCCCAGGACGTTCCGAGAAGGTCATGATGTTGAGTTCTTTAAAGGGTTAGGGGACGTTATTTGGAGGACCTTCCCAGAACATTCAGGATGTTCTCGGGACGTTTAGGGGACTTGGAAATCTGACGTTCCCAAAATGTTCTCAGAATGTTCACGCTGGTGTCAAGGACGTCGCCTAGTAACGTTCCCAGGAAGTTCCGAGATGGTCATGATGTAGAGTTCTTTAAAGGGATGGGGGACGTTATTTGTAGGACCTTAACAGAACATTCAGGACGTTTTGGGAATGTTAAGGGGACCATTACTATAGGAAGTTCCCAACTGGTCTCTACACTACATTGCCATAACGTTTGCAGGACCAACCTAGAATGTTTTTTTTTTTTTTTCTGGTTCTATTTAGGTACTTCCATCACATTTACTGAATGTTTTCATAACCTTTAGTAACACATTACAGGAAACTATAGGGGATCAAACTAGCATGTTACTGCAGCACTTCTTTCAAACTGGTTCTTGGTCTGCAGAACCTTAATCAGGCACTGTGTTCACGCTTAACACATTCAAACATCAAATACAAAGCAGGAAAACATAATTAATTTATTTTGTGAACAAAAACAGATTATAAACGAATATTAAATATGGTCATGCATAGGAAGGGTGGGGGAGATAGAGAGGGGGGAACTCAGTCAATTCAATTCAGTTCAAATTGGCTTTATTGCCGTGACAATTTCCACAGTAAAGCACCAAAATGTGTCCAAATAATGGAAACAGTAACAAGAAAATAACAATTTATACTAATTATATATTCAGTGTGTGTGTGCGTGAGTCAGTCTGTAACGGGGCGAACGAGACGTGAGACATGCAGAGCCATATGCAAGGCTTTATTGTGAAACATGGTCAAAACACAGGCAGGGTCGGACAGTGGCAAACAGGTATAACACAGACAAGGCAGTGAGTAATCCTAGGGCAAGCGTGGGTCGCCGATCGGCGAACAATATCCAATTGGGCAAGGCAGAGAGATAATCCAGGTACACAAGCAATAATCCAAATGAGGTGCAACCAGAGTCCAACGGGCTAGGCTAAGGGTAAATCCAGGAAACACGGGCAGAAGTCAAGCACGGGAAAACTATCAAAAGGCAAGGCAAAACTATGACAATTATGTGGGCTCCGTAAAGTAGCTACCTCTAGGAGAGTGATAAACGCTAAACAATACTCGGCAGAGAGCAAGAGGAAGTCCCAGGCTATATAGTGTGTGATTGTGTGATCAGTAGTGCAATCAGGGTGCTGTGAGATTGTTCTCAGGAGTGTGCGTGATCAGTGCGAACAGCTGTGTTGGTGCAGTGGATGATGGGAAATGCAGTCTCTGAGTGATCTGTAACTGTCTGTGTAGTGTGAAAGTCAATGTGATGGGTGAGTGACCTCTTGTGGTGAATGAACAGAAGTTCATGGCCAGGATTTGTGACATAGCCCCCCCCCGCAAGGAGCGGCTTCCAGACGCTCCTATATAATCCAGGGTGGAGCGGATGGACCCGGAGCCCACCAGGGCGGAGCAGACGGGACTGGAACCCACCAGGGCGGAGCGGACGGGACTGGAACCCACCAGGGCGGAGCAGACGGAACAGGAGCCCACCAGGGCGGCGCGGACGGACCTGGAGCCCACCAGGGCGGAGCAGACGGGACTAGAGCCCCCCAGGGCGGAGCAGACGGACCTGGAGCCAACCAGGGTGGAGCAGACGGACCTGGAGCCCACCAGGGCAGAGCAGGCATGACAGGAGCCCCCCAGGGCAGAGCAGGCGTGACAGGAGCCAACCAGACCGGAGTAGAAGGCCACCACGGCGAAGCGGAAGACCACCAGACCGGAGCAGTAGACCACCGGACTGAAGCAGAAGACCACCGCAGGAAAGCAGACTGGGCAGGAAACCATGTCAGAGTCTGAGATCTGGGGGGAACAGAGACAGACAACACAGAGAGAGCAGAGACAGACAACACAGGGAGAGCAGAGACAGACAACACCGGGAGAGCCTTCGTGGTCTCAGGGGCCATGGCAGGGCAGGTTTGGGAATCACAGGCGGCCTCCATAGTCGTGACAGGGCAGGACAGGAAATCACAGATGGCCTCCATAGCCATGACATAGGGATAGGACAGGAAATCACAGGCGGCCTCCGTAGCCGTGACATAGGGGTAGGACAGGAAATCACAGGCGGCCTCTATAGCCGTGACTGGGCAGGATGAGGATTCAAAGACGGCCTTCTTAACCATGACAGGGCAGGACAGGGAATTACAGACGGCCTCCATAGCCGTGACTGGGCAGGACAGGGGTTTGCAAACGGCCTCCATAGCCGCGACAGGACAGGGCGAGAGGTCACAGACGGCCTCCATAGCCGTGACCAGACAGGGCGAGAGTCACAGACGGCCTTCTTAGCCGTGACAGGATAGGATAGGATATGAGCTGATAAATGGATACCACTGACACCTCTGGAAGTTCTGCAGCAGACGCCGCCACCTCTGGAGGTTCTACAGTGGTAACACCTGGAGATAGGTAGTGTTCAGTGACTGTCTCCTTGACCGCAACATGACAGGCTGAGAGTACATTGCTGGGTGCCACCACCATACTAGGAGCTGAAGCAAGCACCGCTGCTTTAGGAGATTCTGCAGCATGTGCCCTCACCTCTGAAGACGTCGCAGCGAGTGCCATTGCTTCGGAGAGCACAGCAGCGAGTGTCACTACCCCAAGAGGTTCTGCAGCTGCAGCCGCCGCCACCTCTGGAGACCTTACAGTGGACGTCGCTACCTCAGGCAGTTCAGTGGTGGTGTACGCAGCCCAAATGCAACATAAGGCGATCCCCATCATGGGAAGCGCTTCAGACAGGGAAATCAGTTCAGGGACAGGAGGGCTAGAATGAGTGGGCTTGGGGATACCAGCTGCACGTGCAGACACCAGCGGTGCATCCCTCACACTGGAAACCAGACAGGGAACTCGAAGGACTGACCTTAAATATCTGGGTGTGAGGGACAGAACATTACCGGACTCTGGATGATGAGCTGTGACGTGGTGTGACTCAGGATGATGAGCTGTGACGTGGTGTGACTCAAGATGATCGACTGTGACTTGGCTTGACTCATGACGATCGACTTTGACTTGGCTGGACTCACGAGGATCAACTGTGGCTTGGTTTGACTCATGACAATTGACTGTGGCTTGGCTTGGTTCTTTAACAACGGCTGTGACTTGACTTGGCTCTTTTACAGCAGCTGTGACTTGACTTAGCTCTTTAACATCAGCTGTGACTTGACTAGATTCATGAAGATCAGCTGAGAAATGACGGTGCGTTGTGGTGTCCTCCATTTTGTCCGCCATCTCAGTTACAGACCCGGTGTCGCGTTCCTCTTCCGTGACACTCACAGTGAACGAAGAGCCAGCACACAGCAAAGCATAGTGTATGAAATCCTTTAAACTAACATTAAACTGTCCTTCAGGTAACCATGATTTTACGGGCTCACTTAGTCCAAAACGAAAAATGTCTTTTAATGCAACCTCATCAAAAGGTACTCTGTCAGACAACTCACAGAATTGAGTGATGTACTCCTCAATGGATGAATTCCCTTGTCGCAGGTCAAGCAGCTGATCGAAGGGGTCCATACCTGGCCAGGGTTCTTTAGAAAAGCCGCTGGATCCTTGTGTGGCCGAGTATTCTGTAACGGGGCGAATGAGACGTGAGACAGGCGGATCCATATGCAAGGCTTTATTGTGAAACATGGTCAAAACACAGGCAGGGTCGGACAGTGGCAAACAGGTATAACACAGACAAGGCAGAGAGTAATCCTAGGGCAAGCGTGGGTCGACGATCGGCGAACAATATCCAATTGGGCAAGGCAGAGAGATAATCCAGGTACACAAGCAATAATCCAAATGAGGTGCAACCAGAGTCCAATGGGCTAGGCTAAGGGTAAATCCAGGAAACACGGGCAGAAGTCAAGCACGGGAAAACTATCAAAAGGCAAGGCAAAACTATGACAATTATGTGGGCTCCATAAAGTAGCTATCTCTAGGAGAGTGATAAACGCTAAACAATACTCGGCAGAGAGCAAGAGGAAGTCCCAGGCTATATAGTGTGTGATTGTGTGATCCGTGGTGCAATCAGGGTGCTGTGAGATTGTTCTCAGGAGTGTGCGTGATCAGTGCGAACAGCTGTGTTGGTGCAGTGGATGATGGGAAATGCAGTCTCTGAGTGATCTGTAACTGTCTGTGTAGTGTGAAAGTCAATGTGATGGGTGAGTGACCTCTTGTGGTGAATGAACAGAAGTTCATGGCCAGGATTTGTGACACAGTCACTGTCTCCATCTTCAGGAGGTGTCCCAAGTTGTTCTTCCGCTGCCTGAAAAAAAAGCAAATAACAATATTTAGCAATCACTTCAATTAATTGCTTTTAATTACAATTAGGTGTATAAGTATAGAGGACCAAACCTGCAAAAACAAAACAAAACAAAAACATAAATTATATATATATATTTATGTGTGTGTATATACATATATACAGTTGTGCTCATAAGTTTACATACCACTTGCAGAATATGCAAAATGTTCAGAATTTTAACAAAATACCAGGGATCATGAAAATTGCATGTTATTTTGTATGTAGTACTGTCCTGAATAAGCTATTTCACATAACATAAGTTTATACTCCACAAGACAAAATAATAACTGCATTTATAAAAATGACCCCGATCGAAAGTTTACATACCCTTGAATCTTAATACTGTGTTGTTTCCTGGGTGATCCACGACTGTTTTTATGTTTTGTGATAGTTGTTCATGAGCAGTGATGCGAATAACGGCGTTATAAATAAATGGCGTTATTGTTTTCAGTAACGAGTAATCAAACTAATTACTGTTTCCCCCGTTACAACGCCGTTACCATTACTGACAATAAAATGTGTCGTTACTATAATTTATTATATGATTATCATTTTATTTTTCAGTTCATCTGAATGAATGCGCAGTGTAGCTGTATTTGACGTACCGTAAACTCTAGTGTGAAGCGCACGGCTCACCGTAGCTTTGTCGCTCTCACACACACACACGCACACACACACGCACACGCGCGCGCGTAAAGAAAGTGTGCTTCAAATAAAGCATGTTTCATAACATGCAGTATTGACGTGCTACATGTAAACGATATTCTTTGTTGTGTTTTGCTGTCAAAATAACGGAGTTCCTTTGGAATTCTTCAGCTTTTAAGAACTGCCGGGTTCTCTGGGCAGAGCGAACCCATACAACGTGATTAATATTCATGAACCCAGCAGCTCCTTTATCCTTAGTGCATTTTATATTGTTATTAGTGGTATAATTCGTAGTAGTTTTGTTATCTTATCAATTTTTCCCCCTTTTTTATAGAAACACTAAATGACAAACAATATCTTAAGCACCACCACCAGTCCTAAGTTCAGTCAACATGACAAATACGAATTCATACTTGGTTATTCTAATTACTAAAGTTCTAACATCATATAATGCTAAATTATCATAATATCATATTATAATGCTTGACTAACTGATGCTAAGTGTCAGTAGATAAATAGTGTCAATTAATGTACAATGTTTTATAATAATTTATTCTATTTAGTGTCCATTTCATTCATTTAACATATTTAATATTGGGGCATCCAAGTTATTTGACATTTGATTTTTTTTTTTTTTTTAAAGTAACGCAATAGTTACTTTCCCTGGTAATTAGTTACTTTTATAATGATGTAACTCAGTTACTAACTCAGTTACTATTTGTGAGAAGTAACTAGTAACTATAACTAATTACTTTTTTAAAGTAACGTGCCCAACACTGTTCATGAGTCCCTTGTTTGTCTTGAGCAGATCAACTGCCTGCTGTTCTTCAGAAAAATCCTCCAGCTCCTGCACATTCTTTGTTTTCCAGCATCTTCTGCATATGTGAACTCTTTCCAGCAGTGACTGTATGATTTTGAGATCCATCTTTTCACACTGAGGACAACTGAGGGACTCAGACACAACTATTACAAAAAGATGAAAACATTTTCTGATGCTTAAGAAGGAAACACAAAGTATTAAGAGCCAGGGGGTGGAAACTTTTTTAAATGGATGATTAGGATAAATTGTACTTATTTTGTCTTTTGGTAAACATGTAATTATTTATGTAGCTGCTGAAGAGCAGTACTAAATGAAAAAAAGAAAGAAAAAAAAAGATATTTAAACAAAATTTACACATCATCATCCAGTTCAAAAGTGTACACCCTCTGGCTCTTAATGCATTGTGTGGCCTTCTCGAGCATGAGTAAATATTTTCACCTTTTGTAATAGTTGTGTATCATTCCTTCAGTTGTCCTCCATGTGAAAAGATGGATCTCAAAATCATACAGTCACTGTTGGAAAGAGTTCACATATGCAGAAGATGCTGGAAAACAAAGAATGTGCAGGAGCAGGAGGATTTTTCTGAAGAACAGCAAGCAGTTGAACTGCTCAAGACAAACAAGGGACTCGTGAACAACTATCACAAAACAAAAACAATCATGGATCACTCAGGAAACAACACACAGTATTAAGATTCAAGGGTATGTAAATGTTTGAACAGGGTAGTTTTTATAAATTAATTTGTAGTATGTGTTGCAGGCCCCGCCTTCAGAGACCCCGCAGACAGATTACTGTTACCTGTAAAACAGGAATAATGTCAGAAGAACGGGAGAGTCGCATCTGCTCTTTCACAGCTCCTCTGCTGATCTGTTTATTTAAGGCACAGCCAGTAAAATTCCAGTACAAACAATTGCTTTTAAAGCATTACTTTACATTCTTTTGTCCGAGTTGCTCTTATTACATCACTTAAGTGCCACCAACATCAAAATAAATCACATTCTGACACTCTCTTGTCTCCTTTCTTCATTTTACCATTTTAGTTAACAACTAAATACTCAACAGACATTTTATAAACATCAATAATGATATTAATAACCACAAAGAGATTTTATATGAATCTACTCATCATATTAACTGTAAACTTGAGTATTTCAAACTACTCTTCTTTCTTAAAACCAATGTGAAATGCAATTCACTAATTTTCTCCCCATAGGAGTACATTTATAATGGATCAACACAGATCCAGCTGCTTTTTATCCTTTTTTTCAGTGAGTGGTCACGTGACTATAAAGCGCGCCAAACGCGACCACAGAGTGAGCCTTCCAGAGATACTTAACGCTATTAATTAACTCATTAGCATGAACAAACAAACATTTTGTGACTCAAACCAAGAAATACAACACTGTAGTCAGATATAATGATCACTGGAGCATACGTAAATTACTTTTTTCACGTTAGTGTGAACATCATATATTACACGGACAACAAATTCTCAAACTGCATCACAATTAACACTTTACCTTTGTCCAAACATTGTAATAATGCAACTGCAGTACTACAGATATTGGTTTCTCTTTTAATCTGTGTCTTTACCTGTAAAACAGGAATAATGTCAGAAGAACGGGAGAGTCGCGTCTGCTCTTTCACAGCTCCTCTGCTGATCTGAGGACGCATGCGCAGTTCGTCGTTCTGTCCGCGACTCTCCAATCAGAATGTCAAAATAAGAGTCCCTTTTTTTCTCTCCATGTAGATCAATATACAATTGTTAATTTGCACATAAACACTGCATTAGGAAATAATGCGATCAATGAACATAAAACAATACAAATAATCAGAGGAAAATAAAGCAAACATAACACAATTGTATACATACTTTGTGTGTATCACACTCTCCCTGACAAAATAAGAAAAGCTCCAGTGATCAACCTCTCATTTCCCATTACCAAACACTTAACCATCACCAAACACTCTTAATAAACAGCTGTTGTAACCCCATAAGGTGTGTGGACTGAAGGTAAGTACCAGTGAGGGTAAGTAATGGGTGTAGTGTAGTTTTGTAAACCCCAAACAGTCATGTGTGGGATGGAGTAAGCAGTAACTGAGTTCAATGTGGTGGTGTAGGGGTGGATTGCAGGTTGGCCCAACATGTCATACGTAAAAATCTGCCTTGGTATCCTTTCCCTAGCTGACCTTCTCACACTGGTCTCTTCTTCCATTCCCAGAGCCTCAGCTCTGTCGACAAAATCAGGCTCACTTTCTGTATTTGCTCCGTCTCCTTCGCCAGCGTCAACTGGATGTACTGCCTCAAGGTAAGTAGCTGCCCTTCTCTCTACTGGACTCTCACTTGTTCTTTTCCCTTCTCTGTCCTGAATCTGCCCTGAGCTTTCCCTTCCCGGCATAACCTGAATGTTTTCTCTTACAGGAACTTGCTCTGGGGGTCGGTCACTTCCTAATGTCGGCCAGTTGACTGGGGCTCTTAACCAGTATCCTCCTGCACTACTCTCTGCATCAGAGCTGACCGGGTCACTGTCTTTGTCATCCATATTGTCATTGCTCGTGTGTCTCACTGTCTTTTTCTTTCTTTCAGGTCTCATGGATCCGGGTGTCGTCACTGGAGCTTCTACAGGTAGGTTGTTTACCAGTAACAACAGGTTTCGATGGAGTGTCCTGGTCTTCCCACGGTCACTGTTCTCAGGATATATGACATACACAGGGTTGTTTGATACTTGTTCCTTCACCACATATACAGCTTTTTCCCAGTAGGACCGTAACTTTCCTGGGCCTCCTCGCTCCCCAAGGTTCCTGACCAACACTCGGTCTCCTGCCGTCAGCACAACCCCCCTCACTTTCCGGTCATACTGCGCTTTCTCTCTCGCACTTGACTGTCGACTGTGACTCTCTGCGATCTGGTATGCTTCACTCATTCTGTGTGCCCACTGCTTTGCATACCCCTTCGGTGTGATTTCTTCTCTTGGTTCCACCAGGCTGAAGATCAGGTCAACTGGAAGACGAGGATGCCGCCCGTACAAGAGGAAAAAGGGTGAGTATCCTGTCGACTCATGCCGTGTACAGTTGCAAGCATGCACGATTTGAGGTAAGTGATCTTTCCACCTCTCCTTTTCTTTGTCCGCCAGTGTTCTTAACATTTGTAACAGGGTCCGATTGAACCTCTCAACTGGGTTGCCCTGGGGGTGGTATGGCGACGTTCGAGAGTGGCCAATTCGAGCGAACTGTTGGAGAGTGCGGAAGAGTTCGTTTTCAAACTCACGGCCCTGGTCGTGATGTAATTTGGCCGGATATCCAAAGCGCGGAATGTAATCTTGGAACAGGCGCTCTGCTGCAGTCCGCCCCGACTTGTTCTTGGTCGGGTAGGCTTGGGCGAACCTTGTAAAGTGGTCCATGACTACCAGGATATATTCATACCCTCCGCGGCTTGGTTCTAGGTGCAGGTAGTCAATGCATACCAGTTCCATGGGTGAGTGTGTGGTGATGCTACCCATAGGTGCTCGGACATGTAGACATGTAGGACATGTTCTGCGGTATAGGAGTCCTCCTTCAAGGTGCAGCTTGTTCCACTCATACATAAATTTTCTGCTGGTTCCTGTCAGACCTGCCCGCATCTCATCCGTCAGTGTGACTCCATCCTCCTTCCATTGTCTCACTTGAGAGATTACTGGATCATCTTTCTGAGCTTGAATCAGTTCATTTTGTTCTATTGTGGGCAACACTGTTGCGGGTTGTTGTGACTCATCCACTGTAGAAATATACAGAGCAGCAACCCAGGCCACGTCCTTTCTCTCCGATCCATGACTGCCCTCCCATGCCGCTTGTATCGCCCCCATGGGTAGTTCTTCTGTGCACTCCAATTCATACACTTCAATGTCCAGAGGAAGACGAGACAAGGTGTCTGCATCGATGTTGACCTTCCCTGGCCGGTACTTGATGTCAAATTGGAAGTCAGACAACTCCCCGACCCACCGATGGCCTACTGCGTTGAGCTTGGCCGTGCTCATCATGTACGTCAGGGGGTTGTTGTCGGTATACACCGTGAAGTGTGGGGCGTAGAATAAGTAGTCTCTGAATTTTTCACATACCGCCCACTTCAGTGCCAGGAACTCGAGTTTACTACTGTGTAACCTGTAGTTCTTCTCTGTTGCCGTCAATGTCCTGGACCCATACCCGATGACCCTCAACTTCCCGTCTTGTCGCTGATATAGGATAGCCCCTAGGCCCCTTTCCGATGCATCTGTGTGGAGCAAGAAGGGTAAGTTGAAGTTTGGATATGCCAGCACAGGTGGGTTTACTAACATTTCAAGTAGTCTTTCTAGGGTCTGTTGGTGGTTCTTGGTCCATTCTACTGGAGTCCTGGAGGGTACTTGCGGACCTTTAACTTTGCTCCTGCATTGTGGACCCTTTGCTGTCTCAGGCTTTGCTTGCAGCAACTCATACAAGGTTTTCGCGACCCTGGAGAAATCTTGGATGAATATACGGTAGTAGCTGAGAAACCCAAGTAGCCTCCTCACATCACCCACCGTCTGTGGAGTCCTGCTCTTTAAGGACTGGACTGCTTCCAGGTCTTTAGGATCCACCCGCACCCCTTCAGCTGACACTAGGCGTCCAACAAACCTGACCTCGCTGCGGAACATCTCACACTTTTCAGGTTTTAGCTTGACACCATGGCACTGGAGGGCCTTCAAAACTCTACGGATGGTTTCAACATGTTCTTCAAAGGATCTCACATAACAAAGGACATCGTCCAAGTATGGGATGCAGCACTCATCCCTAAGTGAATCTAGCATTTCTTCCATGCTGCGTTGGAAAGCAGCAGGTGCATTGGACAGTCCAAATGGGATTCGGACCCACTCATATAGTCCCCAGGGTGTGATGAATGCTGTCATGTGTCTTGATCCCTCTGCGATGTACCCTTGATGGTATGCTTTGCCTTGGTTGAGGATACTGAACCAAGAGTACCCTCCAAGCGTGTCAATCAGATCCTGTATCCTGGGCAATGGGTGACGGTCAGGGACGGTTTTCCTGTTCAGGAGACGGTAATCAACACAGAGCCTGAGTTTGCCATCTTTTTTTCTAACGCAGACAACTGGAGCGGCGTATGGCGACCTGGACTTGACAATCCATCCTTTGGCCAGGAGTTCTTGTATATAGCCTTTTACTTCACTGAACAGGGGTTTCGGCATGGCGGAGTATGCTCTTTGAACTGGAATAGCATTTTGAAGAGTGATTGACATTTGTAGACTGGGGATACATCCGATGTCATCGTCGCATCTACTGAAGACGCTAGACTCCTCGTATAACATCTTCTGTACGATTTCACGTTGACTGTCACTTAGATGCCCCAAGTCAACAGGAGGATGCCACAAGCCTGTGTTCATCCCTGCCTCTTGTGTCCCTGCAGTCTGGACCCTCACTGTCCGCCTTGCTCCACTTGATTGTCCAGGATCCACTATTCTTTCTATCCGCTGCAGTGTACCGAGAATCGTACCCTGCGGTACAGCTACGTCACACCTGTGTAATTCCCTATGGGTACAGATATGTATGAGCCACTTTTGTTAGTTATCTTCAGAAGCCCCTCTCCAAGGTCCAGACATCTTAGATGGGTGTTATCCTCTTGTGGTTCAAACAAGACTACAGAGCCCAACTGTGCTAACTTTGGCGTGATCCGGCATTGCACCCAGGCAATCTGCCCTGCCGGAATGATGACTCCTCTCTGACCGACCTTCAGACGAGCACATTCATCTTCTTCTGCAGTTCGTATAACTTCAATTAGGGTTTGTGCCTTCTCGTTTGGGACATCAATAGCTCCAGCTAATAGAGTGGTGAGTGTTTGCATGAGCTGTTCGGGTTGCCCCTGAATCAGTTCTTCAATCACGTTGAAGCCCAGGAGTGGTCTCTCAATTGGCATTTTGCTTACCAGGAACGGTACATTGATGGAAAGGCTGGGATCTTCGTTTCCTAGTAAGTTGACTGTAATGACTGTCCATCCGTCGAATGGAATAGGATCTCCATTAACCGCACATACCTCCAGATCGTTCCCACATCCCAGTAAGTCTCGCAGTGGTCTCACCTCAATATCAGGTAGGTATTTCTCTTTCCACACACGATCAACTATGCTGACCTGTGCCCCTGTGTCCAGCAGTGCCCTCACGGTGAGTCTGTTCAAGTTGCACTGGGTTAATGCTTTGCTTCCTATCAGTTTAATTATGGTGTCAGTTTTGGTCTGGCAAGTCCTGTGTTCCATATTCAGATCTGTTGATTCGTTATTTTGCCTCTGGTTGGTGCGTCTTTGATCTATAGCTTTTCTTCCCCCAGGTCTCTCCAGCGTTGAGTAGGTTGAATCAGTTTGGGACATTTGCTCTGCGGTCACTGGTTGTCCCTCTGCAGTGGCCGGTTCCCGTTTCCCTGCCGCTGAGGTCGTCTCAAGCATCCAGCTGCCCGGTGCCCCTCCTCACTGCAGATGAAGCAATGTGGACAGTCCTGTCGCCCTTCTCCTGTACACTTTGGACAGCACCGCGAGTGACTCACTTTGCGGGAAACTGGTTGGCTGGCTAAGCATTGGCAACCTCTCTCCACCTGTGCCGCCATGGAGTGTTGTAGTGCATCCACCATGTTGGTTAGGGTGTCGATTCTTGCGGTCAGTTGTTTGATCGGGTCATTTTGGCTTTTTTTCACAGCAGCCTCTGTCCTTCCCCCCTCGTTACTGCCAGGTTCACTGTGGACTTGAGCGCTACTTGCTGTGGACGGTTTTGTTCTGGTCGGCGGGCCCAGCCGTCGCAGTCTCTCATTTTCATCGCTTGTGACTTTCATTACGTGTCTGAGGATGGCATCATCGGTCACACTACTGTCAGCAAGCAGTGGCTTCAATTCGCTGCGAATGTCTTTACATCGGTGACTCAGGCCCTGGTACACTGTGTGTAAAAACACGTCTTGCACAGTAACTGCACTATACTTGCGGTCTGAATCAGCTTGCCTCGCTGCAAAAAGTATTTTCTGTTTCAACCCCATTACACGGTATAAGAACTGTTGAGAGGTCTCGTGGTCACTTTGTTTGGTGCACATCAATTCTTGAAATAGTTCTGTGCTGCTCCGATCTCCCAGGTGTGACTGTAGGAACCCTTTTAACCCGTTTACCGTCATGTCGTCTTTATTTATCAGCATGTCCTTGAAGATGCCGGGCTTAATGATTCTTAGCACACCTCTGACAATGTCGGTATCGCTGAAGTTCTCTCTGAGGCCAGCGTCCATCTGTCTGCATACATTATTATACGTGATGTCTGACGAGTGGTCACCAATCTGGCCTCCGTGTATCTTGAACTCACGTGGCTGGATACATGGGAGTCCCCCCAAGGGGAAAGCAAAGTCATGAGTTACATGTCTGGGTTTTTCAGTCTTGTCCAGATGTGGTGTGGCAGCACCCTCCTGTACTGCAGGTTGGGCAACGTCAGTGTGCTGTGTGGGTGTTGTCATGTACTGGTGTATTTTCCTGCTAAGTGTTTCATACTCTGCAAGCATTTTACTTATATCTGTGCTTGTTCTAGGTTCAGCTCCCTTAACACCCCTTAAATCAATTGCAGCATGAGGTGGTGTCAGGTAAGTGCCATTAGTAGTCAGTGTCTGTTCATCAGTGGTGAGTGGATGTGACACATGTGTAAGGTGAGTGTCTGTATCAACATTAGATGTACATATAGCAGTGCAAATCTGTTTTGCTGATTTTACAGTCTCTTGCAACGACAACAGTCCACTCATACCTTGATCCTCAATCTCAAGCAAGGATTCACTTGACATGAAGGCATTGATGTCTCGAAACAACCCTCACTGTCCTCCAGGTCCAGTTCAGATGAATCTTTACCTTGTACAGGCCCGATGGCCTTGGCAATGTGGAACAGTTCATCAGCCGGTAGTGTGATCAGATCTTTTCGGATATCCCACACCAAACGTTTCCTTGTACGATCCGCCATGACGTTATTCTCCTTCGTCCTTAACCTCAGGATGAAGACAGGCAGTCTGTCCAACCCTCTGTGTGCCTCGTTGTCACCGTTGATGCAGCAGCCGCCGACCTCTAGCCCTGGCGCCACCTGGTCCCACGGTCCTAGAATCTTTGGGTCAGCCTCCTCGTGTCACGTGGAGCTGATCCCGGACGAGCCCCCAAGAATCTGTTGCAGGCCCCGCCTTCAGAGACCCCGCAGACAGATTACTGTTACCTGTAAAACAGGAATAATGTCAGAAGAACGGGAGAGTCGCGTCTGCTCTTTCACAGCTCCTCTGCTGATCTGTTTATTTAAGGCGCAGCCAGTAAAATTCCAGTACAAACAATTGCTTTTAAAGCATTACTTTACATTCTTTTGTCCGAGTTGCTCTTATTACATCACTTAAGTGCCACCAACATCAAAATAAATCACATTCTGACACTCTCTTGTCTCCTTTCTTCATTTTACCATTTTTAGTTAACAACTAAATACTCAACAGACATTTTATAAACATCAATAATGATATTAATAACCACAAAGAGATTTTATATGAATCTACTCATCATATTAACTGTAAACTTGAGTATTTCAAACTACTCTTCTTTCTTAAAACCAACGTGAAATGCAATTCACTAATTTTCTCCCCATAGGAGTACATTTATAATGGATCAACACAGATCCAGCTGCTTTCAATGCTTTTTTTCAGTGAGTGGTCACGTGACTATAAAGCGCGCCAAACGCGACCACAGAGTGAGCCTTCCAGATACTTAACGCTATTAATTAACTCATTAGCATGAACAAACAAACATTTTGTGACTCAAACCAAGAAATACAACACTGTAGTCAGATATAATGATCACTGGAGCATACGTAAATTACTTTTTTCACGTTAGTGTGAACATCACATATTACACGGACAACAAATTCTCAAACTGCATCACAATTAACACTTTACCTTTATCCAAACATTGTAATAATGCAACTGCAGTACTACAGATATTGGTTTCTCTTTTAATCTGTGTCTTTACCTGTAAAACAGGAATAATGTCAGAAGAACGGGAGAGTCGCGTCTGCTCTTTCACAGCTCCTCTGCTGATCTGAGGACGCATGCGCAGTTCGTCGTTCTGTCCGCGACTCTCCAATCAGAATGTCAAAATAAGAGTCCCTTTTTTTCTCTCCATGTAGATCAATATACAATTGTTAATTTGCACATAAACACTGCATTAGGAAATAATGCGATCAATGAACATAAAACAATACAAATAATCAGAGGAAAATAAAGCAAACATAACACAATTGTATACATACTTTGTGTGTATCACATATGTAAACTTATGAGCACAGCTGTGTGTGTATATATATATATATATATAATCACATCATCCAGGCTGTCTGGAATGAAATGAAGAAACAGAACAAACTGAGACAGACTAAATCCAGAAGAACTGTGGCAACGTCTCTTAGATGCTTCAAAAGACCTATCTACAATGCTATAGTACTGTTAAAAGTTCTAGGCACTTGTGTGAAAATTCTGTTGAGGATGCTGTCAACAATAATCTCATAAATATATGTAATTTATCAATTAACTTCTATTAATTAAATTAAATCAACATTTGTTGTGACCATCCTTTGTGTTTAAAGCAGCTTTTGCCCTCGGTGCACTTGCGCATAGTTATTCAGGTAGCTTTGCAGGTAGCTTTCTTGAAGCTTCTTGGAGACACAGTTCTTCTGTATTTAGTCTCAGTTTGTTCTGTTTCTTCATGTCATTTCAGACAGACTGATGATGATCAGATCAGATCTCTGTGTGGAGAACTGGCTGTTGTCAGACTCCTTGTGCAAACAAAAATCTCACTGCATTATTACAATTAGTAATGGCAAAATGAATGTTTGGAAATGTAAACTGATATTTCCACTGACAAACTACAGCAAAAGATAGAAATAACGAACTTAAAACAGTTTTTTTTTGTTGGTGAAAATACTACTGGCCTAAGACTTTTGCATAATACCGTATATAGATAGATAAATAAATAAATGTAATAGAAAAATAAATAAAGGAATAAATGATTGGATGAAATATATATAATTCACTTGTAATAAAATTTTATCCTGAATTAATTTTATTACCTTTTTTATTTATTGATTATTTTTATTTTAACTTATTTATTCTTTCATCTTTTTTATATTTAATTAATTTATTTATTTTTAAGTTTATTTATTTATTTATGCATTCATTTATTTTATATATATATTTATTCATTCCCACATGTATTTATCTCAAGATTTATTTATTTTTACTTTTCCGTGTGCAACATTGACATTTCTTAATACACATTATTTTTTAATACACAATATACACAATTTGATTATTTCTATATTTCATGCTTCGGTTTAACACAATTGTATAGAAAAGTTTCCTGCTATAAAATATTTTTGTATATCCTAATAACAAAAATATTTTTATAAGGTGAAAAACATCTTTTTAAAACTATAAACTTACACAACCAGTCAAAAGTTTTTTAACAGTAAGATTATTAATGTTTTTGTTTAAGTCTCTTCTCACCGAGCCTGCATTTATTTGATCCAAATGACAGCAAAATCAGTAATATTGTGAAATATTTTTACTATTTAAAATAACTGCTTTTTATTTTAATATATTTTAAAATTTAATCTATTCCTGTGATCAAAGCTACATTTTCAGCATCATTACTCCAGTCTTCAGTGTCACATGATCCTTCAGAAATCATTCTAATATGCTGATTTGCTGTTCAAGAAACATTTATTATTATTATTATCAATATTTAAAACAGTTGAGTATTTAGTAGATTTTTTCAGGATCCTTTGATGAATAGAAAGATCCAAAGATCAGCATTTATCACTATACCATTCAAAAGCTTGCAGTCAGTATATTTTTTTTTTCAAAAGTGATGATAAATACATTTATAATGTTACAAAATATATGTTTTAGATAAATGCTGTTCTTCTAAACTTTCTATTCATCAAAGAAACCTGAAAAACATTATACTGTTTTCATCATAATAATAATAAATGTGTTTTGAGCAGCAAATAAGAATATTAGAATGATTTCTGAAGGATCATGTGACTGGAGTAATGATGCTAAAAATTCAGCTTTCAAATCACATGAATACATTACATTTTAAAATATATTCAAATAGAAAACAGTTATTCTAAATAGTACAAATATTTCAAATTGTACTGTTTTTGCTGTACTTTGGATCAAATAAATGCAGGCTTGGTGAGCAGAAGAGACTTCTTTAAGAAACTTTAAAAATCTTACTGTTCAAACACTTTTAACTGGTAATGTATGACATTATAACATGACATTGATCCCTTTTTCTGGCCTGTCAGCAATATGCTGCTGCAAATTTGATAACCCTTTTTGCAAGATGAGCCTACCTTCTGAGATGACATCATGACAGCCTGTATGAAGAGGGCAGGGTACATGGCAGGGTCTGGAAAGCACAGAAAAGGGCACAGTATGAAAACATTGCATTCACTGCATGTGATGGAGAGACTTGGAAATTTTCTTCCATCACTGTATTCACTGTTAATGTTGGTTCTGCTGGTTTGTATTTCCTCTTCTAGCTAAGTAGGCGTGGTTCTAGGAAGAGCAAACTGAGAAAAGTGCGTAGTTTAACTAGTGTATGTAAGTGTTGGAGCAAATGTTTTGGGTAATCCATTCTATTTTCTGTTGTATTTTAATTGGATCTATCTACTTAAACTCTTGTTTCTACACTTCCTGTATATCATAGGAGTCAAAAGTTTCTTATAAAAAATGGTATGTTCCAAATTGGTGAGCGGGAAAAAAATTGTATTTAAGATGGCTGCCACTAATAGTAAGGCAGTGGACGGATAGAGGCACTTGGGACAAGATTGTATTGCTGTGAACACAGTTGCCAAGTCCGTGTATTATACGTGACTTTGGGCTTCTTTTTTTGTAAAGTTGCGGGAAAAAATCCCTGGTCATGGGTTGCGGTTTTTTGGGCTTATTTTAAAAAAATATGGTTGCTTGTTAGGGAAATCTGACAAGCAACTTCTTTTCTTTATTTATGTTCGCCGTATTCTCCAATGCATTGATTGACACTCTGTCTGCTCGCAGTTAATAGCCAACCAGTGCAAATAAGTGCCGTAGAGTAATTTGCCAAATGTTCCGCCTCTTCACTGGAGAAAAATGAGGATGCGCGTGACGCTGTAATCCAAGCGATGATAGAAGTAGACGTAGAGGAGTGGGGTGACTTTCTTTTAGACTAATTTTTACAATGTTTTTGTAATGTATTAATTATCATGGTCTGTAATAAATAAAAAAGTAGTCATATCCTTATACTGAGTAAATACATTTGGTTCGAATAGCCTGGTATGGCAAGATGTCTTAAAATGTATTTATTTTTTTTAACATTTAAACTTAGATCACATTATTAGATTACCTTTTGACTTCATGAATACACATAAATGACAGCTTAATGATTTTTTTAAACTTTTTTATAATCTTTTTAATAATATTATAGAATATTTTCTTTTTTAATATAATATATATTATAATTTAATATAATATTTTATATATTTTTCTGTAATATATATGTGGCATTTTGTTTTTTTTTATGTAATTTATTTGATAGTTATGTATACATTATTTTATTTTACATGGTAGAAAAACCTGTTTTTGACCTCAAAATAAAGCACTTTCCCTCTGTACATGGCTGTGGGGACGAGCAGTTTTGTGGTGCTTGGAATTCTTTATAATTAATTAAAAATAAATATTGCCACATTGATGGCTCAAGATGGTGTAATTGTTCAAATAACACATTGTTTCATTTTAATATATATATATATATATATATATATATATATATAAAATTGTAACCAAGTGTTTTTCAAGTGTCAAGTGATGTCAAGTCACCTTTATTTATATAGCGTTTTTAACAATACAAATTGTGACAAAGCAACTGCACAATATCAAAAAGGGAAAATAGTGTCAATAATGTAAAATGACAAGATTAAACACTCAATTTTCAGTTAAAGGCATTTCATTATTGAATTCAGTGATTGCATCGTCCAGCTCAGTTCAGCTCAAAAAGTTTCTGTTCAATCAAGTCGACGATATTGCTGGAAATTAAGTGTCCCCAACTAAGCAAGCCAGAGGCGACAGCGGCAAGGAACCAAAACTCCATTGGTGACAGAACGGAGAAAAAAACCTTGGGAGAAACCAGGCTCAGTCGGGGGGCCATTTCTCCTCTGGCCAGACGACACAGCAGTTCAATTCCAACTGCTGCAATGTCAGATTGGAGGGCTCAACTGGTTCCCGAGGTCTTTTCCTGATGGCTGTCTAGGTGACGGGGTCCTCACTGGTCTCCGCTGACGTTCAGGGCTGTAGAGGTCGTCTCTAGGTGCTGATCCACTATCTGATCTGGTAAATGCAGTGACCTCGGAACAAGAAACAAACCGACTAATATTAGCGTAGATGTCAATCTTTTTACGATGTAACAAGTACATCATGTGTTATGGGAAGTGTTCCCGGTTCCGGTTGATCTAATGATGATTAATGCAGCCTAACAATCCTTTAACGGATTTGAATAATAGAAGTGTATTAGTGTGTTATGTGTACGCCAGGTTAAAGAGATGGGTTTTTAATCTAGATTTAAACTGACAGAGTGTGTCTGCCTCCCGAACAGAGTTTGGGCGCTAAATAGGAAAAAGATCTGCCGCCCGCAGTTGATTTTGATATTCTACACTGTAAAAAAAGATCGTGATTTTAACGGTAAAAGACTGTAAAAATGCCACAGTAAAAACCTGTTAAATGATTAACAGTAAGTTTCCTTACTATATACAGTGAATAACTGTAATAGATCTAACCTTTGTTTTCGAGAAAATAGCCTCAGAGTCGACACTCATAGACCGTGTCTGAAACCACACCCTACACCCTCATTCACTAGTCCCCACATTAGTTGACTATATAGTCTGCTAGACAGAGTGATTGAGAACATATGAGTGAATTCAGCCACTGATGAACAGCTGCTGTTAACAAACACAATCACTGAAGGAAAGAACAAGAAACAAAACTACAACTGACATACAGCCACAGCCTTAAATGAGATCAACTGAAATAAAACATGGATGATTAAACAACTCCACAAACTGCATTACCAGCTCCACTTATTACTAACCAGGTTGACTTCATTTCTATCATATATCTACGAATTAACAGAGGTTTATATTTTATTTCAAATGTTTTGATTGACCTCACCATTTTGGTGATCAGTGTTTGCTTTAGTTATGCTCTTGACCCTTGACACTTTAGTGTTAGTTTTTCTCTGGTTGTTGTAACTGTGTTTGTGACACACGTTTGATATAACAAGAAAAGCTAAGAGCCATAACAATTAAGTAGATTTGGTTAACTGTTTATGATTCACTGATCTTAATCAGTGTCAAAAGATATGGGTGAGTTGTAATTAATTTCATGTTGTTTATGGTAATAATATCCCAGCAGGCACCAGACGTCTATGTAACGTCAGGTTGACGTTGGACATGACGTCAGACAGACGTTGGATTTTGGTTGAAAATGAAAATCGGGTTGACGTCAATATTTGACGTCAATTTGACGTTGGATTAACGTTGGATTTTGGTTACACAACCAAAAAACAACTAAATCTCAACGTCAGATGACGTCGGTTTTGGACATCAATTTAACATTGACATTAGATGTTGGATTTACATTGGATTTTGGTCACCCGACGTCGCAACCAAAATTTAACCAAATACCAACGTCTTATGACGTTGTGTGCCTGTTTTGTGCCTGCTGGGATTACTCTACAAGATAAGTTGAAAAACTATGAATGAATTAAAAAAATATTTTATACACAAAACCTTTAGAGTTACAGAACCATCCAGACACGCACAGACATCAAGAATCAGCACATGAATCTCAACAATGGTGACTATTAATTATTAAAAAAAAAAAAAATTCATGCCGCAAAGCATGCTGGGTGCCAGTACAAAACTCCCAGCATGCATTGCAGCATGAATAAATTATGCAGCTGAATGTTCTTACTATTTTCTTTAATTGCTTTTATTTTGGTGTTGATTTGGTTGTGACTTTTTAGTAGACTGTTTTGTGATGTTCAGAGTAGAACCGATTTTTGTATATTTGTCATAATTTTTGATTGTCACCAATTTTGAGATTCATACGCTGATTGTTGATGTCTGTGTGTGTTTAAGTCCTGCCGTAGTTCAATACATTTATTTGTGCATATTGTGCTTAGAACTGTTTCACACAACATTTGATTGCTGTAGTATCAGCGGTGCAAATTAAGTGTATTAACATATCACATATTTAATAAAAGAGCTTAAACATTGGGTAAGATCAATGAATTAGACTGGATCATGATGGTTTTGAAACCACAAACATCACTTTTCTCATCACAGATTTTTTTTGGTTTTTCTTGCTTTAAAAACTGTGTTTAAGAAACAGCTAATCAAAGCAACCAAAAAAAATGTTAATTTTAAAAAGTCAAATTTCAAGAGCCCAACTAAAGCAACCACTGATCGCCAATATGGTGACTTCAAATGAAAGTACAACACCTAAAATCTCAATAAGAGCTTTTGTACACATATGACAGAAATGAAGTCAAACTGGTTAGTAATAAGTGAAGCTGGTGATGCTGTTTGTGGAGTCGTTTAATCACCCTCTGCTGAGATCTTGAGAGATTTAATGTGTTTTATTTCAGTTGATTTCATCTTTAGCTTTGGCTGTAAGTTTTGTTTCTCTGCCCTTGTTTCTCTTTCCTTCGGTGATTCTACTTTTTAAACAGCAGGTGTTCATCACAAAAGCTCAATCCTCATTTAATTAGTCAATTAATTATCTCATTACTTCAAAACTCTGTAGCGTGAACACTATAAGTGCTCTTTAAAACCGAGGATTTTGCTGTGGTATTAAAGGGGTTAAATGTGTGAGATGGAAAAAAACACACTGTGCAACTTAATTTTACAGAAATATACCGTAAATTTAAAAAACAGTAGATTACTGGCAACCACAGCTGCCGGTATTTCACCGTTAAATCAAGAAAATAAACAGCAAAATACTGTACAACCTAAGAGTCAACTTCCTGTTGTTTTTTGTGGGTCACCATTGTGCTGGAGAGTAGAGCCTGTGTTTAAGTTAAGGACGGACAGAAAAACACTGATGTTATGCTGCATGTTGCATTTTTAAAGGCAGTAGCTGTGTAGTTCAATCTCACGTGTGTGTGCTGCTGTTATCTGCAAGAGGTTTGAGTTGAATTGATGCTTTTAATGCATTTACATAAATCAGTAGGGTTTTCTTCATGTGTTCAAGCAAAATAGTTCTCAATACCCTTATGCTCACATTAATTAAACATCGTAAATATTAGTTTATAAACAAATGGCAGTTGGACAATTTAAGTGCAGTTGGTTTCTGCAAATGAAGTGCGTTAACTGAAAAGTTTGTATATTAGCATTGTATCAGTTAATGAAATACGGTTTTTCACTGTAAATTTAAAAAGTTTTGTAAATCCTAAAATGTTGCTACCGTATTTTTCACGGTAAAGTTCTGGCAACCACAGCTGCTGGTATTTTACCGTAAATTTAACGGATTTTTTTTACAGTGTAGGTATTATCAAATGGCCAGAGTTTTGAGAATGCAGCGGACGTGAAGGACTATAATGCGATAAGAGCTCGCTCAAGTACTGAGGAGCTAAACCATTTAGGGCTTTATAAGTAAGTAACAGGATTTTAAAATCTATACAATGTTTAGTAGGGAGCCAGTGCAGTGTTGACAGAACCGGGCTAATGTGCTCATACTTCCTGGTTCTAGTAAGAACTCTAGCTGCTGCATTTTGAACCATCTGTAATTTGTTTATTAAGTGTGCAGAACAACCACCCAATAAAGCATTACAATAATCTAACCTTGAGGTCATAAACGCATGAATTAATATTTCTGCATTTGACATTGAGAGCATAGGTCTCAGTTTAGATATATTTTTAAGATGAAAAAATGCAGTTTTACAAATGCTAGAAACGTGGCTGTCAAAGGAGAGATTACTATTAAATAGCACACCTAGGTTCCTGACTGATGACGAAGAATTTACAGAGCAGACATCAAGTATTAGACAGTGTTCTAGGTTATTACTTGTGGGGGTTTTAGGTCCGATAATTAACACCTCTTTTTTTCAGAATTTAGCAGTAAGAAATTACTCGTCATCCAGTTTTTTTATATCGACTTTGCATTCCATAAGTTTCTCAATTTGGTGTGTTTCACCAGGCCGTGAAGAAATATAGAGCTGAGTATCATCAGCATAACAGTGAAAGCTAACCCTGTGTTTCCTAATGATATTTCCCAAGGGTAACATATAAAGCGTGAAAAGTAACGGCCCTAGTACTGAGCCTTGAGGAACTCCATACTGCACTTGTGATCAATATGATACCTCTTCATTCACTGCTATGAATTGATGGCGGTCAGATAAGTATGATTTGAACCATGCTAATGCACATCCACTAATGGCAACAAAGTTTTCTAGTCTATTCAAAAGAATGTTGTGATCCAGTAGAACTAATAGAGAGATACAATCACGATCAGATGATAAGAGCAGGTCATTTGTAACTCTAATGAGAGCAGCCTCAGTACTATGATATGGTCTAAATCCTGACTGGAAATCCTCACAGATATAATTTTTCTCTAAGAAGGAATATAATTGTGAGGATACAACCTTTTCTAATATCTTTGACAGAAAAGGGAGATTCGAGATCGGTGTAATATTTCTGTAAAGGCTAGGGACAGAAAAATGGACATTTCCATAGAATGACCCCTATATATTTTAGGCTATGTTACAGCTCCCCTTTGAAGCTCTTGTGCTTTTCTCCTTTTCCATCTCTCCAATCCTATTCTGCTCACAGCTGATTGGAGACGAGTTTTGTTCCCACTTTTGTTGCAGTTTGCTAATTTTTGTAAAATAGCTTCTGTTTTTGCTTTTCAGATAAAAGAGTGGTTTCAGTGTAATATGTTGCAGGCTCATTTATTGGTAATAAATAATTGATAATAAATAATATTGATGATAATAAATCATCAAAAAAAATATTGGGCTTGTTTTGGGAGCTGCGGTTGCTTATTTGTCTCGCGAGAGTTGGCAACTGTGGCTGTGAATCATGTGAAACTCCAGCCTCAACGTTGAAGAGGGGAGTTGGTACTGTTTTTAATACTTGCAGTTCTAGTTTTAGACTGTTTTTATTGCAATCTTTGTTTTAAACTCTTAAACCTATTTATTTGCACGTCTGCTCTAAATAAATAACCCTTTGGACTCCAACTTTGCTGTCGATCCACCTTGTGACTGCCTGGGTCGTTATCACACTGCAGTACGGTATTCATTTCTAATCAAAGAAAATACCAAAATGGGTGCAAAAAGAAAAGACTACTGTAAAAATTTACAGTACAAAAAGAAACAAAAAATTCTGATCCACAAACGTCTTGTTTGATCTGAGCCTGGTCAGTTAAAAACGTAAAATATGTACAAATCTTTTATATCATTACGATATAATATAAATTATTTTTTAAAATAATTTTATCGATAAGCAATTTGCATTTTTAGACCCCTTAATCTACCCCCAAACCCAAACAAACACATTTAATAACGAATATAAAACATATGAAACGTAATAGACAGAAATATGCAAGGAAATTACAATTTTTGTAACAACATAGCATTACAAAAAATATTTTGGTCGCTAATCCCACTCCTACCTTTAAACCTAACCACAGCCATTTCTTACAGTAACGTAACGTTAATGCTATAAATAAAAGCATGATGGACAGACAAGTGCAATTCCAATAATTTACTGCAAAAATGTCAAAAACATTACCAAAAGTAGTCCAAATGATGATGCGTTGCAGCCGCAGGTGAAATACAATAGTTTTGTGTGAGGTACAGAGCAGAATTTAAGTTGTTAATTTCTGAAAATATTATTCAGATTACCATCCCAATCCTCTCGTGCATCATTCAAATGTACACAGTAAAATCTCCAGAGTAAAATTAACTCTATTCAGAGAACATTTGGTCCCACTCTAAATAGAGTTAAATTAACACTGAAGAAGAGTTAAAGTTAATGAGCTAATTAAGTGACGAATTAAATGATGATTGAGCATTAGTGATGAACACCTGCTGTTAACAACCAGCATCACTGAAGAAAAGAGAAACACAAGAACTACAACTGACTTCAGCCACAGATGAAATCAGCTGAAATAAAATAAGACATTAAGTCTCTCAAGATCTGATTAAACAACTCCACAAACAGCATCACAAGCTTCACTCATTACTAACCAGACTGACTTTATTGATGAGGTCTACAGAAGATCTTACTGAGAATTACAGAGGATCAGATGTTGATGTTTCATTGGTTAAAATTATTATGAGCTGGTTTGATTACATAGAAATTTTTTTTTTTGTTACTTCATTAGATGTGTTATCACTAATCTAATTACTGTAAACTACCCTGTGAAACTACAGCAGGCAAACAAAGTGCTGATCTAATAGTTCTTGTGAATGATTTTAAGTCCATGTAATGCATACAAAAATTCAAATTTCTGTGTTATGTAGATACACAGACATCAAGAACCAGCACATGAATCTCAACAATGGTGACAATCAACAAAACGCTTCATGCTGCAATGCATGCTGGGTACCAGCACAGTGTAAAAAAAAATACTCCCATCATGCACTGCCGTATTAATAATTATTGTCACCACTGTTGAGGATCATATGATAAGTGTTTATGTCTAAAAGCCTGAGCTAATGCAGTTTTTTATATATATATCTTCAACACAGGAGCATTGTATTATTTTTGGGGGGTTGGTTTCGTAGTTCTGCAGCAGTTGAATGTCAGTCAATAAACCAAAAAAAACATCACTTCATGATTTATTCAAAGGAATCATTAGGAGAAAGCATAAGTTAAGCTGCTGCTTCAAGCTTTTGATTCAGCAATGCACAAATGTTTGTTGTGAAACAATATTGCAATTGCTCAGAAGCAAACAATTATAAGTTATTAAAAGTGCCAAGAGCCCAACTAAAGTAAACACTGACCACTATTATGGTGGCATCATGTGTTTTTTTTTTTTGTTTTTCTTGACCAATAAAACATCAAACCTCTGTTAATTATAAATTAGAGCTTCTGTAGACACACAATAAACTCAATCTGGTTAGTAATGAGTGAAGCTTGTGATGCTGTTTGTGGAGTTGTTTAATCAGACCTTGAGAGACTTAATGTCTTATTTTATTTCAGTTGATTTCATCTGTGGCTGAAGTCAGTTGTAGTTCTTGGTTCTCTTTTCTTCAGTGTTTCTGCTTGTTAACAGCAGGTGTTCATCACTAATGCTCAATCATCATTTAATTTGTCACTTAATTAGCTCATTAACTTTAACTCTGCTTCAGTGTTATTTTAACTCTATTTAGAGTGGGACCAAATGTTCTCTGAATAGAGTTAATTTTACTCTGGGGAGTTTACTGTGTACCTCACCAGAAGCACGGCATGACGCAATCTGTGACGAAGCAGGCGAGGACCAATGAGCGTTCGATTTTACTGCTGTAGTCAGTTGAAGCAGCAAATTTTTAATTTGGAACGAGCGCGTCAGCACAGGCTTTGATGTTTATAAGGTCGCTGAGGCTGGATGAATAAACAGTTGAATTTGGGTCTGGTCTTCCCAGTTGTATGAATTCAGAAGACTTGGATTACAGCGCACAAATAAAATGGATTCCTTTTGTAATTATGTTGCTTCTTTGGTGTGTTTTATAGTTCTATCGTCAGTCACAGCATGTTGGAGAAAATGGCTTTTATGTCCCATGGCAAACAAAATAAATATTTCATAAAAATGGTTAAATAATTACAGAAATGTTATTAATTTTAAGGGTTTGTAGTCTTGTTGAACATTTTATTGTTCGAAATGAGTTGACAGCAGAAATCACACAGAACAGACTGAAATATTATTTCATATTAAGTAAATGAGTAAACTTAATTTAATAAATGCACTTGAAAACATATTGCCTTGGTATGACAACAAATATAATACAAATATTAATGCCGCGATTGCAATATTTTTAAGGATTTATGTTGTCAATAAGCTATTTCAGTGTCTATGCAAACATGTACTGTACGTTTAATTGTAGAACCCCATAGATACGAATTCCCATGAGCTTATGTTGCTAAACATTAATACTCACTAGGGTTTAGCAAGGTATGTTCACAACATTAGCTTAGTTCAGATAAGTAGTAATTGTACTTTGCTTCATTTTCAGAAAACTATTATTAAAATAACTTTCCATGATAGATAATTAAATTAGCAGACATAAGGTTACTCACCGTAGAAGAATCTTGTTGGCTCTCTGCTGATGAAGAAAAAATAAAGCCTCAGTCTGGTTTAACTGATGCTGGCATGCATAGGTGGATCCCTCTCCTCTGCTCCCAGGACCTTTGTGATTGGTTTAAAACGCAAGGTATCCAATTGTCCACAAATACAGGGAAATTACAGATAGTAAGGATTTACTTATATGTAAAATGAGAATTTAGCATTACACCTATAATTGAAATGGGTGCTTCCAATGTTCCCAAATGGGTCAGGAAGATATGTTGCAGCACAGTCGCGAATGAAACGTCCCCATCTGACTAAAAGGGATCCGTAAGGGAATGTTCTGTTAACGTCCCAAATGTTCTCTTTTTAACGTTGCTATGTATAAAGTCATATATGGAAAGTTATTATATATTAAAATAGGACCATATGGGAGCGTTCTGTTAACGTCCCAAATGTTCTCTTTTTAACGTTGCTATGTGACCATAGAATACCAATATAGAACTTCCTCCTAAAGTCATATTGGGAACGTTATTATATGACTAAAAGAGGACCATATGGGAACATTCTGTTAACGTCCCAAATGTCCTCTTTGTAACGTTGCTACTGTATGTGTCCATAAAATAACCAATACAGAGCGTCCTACTAAAGTCATATCTAGAATGTTATTATATGATTAAAAGAGGACCATATGGGAATGTTCTGTTAACGTCCCGAACGTCCCAAACGTCCTCTTTGTAACGTTGCTATGTGACCATAGAATAATACAGAACATCCTCCGATAGTCATATCTGGAATGTTATTATATGACTAATAGAGGACCATATGGGAACGTTCTGTTAACGTCCCAAATGTCCTCTTTGTAACGTTGCTATGTGACCACAGATAAAACCAATATAGAACATCCTCCTAAAGTCATATTGGGAACGTTATTATATAACTAAAAGAGGACCATGTGAGAACGTTCTGTTAACGTCCCAAATGTCATCTTTGTAATGTTCTCATGTGACCACAAAATAACCAAAATGGAACGTCCTCCTAAAGTTATATCTGGAACGTTATTATATGACTAACAGAGGACCATATTGGAACGTTCTGTTAACGTCCCAAATGTCCTCTTTTTAACGTTTCTATGTGACCATAGAATAACCAATACAGAGCGTCCTACTAAAGTCATATCTGGAACTTTATTATATACTAAAAGAGGACCATATGGGAACGTTCTGTTAATGTCCCGAACGTTCCAAACGTCCTCTTTGTAACGTTGCTATGTGACCACAGAATAACCAATACAGAATCTCCTCCTAAAGTCATATCTGGAACGTTATTATATGACTAATAGAGGACAATATGGGAACGTTCTGTTAACATCCCAAATGTCCTCTTTGTAACATTCTTATGTGACCAAAGAATAACCAATATAGAATGTCCTCCTAAAGTCATATTGGGAACGTTATTATATGACTAAAAAAGGACCATGTGAGAACATTCTGTTAAAGTCCCAAATGTCCTCTTTGTAACATTGTTATGTGACCATAGAATAATATAGAATGTCCTCCTAATGTCATATTGGGAACGTTATTATATGACTAAAAGAGGACCATGTGAGAACGTTCTGTTAAAGTCCCAAATGTCCTCTTTGTAACTTTCTCATGTGACCAAAAAATAACCAAAATGGAATGTCCTCCTAAAGTCATATCTGGAACGTTATTATATGGCTAATAGAGGACCATATGAGAACGTTCTGTTAACGTCCCAAATGTCCTTCCTCTTTGTAATGTTTTCATGTGACCAAAGAATAACCAATATAGAACGTCCTCCTAAAGTCATATTGGGAACGTTATTATATGACTAAAAGAGGACCATGTGAGAACGTTCTGTTAAAGTTCCAAATGTCCTCTTTTTAACGATCTTATGTGACCAAAAAATAACCAAAACGTTCCACGTCCCCCTAAAGTCACGTAAGGAACATTCAGCACCAGCACTTTCATAACCAAATGAGGACATTTTAGGAACGTCTCTAATGTTCTGTAGATGTTCGGGACTTTCGTCACCTTTAGAGAACTTTTAGGGAACGTTGCGCAAGGTTGCGAGAACGTCCCCTCCTACGTGGGATTGTAGCGTATTATTTTAACATTGCAGCAAACATTTTAATATACGTGAAAAAAAATTGAGATTTTTCCTTTCATCTGGCCAAAATGTTATAGTAGTAGTAGTAGTAGTAGCCCTTTATTGTCACTAGTCACAAGTACCAGCGAAATTAGCCATCAACCTGTCCATACATACATACATACAATATGACAAGGGGGTAGACAGGACAGGAAGACAGGGAATTGAAGAAAAATACAGCATAACATAAGGTGAGAGAGGAGAAAAAAATAACCCCCAGACTATGCTCCTTGGGGAGTACAGTGTGAGAACAGGAAAAACACCTCAGCAACAAAAGCACATAATCACAACATAGACACACGACTTTGCAACAGGGGAGGTAATACAGCTCTGGCAAGCAGCCATCCAGGTCCTGCAGCCGAGTTTAGCGCTGGTCACAGACCCGCTTGTCAGGCTGGCGGTACAAAGCGACGGAGGCGATGCATCGGGGGTGGGGAGGTGAATGCATATCTTTATAAATGTATGTATGTGTGTATGTGTGTGAATCTGTAATCAGCAGGTGTCTGTAGAATGGAGGAGAAATGCAAGAGCGTCTCACTGCAGTGCTCTTCCCAGGGTTGATTTTCCAGCAGCAGCCTTGGCCAAGGCCAGTGCTGGTTCAGGGGAGCCAAAAGATAAGATTGCAATTATTTAGTCTTGGGGCGAGTAGCCGCATTCCAATTCCACGGCTACTCTCCTTGTCCATTCTGATCTCCAATACTATCAATTTTCCTTTGCAAAGCCGTGAGCTTCTCCATGATAGAATCCATATTGCGGTTAATAGTATCAGTCTCAATGCTGACCGCCCTTCCCACTGCTTCAATCATGACGGGCAGCCTTGTGAGGCTTTGGACAGCTGTTCCCGTTTTCTGAATTCTTCGATAACCCAGGGCAAAGCCTAATCCAATCAGCAGAAGACCTGTTATCATGGTTCCGAATAGGTAGATATCTTCAATGTCCTCCATGGAAAGAGCCACCAAACACACGATGCGCCATCTCTCCCACGCGTCCATCGTGTAGCCAGCTGCGAACGTTCCGTCAGGGCAGTCAGTTTCCCCCGAACACAAGCTTCTCGTCGAGAAGATGGTGTCAATTGCGTTGAGAGACCAGTTGATCAAATCCATATTTTTTTCAGTTTGGAGAGCAGTGCAGAGAGAGTCTCTCAATAGATGAACGAGACGAGACAAGAGAGCAAGCAGGGAAAATAATGGCGAGGACGGGGAGTGAAAAAAATGCGACCGCCTCCGTTGAGTGCCAAAGAAGATTAAATCATAATGCTTTATTGGCTATGACTACTGTAATTTATAGCCTACAAGACTAACATTCTGCAGTTAAACACCCAGACAAGATCTACAATGGCGTTTTAGTGGCACGCTAAATAAATAAATAAATAACATTTTGAGAATAAAATCAAAATTGTGAGAATAAAGTTGTTGCCATATTGATGCGAACAAAGTCGTAGCAATTTGAGATCAAAGTCAGAATAGTCTATTTTGAGAATAAAGGCATAGCATTATGTACAATGGCATTTTAGTGCCATGTTAAAAAACAAAAATCTAAGATAATATTTTGAGAAAAAAAAAGAGAATAAAGTTGTAGCAATACGAGAATTAAGTCGAAATATTTTGAGAATAAAATCAAAATTACAAGAATTAAGTCGTAGCTGTCACGGTGCACACACGAGGGAGGAACAAGGACACACAGACGAGAACGTAAACTCAAATAATAATATTTAATCAAGAGACATCAAGGCATGACTGACATGGACAGGATACACTGGGGAAGTAACGAGTAGACCAGATGAAATCAAACTCAACAGACAGGACTATAAATACACAGGTAAATCATAGATAATTAGACAAACAGGGCTGGACAAGGATTAACTCATAATGACACTTAACGAGGACAGGAAACAAACCAAATATGGACACATGAGGCGGGAACACATGACACACACAACAGAACCCTGACAGTAGCCAAAATTATATGACCAGGAACAAATAATAGATTAACGAGCCTACACATTCCTGGTAAATATACCTAAAACAAATTGTATCTCATGTTTAATCACTACAGAGACATCAGAGCCAGTGGCAAATGGCAAAAGGACTAGCCGAGCTAATGCTGCTCTAGGCGGATACATGAGCACTGAGTGCCCGGTGATCACCTGGAGTTTGCATCTCTGAAATCGGCAAGACAGGCAACAGACAATGTTTGGGCTAGAGATGCAACCAAAATTATTCGGCAGAACATAGCAAAAAAAGCTCTTTCAGTGTTCGGCCGAATAAGCGAAAAGACCGAACAAATTGTACCGAATAATACTTGATGAGAAGAGGTGGTTATGGTCTTAAACAATTAAATTAAAATCTGCAGAATGTTATGTTTTGTAATAGACGCATGAATTGCATGTATTCTTGTAAATATTCATAAAAATATTACTGCCCAACTGACGAGTAACACTGTTTCAGCACAGATATTCCTTGCGCTTTGGACTTTGAACCCTGGCAATGCCAGCTTGTAGCGCTGCAAAATATTACTTGCTCAGTAATATTTTTATGAATATTTACAAGGCATGGATGTGACAATGTGATATGTGCAACAAACATCTTCCCAAGATCCTATATGAGAATCATTTATAAATCTGCTGTTATCAAAAAAAAAAAAAAAATACATAATAATAAAAATAATAATAAAAAATCCATCAACATTCATAAATGTTAGCATTGCAATTGTACTGTTGTTCTTTAAAATAAAATATAAAAGTAAGACAATAATAATGATAATAATAATAATTACAACAGCTATACGTTCATTATAACATTCACACAGTGTTCAAATCTCAAATCATTTTTCACATGAAAGGACAATTAAACCTAAAATGTATTAATAATTTTTAATTAGTAATTAATAAGTTAATAATATATATATATATATATATATATATATATATATATATATATATATACAGTGACCTCCACTAATATTGGCACCATTGGTAGATATGAACAAAGGCGGCTGTGAAAATAAATCTGCATTGTTTATCCTTTTTATCTTTCATTCAAAAAAATCACAAAATTCCAACCTATCATTGAAGTAAAACAATTGAAAGTGGGGGGGGAAATCTCATGATGAAATAAATGCTTTCACTATTTCATGTTGGCCACAATTATTGGCACCCAATTATTGCAACGTCCTTTTCCCAGCACAACAGCTCTGAGTTTTCTCCTATAATGCCTGAAGAGTTTGGAGAACACCTGATAAGAGATCAGAGACCATTTTCTTCATACAGAATCTCTCCAGATCCTTCAGATTCACAGCTCCATGACGGTGCTGCTTCTCTTCAGTTCACCTCACTCATTTTCTGTAGGGTTCAGGTCAGAGGACAGAGACAGCAATGGTAAAAGATTCATTTTGTGCTCAGTGACCCATTTTTGTGTTTATTTTGATGTTTGTTTTGGATTGTTGTCCTGGTGGAAGATCCAAACACGGCCCATTATAAGATTTCTAACAGAGGCAGTCAGGTTTTGATTTTTTATCTGTTGGTATTTGATAGAATCCATGATGCCATGCATCTGATGTTCTTGACCTCTGGCAGAAAAACAGGCCCACAACATTAAAGATCCAGCAGTATATTTAACCGTGGACATGGGGTACTTTTTTATCCCTGTTTGTACTAAACTCATCTGGTGGGTTTGCTGCCAAAAAGCTCTTTTTTCAGTTTCATCTGACCACAGAAGCCAGTGCCATTTGAAGCTCCAGTCGTGTCTGACAACTGAATTTGCTGGAGTTTGTTTTTGGATGAGTGAGGAGAATTTTTCTTGAAACCCTCCCGAACAACATGTGGTGATATAGGGGATGTTTGATTTTTTTTTTTTTAGGTTTCTGACCCCAAGACTCAACTAATCTCTACAATTCTCCAGCTGTGATCCTTGGAGAGTCTTTGGCCACTCAAACTCTCCTCCTCAGCGTGCATTAGGACGATATAGACACACGTCCTCTTTCAGGCAGATTTTTAACATCTTTAGTTGATTGGAACCTCTTAATTATTACCCTGATGTGGAAATGGGGATTTTTAATGTTTTAACTGTTTTCTTACAGCCACATTCTATTTTGTGATGCTCAACAATCTTGTTCTTCACATCAGAAATATATTTTTTGCTTTTTCTCATTGTGATGGATGATTAAGGGAATTTGACCTTTGTGTTCCTCATATTTATAATCCTGTGGAACAGAAAGTCATGGCTGGACAATTTCATGCTCCTAGTCACCCTGGTGTGCTACAAAATGTAAATATGAATGGGAATATACTTCAGAGATATTTTACTCATAAGAATTTCTAGGGGTGCCAATAATTGTGGCCAACATTCATTGGAGAAAAACATTTATTTCATCATGAGATTTTCTCCCCACTTTCAATTGTTTTACTTCAATGATAGTTTGGAATTTTGTGAATTTTTTGAGTGAAAGATCAAAAGGATAAACAATGCAGATTTATTTTCACAGCCGCCTTTGCTCATATTTATCAAGGGTGCCAATATTAGTGGAGGGCACTGTATATATATATATATATATATATATATATATATATATATATATATATCAGTGTTAATTTTGGCAGGCATTTTTGATTTAGTCTTAGTCATTATCTTGAGACGAAAATGCTTAATAGTCTTAGTCACATTTTAGTCATTTGAGTCTTTCATAGTTTTAGTCTAGATTTAGTCGACGAAAAGTCACGAAAATTGCATTTTTTGTCAACTTTTAGTCATAACTTTTAGTCAAACTGCAGTTACCAACATTTATTTTGGTAGCTATTTTATATGTAGTATTCAAACAAAAATAGTCATCAATTCTTCTCTCTTGGAAACAGAAACATGGCTAAAACCAGATGAATACATTACTTTAAATGAGTCCACCCCCCAAGATTACAGCTATAAAAATGAGCCACGTCCAAAAGGCAAAGGGGGAGGTGTTGCTACAATTTATAGCAATATTCTCAGTATTTCTCAGAGGGCAGGCTTTAATTCAATTCAATTCAAGTTTATTTATATAGCGCTTTTTACGATACAATCGTTGCAAAGCGCTTTACAGGAAATTAAGTTTCTACAATATATATATACATTGTAGAAACTTAATATATTAACTTAGGCAAAATTTGTTAATTCTGCATGTTGTTGGGGGATCAGAGGTTGGCATCCTCTGAGGTCCTCCGAGGGGTTGGCATCATCTCTTCTCAGGTGTTTGGTCATCTCAGATCATTTAAGGGCTGGATCCAGACTGAAGCTTGTGTAATTCCTAGTTACCACGGGATGTTAATCCCGTGGCAGAAACAGAGAAACAAAGAGACATAATTAGCGTAGCTGTTGTTCCATTCAAGCAAAAATTATTTGTTCAACCCAAGCTAAAGAATAATAATGTGCGTTTGATCAGATATAACTGCAGTACAAGATTATGAGATGCATTATATGAACGCATTATGTGAATGCTTGGCTAAAGAGATGTGTCTTTAATCTAGATTTAAACAGAGAGAGTGTGTCTGAACCCCGAACGTTATCAGGAAGGCTATTCCAGAGTTTGGGAGCCAAATATGAAAAAGCTCTACCTCCTTTAGTGGACTTTGCTATTCTAGGTACTACCAAGAGTCCAGAGTTTTGCGACCTTAGGGAGCGTGATGGATTGTAGCGAGATAGAAGACTCGTTACGTACGCAGGAGCTAAACCATTTAGGGCCTTATAGGTAAGTAATAATATTTTGTAACTGATACGGTACTTAATAGGTAGCCAGTGCAGAGACTGTAAAATTGGGGTAATATGATCATATTTTCTTGACCTGGTAAGGACTCTAGCCGCTGCATTTTGTACTATCTGTAGCTTGTTTATTGAATATGCAGGACAACCACCTAGCAGTGCATTACAATAGTCCAGTCTAGAGGTCATGAATGCATGAACTAGCTTTTCTGCATCAGAAACAGGTAACATGTTCCTTAGCTTGGCAATGTTTCTAAGATGGAAGAATGCTGTTTTTGTAACATTGGAAATATGTTTTTCAAAAGACAATTTGCTGTCTAATATAACACCCAGATTTTTGACTGTAGAGGAAGTAACAGGACATCCGTCTAGTTGCAAATTGTAATCCAAGAGATTCTGTGTACTGTTATTTGGTCCAATAAGTAATATTTCTGTCTTATCTGAATTTAATAGGAGAAAATTATTGGTCATCCAATATTTTACATTTTTAACACAATCAGTTAACTTAGATAATTTAGAAGTTTCATCTGGTCTTGTTGAGATATATAGTTGAGTATCATCAGCACAGCAATGGAAACTAATCCCGTATTTTCTAATAATATTACCAAGGGGCAGCATGTATATTGAAAACAGCAGAGGACCTAGGACAGATCCTTATGGTACTCCATACTTTACTGGTGATAATTGAGATGACTCCCCGTTTAAATAAACAAAGTGGTAGCAATCGGACAGGTAGAATCTAAACCATCTTAAAGCCTGCCCTTGAATACCTGTATAGTTTTGTAATCGATCTACGAGTATGTCATGATCTATAGTGTCGAACGCAGCACTAAGATCAAGTAAAACTAGCAATGAGATGCAGCCTTTGTCTGATGCAAGAAGCAAGTCATTTGTAATCTTAACAAGTGCAGTTTCTGTGCTATGGCGGGGCCTGAAACCTGACTGAAATTCTTCACAGAGATCATTTTTTTGCAAGAATGAGCACAATTGAGCAGACACAACTTTTTCTAAAATTTTAGACATAAACGGAAGATTTGAGATGGGTCTGTAATTTGCCAGTTCACTAGGATCTAGTTGTGGCTTCTTAATAAGAGGCTTAATAACTGCCAGCTTGAATGGTTTAGGGACGTGGCCTAAAGATAACGATGAGTTAATAATATTGAGAAGCGGTGCTTCTGCTACAGGTAACTCTTTCAGTAATTTAGTGGGTACAGGATCTAATAGACATGTTGTTGGTTTAGATGTGGTGATAAGTTTATTTAGCTCTTCCTGTCCTATAGTTGAAAAGCACTGCAGTTCTTCTTTGGGTGCGGTGAATGAGGCTGAAGTACTAGACGCCGTAGAATCTACATTAGTTATTGTATTTCTGATGTTATCTATTTTATCAGTGAAGAAATTCATAAAGTCATTACTATTTAACTGTGAGGGAATATTTAGATCGGGTGACGTCTGGTTATTTGTTAGTCTAGCCACTGTGCTAAATAAAAACCTTGGATTATTTTGGTTATTATCTATGAGTTTGCGGATATGCTCGGTCCTGGCAGCTTTTAGAGCATGTCTATAGCTGGACATACTGTTTTTCAGTTTTTCAATTCTAAAAACTTCCAAGTTAGATTTTCTCCATTTGCGCTCAAGATTACGAGTTTCTTTCTTGAGAGAATGGGTATAACTGTTGTACCATGGCGCAGCACGTTTTCCTCTAACCTTTTTTAATTTGATGGGAGCAACAGTTTCTAACATATTAGAGAGGATAGTGCCCATGTTGCTAGTCATTTTGTCAAGTTAATTTGTATTTATGGGTACACAGAGCAGCTGAGATAAATCAGGCAGGTTATTTGTGAATCTGTCTTTAGTGGCAGGAACAATAGTTCTGCCCGGACGATAACGTGGGGCCCTACAGTTAATATCAGTAATACGCAGCATGCACGATACAAGGAAATGGTCAGTAACATCATCACTTTGAGGTACGATATCTATATCAGTAAGATCAATTCCATGCGATATAATTAAATCTAGCGTGTGATTATAACGATGAGTGGGCCCGGTGACGTTTTGCTTGACTCCAAAAGAGTTTATTAGGTCAGTAAACGCAAGTCCTAATGCATCATTTGGATTATCAACATGAATGTTAAAATCTCCGACAATTAGCGCTTTATCAGCATTAACCAATAGGTCTGAGAGGAAATCTGCAAATTCTTTTAGGAAATCTGTATATGGCCCTGGCGGTCTATACACAGTAGCCAGAGCAAGAGATAGGACAGATTTCTTTTGCATATCTGACAGTGTAACATTAAGCATAAGTATTTCGAATGAGTTAAACCTGTATCCTGTTTTCTGAGTAACATTGAGAATATCACTATATATTGTTGCGACACCGCCGCCACGACCCGTCTGACGGGGCTCATGCTTATAACAGTAGCTTGGTGGAGTAGACTCATTTAGACCAATATAGTCATTTGGTTTAAGCCAGGTTTCAGTTAAACAGAGTACATCAAAACTATTATCTGTGATCATTTCATTTACAATTACTGCTTTAGGTGTGAGTGATCTAATGTTTAGGAGCCCAAGCTTTAAAAATAGTTTTTGTTCATTTATTTTGCATTTTTCTGGTTTAATCACGATCAGATTTTTTCTAGATCCTGTGTTAAATTTATATTTTGACCTCACTATTCGGGGAACAGACACAGTATGTATAGATTGGACAACGCAATTACTTCTATCATTTAAGTGGGTAGAACAAAAGTCATCATAGCAGTTATTTGAGAATTGGCTTACTAGTCAGATGGAGCGTAGCGTCCTGGAGATGTTGTCCGACAGGAGTTCCGCTCCGACTCTGCTGGGGTGCAGGCCATCAGCACGGAAAAGCCTAGGACGCTCCCAGAAAAGATTCCAATTATTAACAAAGAGCAGTTTCTGTTCTTTACACCATGACAATAACCATTCGTTTAAAGCAAACAGTCTACTGAACCTATCGTGTCCTCGTCGGTACGTGGGAAGCGGTCCTGACACGATGATCGTCGTCGCGGGCGATGTGCTGCGTACCGCCTCGATCAGGCTCCTGAAGTCCCTCTTCAGTGTCTCCGTCTGCCGCAGCTTGGTGTCGTTCACGCCCGCGTGCAGCACGACCGCTCCGACGCTCTCGTCATCCTTCAGGATCGCGGGTATCTGCGCAGAAACATCGAGAACACGAGCACCAGGGAAACAGTGTGTGTGCACTTTACCTTCAGCTAACGTAGCACGGACATGCCGGACGATGGAGTCTCCGACGATCACAGCATCACGTTCCGTCTCGTGGAGGGGGGCGAAGCGGTTTCGGGTGGAGATCTCGAAGACCGGAAGCGGCGGAGGGGGAGATGATGTAGCCCGATGCCTCGCTCGCGTCTTCCTCTGCTGCCGCACCCAGGGTCCGTGGTGTCCCGGCGCCGGAGTGAAGGACATCTGAGAAGATCGCGTCCTGGGTGCGCGGGGCCTGTGCAGAGAAACACACGGAGTAGAGGTGGTGGGAGTGTTAGCAGCGCACTGTATACTTACCCCGGACCTGTGAGCGTCAGCCCGGGATGTTTCCAGCGCAGTTTGCCGCTCTCTCAGCTGGGCCTGTCTCACCAGCAGCTCGTTGATCTGCTTCTCCACGGCCTCCAGCTCCAGCTGCACCGAATGCAGCTCGAACGCGTCCTCACCTGCACTCAAAGGTAGACACAAATCCGCCATTAAAGTAAGTAGCAGTGGAACAATGGTTATGTGTGTGAATAGGGTATTAGCTGTGTTAGCGCGCCAAGCAGCCGCCGCGTTGGCGGTGCTAATGGGCTATAAGCTAATAGCGGACTCGGGAAATCAAACTAGAACTAGTGATAACAAGGTGCCCTGATTGTTTTTGTTGTAGAATGCGATAGAGGATATATTCACACGTTATAGAAACGAAAAATGATGGTGTATAAAAGCCGATTAGTCACCAGAAGAGAAGGACGGCAGCTCGCGTAAGTGGTGTAATATTTTTTCGCAGTTCTGTTGTTTAAATTATTTATTTGCTGCTAGGAAGGAATACTTCGTTTCCTACCTATTTCTATTGTGCATTTTCGTTGAGGTTTCTATTTTTGATTGCACTTGCTGGCAATTTGAATAATTTGCACCTCAGCTAAGAACGAGCGTGTGTGATTGTGCGAAGTGTTTAGGTTTGTATACAGCAATTAGCAGTCCTTTCAGGTTATTGGCTGGGCTGAGCAGAAGCAGGCCTCAGCTGTTTTCACTGTAGTCTCCTGGACCGTATTTATTTGTTGTCAGAGCGCTGACGCGGAAGCGTCTGCGGAAGCGTTCAGCCATCGTGCTCAGCCTCCTCGTGTGAAGACCAACGAGGGTAAAGACAGACGATTTTTCCTGCGCGACTTTAACCGAGCAACGACACCGAGCACACACTTAAGTATCATTTCTATCTTCCCTCACGCACTCTCCTTCCCTATCCTCTATCATGTGTTTCGAAACCATTCCGGTTCTCTCTCAACCACGCTCTAAAAACACACGCAGACGGCAACGTCATCCTGCCAACCTTCGCCCGATCGCTACATCTTCTACTACACCTCTTTCTTTCTCTGTGGGTCTTTGGAATTGCCAGTCAGCTGTCAACAAAGCTGACTTCATTTCTGCTTTTTCCTTACAATCCACTCTCAGCATCTTGGGCTTGACTGAGACCTGGATTCGTCCAGAAGACTCCGCTACCCCGGCTGCTCTCTCTCAGAATTTCTCTTTCTCTCACACCCCAAGGCAAGTTGGCCGGGGTGGGGGCACTGGTCTGCTCATTTCAAACAATTGGAAATACTCAACCCACTCTCCCCTAGGCAATCACAACTCATTTGAATCCCATGCGATTACTGTAACGGCTCCTATAAAACTCCAGATAGTAATAATCTACCGTCCCCCTGGCCAAATCCTACCCACCTTCCTAGAGGAGCTGGACAGCCTGCTGTCCTCGTTCATGGAGGATGGCACTCCACTCCTAGTCTTTGGCGACTTCAACATTCACCTAGACAGGCCTTATGCTACAGACTTCCACTCACTCCTAGCTTCATTTGATCTCAAACGCCTTACCACTACTAGCACGCACAAATCAGGCAACCAACTTGATTTAATTTACACACGCAACTGTACTACAGATAACATTCTGGTACAACCACTACATACCTCTGACCATTTCTTCATTACATTTACCTTACATTTTACGACCCTGGTTCCACCAGCTCCATTACCGGTAACTTTCAGACGTAACCTACGCTCCCTTTCCCCCACCCTTCTTTCCTCTGTAGTATCCTCCTCTCTTCCCTCACCTACCCATTTCACATCTCTGGATGTGAATGCAGCAACTGACACTTTATGCTCTACCTTAACCTCTTGTCTGGACGACATTTGTCCCCTCTCCTCCAGGCCAGCACGGGCTGCCCCTTCTAACCCCTGGTTATCCGATGTTCTTCGTGAACATCGGACCAAACTCAGAGCGGCAGAGAGAAAATGGCGCAAATCAAACGATCCATCGGACCTCACAAGGTATCAGTCTTTGCTTTCGTCTTTCTCTACTGAAGTCCACACTGCCAAATCCTCACACTTCCACAACAAGATCAACAGCGCTCCAGACATGCGTGATCTCTTCAGAACATTTAATTCTCTCCTCTGTCCCCCTCCACCACCGCCCACCACTTCTATAACAGCTGACGACTTTGCCACTTTTTTCACAGACAAAACTAGAAAAATCGGTAACCAGTTCTCAACTCCACACACACAGGACCTCCAACCAACCACATCCACTGCTCAAACTCCCATCTTCTCCTTCTGTCCCCTCACCGAGGCGGAAGTATCCAAACTTCTCCTCTCCAGCCATCCTACAACATGTCCTCTTGACCCAATCCCCTCTCACCTTCTCCAAGCAATCTCTCCCACACTCTTACCGGCACTCACACACATTATCAACACATCTCTCCGCACTGGCATCTTCCCCACAGCGTTCAAGCAGGCCCGGGTAACCCCACTGCTCAAAAAACCTACATTAAACACTTCTCTTTTAGAAAACTACAGACCTGTCTCTCTCCTTCCATTCGTAGCGAAAACACTCGAACGAGTTGTCTTCAACCAGCTCTCACTATTTCTTTCACAGTACAACAAACTGGATGCTAAACAGTCAGGTTTCAGGAGTGGCCACTCAACAGAGACTGCGCTACTCTCAGTCACGGAAGCCCTGCGAGTCGCAAAGGCCGATTCCAAATCATCAGTCCTCATTCTGCTCGATCTTTCTGCTGCTTTTGACACTGTCAATCATCAGATACTCCTGTCCACCCTCTCATCGCTGGGCATCACTGGGATTCCACTTCGCTGGTTTGAATCCTATCTCACCGGTAGGTCCTTCAGGGTGGCTTGGGGTGGTGAGGTATCCAAAGCACATCAACTGGTCACTGGGGTTCCTCAGGGATCAGTTCTTGGACCCCTCCTCTTCTCCACATACACTACATCACTGGGACCCATCATACAGGCACATGGCTTCTCCTACCATTGCTACGCCGATGACACACAGCTCTATCTCTCTTTTCAACCAGATGATCCAACGGTAGCTGCACGGATCTCAGACTGCCTGGCGGACATCTCGGCATGGATGAAAGAACATCACCTACAGCTCAACCTGGCAAAGACTGAGCTTCTTGTCGTCCCTGCCACTCCGACCCTACAGCATGACTTCCTGATTCAATTAGGCACATCAATAATTACCCCATCAACTTCGGTCAGAAATCTTGGTGTAATCTTTGATGACCAGCTGACCTTCAAAGAGCACATTGCAAAGACCGCTCGATCTTGCAGGTTTGCGCTATACAACATCAGAAAAATCAGGCCCTTCCTGACAGAGCATGCTGCACAACTTCTTGTCCAGGCCCTTGTCGTTTCTAGGCTGGACTACTGCAATGCTCTTCTGGCTGGTCTTCCATCAAACGCAATCAAACCTCTACAAATGATTCAGAATGCAGCGGCACGACTGGTCTTCAATGAGCCCAAAAGAACCCATGTTACACCTCTCTTCATCTCACTGCACTGGCTACCAGTGGCAGCTCGCATCAAGTTCAAGACACTGATGCTTGCATACAGAACAACCACAGACTCAGCACCCTCCTACTTCCACTCACTATTACAAATCTACATCCCCTCCAGAAGTCTGAGATCTGCTAGTGAGCGACGCCTTGTGGTACCATCACAGAGAGGCTCAAAATCACTCTCCAGAACATTCTCATTCACCATTCCTGGATGGTGGAATAATCTTCCCACCCCTATCCGGATTGCTGGATCCCTATCAAGCTTCAAGCAACAACTGAAAACTCATCTCTTTCGGTACTACTTGACTTCATCCTAAACTTGATTTAAAAAAAAAAAAAAAAAAAAAAAAAACCTTTCCCTTTATCTTTCTCTCCTTCCCTTGCTAGCTTGTACTTATTTGAACAATGACTGAGACTTGGTGTTACGAGCACTTCCTCTGTCTGATTGCCTCTTCAAGATGAATGGCTTTATGTACTCCCCAATTGTAAGTCGCTTTGGATAAAAGCGTCTGCCAAATGACTAAATGTAAATGTAAATGTAAATGTATAAAATTGATTTTAAGAAATAAAATAGACGATAAAGAAATAACTTGACGGAGCTCAAACTCAAAACACGCGTCAGCAACAAACAGGAAGTGATAATGCTCTAGGCTTTAAGTATAACTCATTTGAAGTTATGGTGCTGCGTATAACATTATCTAGAGAAACACGTGTTCATGATAAATCCCCTGTGATGTTTGTATTGGCTAATGTATACAGGCCACCAGGGCACCATACAGACTTTATTAAAGAATTTGCTGATTTTCTATCTGAGTTAGTAATGGCTGCAGATAAAGTCTTAATTGTTGGCGATTTTAATATCCATGTCGATAATGAAAAAGATGCATTAGGATCAGCATTCATAGACATTCTGAACTCTATTGGGGTTAGACAACACGTTTCAGGACCTACTCATTGTCGAAATCATACTCTAGATTTAATACTGTCACATGGAATTGATGTTAGTGGTGTTGAAATTCTGCAGCAAAGCGATGATATCTCAGATCATTATCTAGTCTTGTGTAAACTCCATATAGCTAAAACTGTAAATTCTACTCCTTGTTACAAGTATGGTAGAACCATCACTTCTAGCACAAAAGATTGCTTTGTAAGTAATCTTCCTGATTTATCTCAATTCCTCAGCATATCCAACAGCTCAGAATAGCTTGATGATGTAACAGAGACTATGGACTCTCTCTTTTCCAGCACTTTAGATACAGTTGCTCCTTTACGCTTAAGGAAGATTAAGGAAAAGAGTCCAACACCGTGGTATAATGAGCACACTCGCACTCTAAAGAGAGCAGCCCGGAAAATGGAGTGCAGCTGGAGGAAAACAAAACTAGAGGTATTTCGTATAGCTTGGCGGGAAAGTATCCTATCCTACAGAAAAGCATTAAAAACTGCTAGATCTGATTACTTTTCGTCTCTTCTAGAAGAAAACAAACATAACCCCCGGTATTTATTCAATACAGTCACTAAATTAACGAAAAATAAAGCATCAACAGGTGTTGGCATTTCCCAAGAGCACAGCAGTAATGATTTTATGAACTACTTTACTTCCAAGATCGATACTATCAGAGATAAAATTGTAACCATGCAGCCGTCAGCTACAGTATCGCATCAAATAGTGCACCATAGATCACCCGAGGAACAATTCCACTCATTCTCTACTATAGGAGAGGAAGAATTGTATAAACTTGTTAAATCATCTAAACCAACAACATGTATGTTAGACCCTATTCCATCTAAACTAATAAAAGAGCTGCTTCCAGAAGTCATAGATCCTCTTTTGGCTATTATTAATTCATCATTGTCATTAGGATATGTCCCCAAAACCTTCAAATTGACTGTTATTAAGCCTCTCATTAAAAAAACACAACTTGACCCCAAAGATCTAGTTAATTACAGACCGATCTCAAATCTTCCTTTTCTGTCAAAGATACTAGAAAAGGTAGTATCCTCACAATTATATTCCTTCTTAGAGAAAAATGATATCTGTGAGGATTTCCAGTGAGGATTAAGACCATATCATAGTACTGAGACTGCTCTCATTAGAGTTACTAATGATCTGCTTTTATCATCTGATCGTGGTTGTATGTCTTTATTAGTTCTACTGAATCTTAGCGCTGCGTTCGACACCATCGACCACAACATTCTTTTAAATAGACTAGAAAACTTTGTTGGCATTAGTGGAAGTGCCTTAGCATGGTTCAAATCGTACTTATCTGACCGCCATCAGTTCGTAGCAGTGAATGACGAGGTATCATATCGATCACAAGTGCAGTATGGAGTACCTCAAGGCTCAGGACTAGGACCGTTACTTTTCACGCTTTACATGTTACCCTTGGGAGATATTATCAGGAGACATGGTGTTAGATTTCACTGTTATGCTGATGATACTCAGCTCTATATTTCTTCACGGCCCGGAAACACACCAAATTGAGAAACTAACGGAATGCATAGTCGATATAAAAAACTGGATGACGAGTAATTTCCTACTGCTAAATTCTGAAAAAACAGAGTTGTTAATTATCGGACCTAAAAACCCCACATGTAATAACTTAGAACACTATCTAACACTTGACGGCTGCTCTGTCAATTCTTCTTCTTCATCAGTCAGGAACCTAGGTGTGCTGTTTGATAGCAATCTTTCTTTTGAAAGCCATGTTTCTAGCATCTGTAAAACTGCGTTCTTCCATCTCAAAAACATATCCAAACTGCGACCTATGCTCTCAACGTCAAATGCAGAAATATTAATTCATGCGTTTATGACCTCAAGGTTAGATTATTGTAATGCTTTACTGGGTGGTTGCTCTGCACGTTTAATAAACAAACTACAGTTAGTCCAAAATGCAGCAGCTAGAGTTCTTACTAGAACCAGGAAGTATGACCACATTAGCCCAGTTCTGTCAACACTGCACTGGCTCCCTACTAAACATCGTATAGATTTTAAAATCTTGTTAATGACTTATAAAGCCCTGAATGGTTTAGCTCCTCAGTACTTGAGTGAGCTCTTATCGCATTATAGTCCTCCACGGCCGCTGCGTTCTCAAAACCCTGGCTGTTTGATAATACCTAGAATATCAAAATCAACTGCGGGCGGCAGATCGTTTTCCTTTTTAGCACCAAAACTCTGGAACAATCTACCAAACACTGTTCGGGAGGCAGACACACTCTGTCAGTTTAAATCTAGATTAAAGACCCACCTCTTTAACCTGACATACACCTAACACACTACTACACTTCTATTATTCAAATCCGTTAAAGGATTGTTAGGCTGCATTAATTAGATCAACCGGAACCGGGAACACTTCCTTTTTTTTTTTTTTTTCTCCCGGCCTGTCAGTAACACAGATAACACATGACAGTATGTATGTGTGGCTATGCTATCATCATTCACAGCCTTTTTTTTTTTTTTTTTTTTTTAATATTTATTTATTTATTTTATTTATTTATTTATTTATTTTATTTTTAATTAATTAATTTAATTTTATATACCCTTTTATTTAACCACACTATGACAGACAAGACCAGGGGACAGAGAAAACAAGAGAGAGAAGAAAGAAAAAAAAAGAAAAAAATAAATAAAACAAACAAAAAAAAACAAAACCAGACAATTTGCTTCGATACCTGCTGACAAAAAGAGAAAACAACAGAAGAAAACAACAGAAGACACAACATCCGAGAGACTGCAGCAACAACCAACATCTGTATGAATCACAATAAATTCTAAATGTTAAATGTTATTGAGCAGCACACATAACTAATATTACAAAATAACAATGTGTGTCTGTGAGCACCTGTTTTTACACCAATGTGAATGCTTGAGTGTACACCTGTGTGTGTGAGCGTGCTTGTGTTCATAAGGTTCCTCCATGTAAATGTTTAATAGTGTGTGTGGGGAACAACAGTGCCATCCCACAAGGCATGAAGCAGGCATGGAAAAGACCCGGGCCCCAAACATCCGGGGCCCCCCAGGGCACGGGACCCCCAGAAGAACCACCGCAGGGACAACCGCAGCCTCCACCCAGAAAAGGGCAGAGGAGAGCCCGAAGGTGGGACCTCCGACAGCCACAGTGTAGACGCCCCAGGGTGCCGTGGCGGCAAGCCCGCAGGCTCCACCGGCAGCCGACCACATCAGGACAGACCGGGCCCTGGGCCCGGAGACCCAAAGGCCCCCCACCCCCCAATCGGGGCCCAGCAAGGCCAGTAGGGCCAGGCCCTGCCAAGCGACCGTCGAGAGTGGGCCGGCGCTCACCCGAGCATCCTGCCCCGGCGCGAGAAACCACCAATGCACCGGCGGCATCCTCCACCGGCAGGGCATGGTGGTGGGGTGGGGGTCGACTAAGATGATGAGTGAGGTGGAGTCTAAGGCCCGACCTGACACATAGACGTAGACGAACAAGCACACATATACACAAGCATACATTCCCACCCTCATGCACGCAAACGAATATTCACACCCTCGCCCCACATGTAGACACACAAAAATGGACACGGTACCCACACTCACACTCCCCATATGCACTCTATACTCCTAGATCCAGGCGCCACCACCCCCAGAGGGGTAGTCAGCGCCCAATCCCGGAGCTGAACCCCCTTCGCTCCAGCGTGGGGACAGGAAGACCACCCCGGTCCCCACAGCAGCAGAGAAAACCAACAGCCCAGACCCCGACCGGGCGGCCAGCTCATCCTCACAGCCTCCGGCCTCAGACAGAGAACAGAGAACAGGGGTGTGAGAAAAAAAAAAAAAAAAGACCCCATGCTTCACCCCACCCGCTCAAATGTAGTGTTGGTGTGTGTTGTTCTAAGGTGCTTTAAAACAGGGGTGCTTTAAAACAGGGGAGGGGCACCCTCCACAAACTTGTGTCAGCTCGTCCCCTCCCTAGAGCCCTCAATGTCTATGTGCAACTTAAAATTGAGAAGTGGGCACTGGCACCAGAGGGAAGGCTGAATGAACAGACCGCCCTCCGGATGCCATTCAGTGTGCCCACCCCCAAAGCCCTATATGTATGTGTCATGTGACAGTAAGTAATGAGAATGTCTAAGCTGTAATGTGTGATTGAGATGCAGGCGGCCACGAGGAGACAGAGGAGTACCACCTCCCCCGCATCCCAGCGACGCACCCGCACCTCAAAACCCTACCTATGTGTTGGTGTGATGGAGCGGGAGAAGTGAAGCCTTAGGGATGGGGAGGAAAGCATCAGAGGGGGCAAAATACCCCCCCATCTGGAGCCAGCTCCCCTGCTGACCCCCATAGGCACCCCCTTTACCCCAAATCTGCCCAGGGCGGGGGACCCAGGCCCATCCAGACCAGGGCTCATGGCAGCCCGGGGCGGCCCACCAGACCCCACAGCAGAGGAAAAACTACCCCACCCCATCATTCACTCAGCTCCCAGACTACATAAGACAATAAGACACCCAGGTAAAGCCCATTTACCCCGCCTCTATTAGACCCCCCCCCCCCCCCCCCCCCCCCCGCGGAGGCACCGATGCATCGAAGACCCCCACACCAGAGCCGGGCCCAAGCGCATGCACCAACCCATGCTCCCGGCGGCACACCAACCAGGACCCAAGCCCCCCAGGCCCAGCCGTAACCCCTACCCGGAGGCAGAGCGCCCCCAGAACCCAAGCCCCCCCCCGGACCAACCCCGGAACAGTGCGGGTGCCAGGCTGGCAACCTACGTCCGCCGGCACAGGCATCCCCAGCAGCGCCGCATGCAGCTGCCAGAAAAACAGCACCCAAGAGTCACCAATAACCCATCCAGGCCAAGGCCGCAGCCCCAGCGCCGAACCCCCCAAGAAACCCATCCCCAGGGAACCCCCAGATGCCCCAGGCCCATATCGCCACCCCACGCCAACAACAAAAACCACAGCCGGACAGAATCGGGACCCCCACTCACACTAGGTGATGGAGCTGATCAAAGGAGCCCAGAGAGATTGATCTAATGTGGCAGCAGAAGCTGTGTCAAGACTAATATAATCCCACAAATAATCTCTATATTGGTTGATATTAAGATTATTTTTATTTTTCCAGTTCATGAGGACAGTCTTCTTAGCAATGCATAGGGCAGTGAAAGCCATGTGGATTGTGTTACCTTCTGTAGTGACACCATCTAGGTCGCCCAACAAGCAGACTAAAGGAGAGGCTGGAATAGAACATTTAAGACACTTTGATAAGTCTTCACAAATCCTGTACCAGTACCTCTGAACAGGTGGACAGAACCATAGAGCGTGGATATAATTGTCAGGTGTATTGCCTTTACAGTGTGAGCAGTTGTTAGAAGCTGTAAAACCCATCCTGAACATCCGATGACCTGTGTAGTGCACTCTATGCAGGATTTTGTATTGTATTAATTGTAAACCAGGATTTCTAGTCAGTTCAAAGGTTTTTAAACATATCTGAGACCAGAAATTATGGTCCCAGCTTACTGATAGATCTGCCTCCCATTTTGCAATAGGAAGTGATACTGATTCATCTATTTTGGAAAGTGCCCTGTATATTTTAGACATTAATTTGGGGGTTTTGAGATTAAGAAAATCTGCCACACTTGGTGGTATTTGTAAATTGATATGATTAGACTTAAATTTCCTTTTTACAATAGATTTAATTTGTTGATATTCTAAAAATCTGTGCTTATTAATCCCATATTGTTTAACTAATTTGTCAAAGGGAATAAAGTCTGTCCCTTCAAATATATGTTCCAGGTATTTAATACCTTTACAACTCCAATCTTTGAAGTTTATCATATTGTTGTTTAGCAATATGTCAGGATTGTTCCAGATGGGGGTACGTTTGCATGGGATTAGTGAAGACTCCGTCATTTTTAGAAACTCCCACCATGCTGTCAGAGAAGAGCTGATACTGATGCTTTTGAAGCATACGTGTCGTTTGCTAATCGAGCTAATGAATGGCAGATCCGAAATCTCTATATTATTGCATAATGCCTGTTCTACATCTAGCCAAGGCTCATCTAAGAGGGTGTGTTTTAACCACCCTGAAATGTGTTGAAGCCTGTTGGCTAAGAAATAGTGGTGAAAGTTAGGTAGATCTAGTCCTCCTTTATCCTTGGTCTTTTGCAGCGTTTTTAAGCTAATACGCGGGGGTTTACCTTTCCAAAGGAATTTAGAGATGGAGGAGTCCAGAGATCTAAACCAGTCAGGTGGTGGTTTGCTCGGGATCATTGCAAATAAATAATTAATTCTTGGCAAAACCATCATTTTTATTGAGGCGACTCTTCCCATGAGTGATATGGGTAGAGACCTCCATCTGGTTAGATCATCTTCTACCTTCTTTAAAAGTGGGATGTGGTTTAATTTAATCAAATCTGCTAGCCTAGGAGAAACATTAATACCTAAATATTTAATATTTCCAGATTGCAGTGGAGTGGAAGAATTCTGGAAGGAGCAATTAATTGGAAGAACTGTTGATTTTAACCAGTTTATTGAATAATCTGAGACTCTTGAGAAAGAGTTTATTAATGTAATTACCTCAGAGAGAGTGGTTTGTGAATGCTGAAGAAAAAGTAACACATCATCTGCGTAAAGACTAACTTTATGTTCTACATTCTTGCATATAATGCCTTTAATCACTGTTGCCTGTCTAATTGCTGCTGCTAGTGGTTCAATAAAAATTGCAAACAGTGAGGGGAGAGGGGGCATCCCTGCCTGGTGCCCCTCTTAAGATAGAAGCTAGAGGACGTTTGGGCATTTGTCCTGACACATGCTATTGGAGAGTTATATAATATTTTTAACCAGTTTATGAAAGAGTTTCCAAAACCAAATTTGTGTAAAGTTGCAAATAGAAAATTCCAGTTAACCCTATCAAAAGCTTTTTCTGCATCTAAAGACAATATTGTAATTTGAAAGTTTCTATTGCATGAATAGTCTATCAAGTTAAGTAACCTACGTGTATTTGTTGAGGAGTGCCTCCCTTTTATGAAGCCTGTTTGGCCGGGAACACTTCCCATAACACACGAAGTACTCGTTACATCGTAAGAAGATTGGCATCTACGCTAATAGTTGTTTCTTTCTTATTCTGTTTCTCAGTCCGTGTCCGGATCAGATGGTGGATCGGCGCCGGGAGATGATGTCTGCGGCCCTGATCGTCAGCGATGAGCCCCAGAGACATATCCCCAGTGAAGACCTCGACTAAACTACAATAAAACTAAAAATAAAACAAATAATTAAAAATATAATAATAAAATACCTAACTACATAATACTATTATTGTTAGAAATTGCAACAATATAAAAATAGAAATATAATACATTTATACATTTAAAAATTTAATTAAAACAATAAGTAAACAATGAATAAACAATAATATCCTGGCCAGAGGAGAACTGGCCCCCCGACTGAGCCTGGTTTCTCCCAAGGTTTTTTCTCCATTCTGTCACAGAGGGAGTTTTGGTTCCTTGCCACTGTCGCCTCTGGCTTGCTCAGTTGGGGACACTTAATTTCTAGTGATTATCGTACATTTGATTTCACAGATACTATTTAAACTAAACTTAGCTAGACAATGACATCTCCGAATTCAATAATGAAATGCCCTTAACTGAAAATTGAGTGTTTAATCTTATTATTATACATTACTGACACTCTATCCTCCAACTTGATACTGTTAAGTGCTTTGACACAATCTGTATTGTTAAAAGCGCTATATAAATAAAGGTGACTTGACTTGACTTGACATTTAGGTTATGATCAGTGATCATATCATTTACAAAAAGCGCTTTTGTAGAAAGGGACCTGATATTCAGTAAGCCAAGCTTTATCATTTGTTTCTCTGTATTATATACATTTTTTATTTGTTGAACATCAATTAAATTTTTACTCTTAAATTGGTTTGGACGTTTTTTGTATTTTCTAGTTCGGGGAACAGACACAGTCTCTGTAGTGTGGTATTTAGGTGAAAGAGGAAGAGCAAACCGGAAATGCTGTAGGTGACGTCAGACGCTGGAGACTTGGCGAAAAAAACTGAATGAACAACGAGGACAGCGAGGAAAATTTAGAAATTCTTCAGGAATACATCGACTGGTGCTTCGACGTTATAGTCATGAAGAAAAACCAAAATGCATGTTCTCCAGCCAAAAGCGAGACGCCGTCTTCCAAAAGAAGTCGCCCGTCAGACTCGCCTGAAACAACATCGCCGACGGGTAAAAGCTTTACCGACATCCTGGATTCAATCGACAAGCGGTTGTCCAGCTTCGACGCGAGGTTGTCCCTGGTCGAGATCCTGCACCGTGAATTTAAATCCCTGAGGGAATCGCTGGAATTCAGCCAGCAGCAGGTGGAAACACTCGCTGCTGAAAACGCATCTCTACGGGACTCGGTCAAATCTCTAACTGAAAATATGACCCATCTAAGTGAAGAAAATAAAAAAATAAAAGAGACTGTCATCGATCTCCAGGCCCGTAGCATGAGAGATAACCTGGTGTTTTCAGGCATCCCGGAATCTGCCGAAGAGGACCCAGAAACTACGGTTAAAAACTTTATCAAGACATACCTGAAGCTTCCGGAAGACACCGTGGAAAACATCTGCTTCGAAAGAGTCCATCGGATGGGAGCGAAGAAACCTGGAGCCCCGAGGCCGCGTCCTATTGTGGCCAAATTCGGATACTTCAAGCAGAAAGAGCAGGTGAAGAGTCGCGGCAGGGAGCTGAAAGGAACAGACTTCGGCGTAAACGACCAGTTCCCCAAAGAAATCCTGGAGCGAAGCAAAATTCTGTTCCCAATCCGACGCAGTCTCATCCAAAAGGGCTCCCGAGCTGTCATCGCTGTGGATCGGCTCTACGTGGACGGACAGCTCTACCGCAACCTCCGTACCACTCCGTGGTTATATTAACACCACTCCAGATAAGAATCCGTTATATTTATCTTTTTTCTCTCTCTTTCCTCGCTTGTTCTTCCATTTACCTCTAACTATTTATGTCATTTCGATAATTTAATACGATATCATAACAAACACGTACAGTCAGTCTCCGCAGCGTTTAAATGATTTTGCAATGTTTTCGTTTCTGTCAAGTTTTTACTTTCATCCCTCTATGCTTGCTTCTTTGTATGTCTTTCTTACTTCCAACTCCTTTCACGGCACCGATCACCTGCTTTACTACACATATAAACACAACACCCTATATCACACATCTGCATGTCACAACCATGTACATATACACTCAGCATTAACGCAACCACTTAGACCTTACAGCGCACACAGACATGAAGGACATACTCGCATACAAGCGCGCGTACACGCCCACTCATATCTTATTCATTTGAGCATTACACGCAGCGAGCAGCATTAGCTACACACACACATCTATGGGTGCATTAAGGTTTGTCACATGGAATGTGAATGGAGCTGGCTCCAGAGAAAAGAAGTTAAAAATATTTAGCCAGCTTAAAAAACTACAAGCAGACGTTGTATTATTACAAGAGACTCATAGATCTGCCACAGCTACAGATCAACTTAAAACAACTGAGTTTCCTAATGTGTTCTCAGCCTGCTATAATTCTAGGCAAAGGGGGGTAGCAATTTTAATACATAAAAATGTTAATTTCACAGTACTCAACACAGTTATAGATCCAGAAGGTAGATTTCTAATCATTAAATTATCTATATTTGACAAAAAGTTATGTATTGTTAGTATATATGGTCCAAATGTTGACGACCCCTCTTTCTTTCATGGTTTTTTTTCGGCACTCAATGAACAACTAGATTGTGCACTTGTTATGGGGGGAGACCTCAACTTTGGACTAAATAAAGAAGTGGACATGCTAAGTACAGCTGGAACTCAGCGCAATTGGGAATCCACAAATATAGTTAAACAGTACATGAGCGACTATGGACTTTGCGATGCATGGCGTTCTTTCCACACCAACAGTAGGGAATTTACTTTCTTCTCACATGTCCATCACTCTTACTCTCGTCTGGATTATTTCCTAGTCAGCAGCTCACTGCTGAGTGACATTTCAGACACAGAGATACACCCTATAGCTGTCAGCGATCATGCTGCTGTTTCTTTAACTCTAGTAAATAAGAAGGCCACTCCACCAAGTAATAACTGGAGATTCAATACATCATTGCTTAAAGACGACGATTTTATTAAATATTTTAAAGAAGAGTGGGCTTTATATTTAGACTATAATGACCTGCCTGGAACATCAGCATCTGTTCTCTGGGAAGCAGGCAAAACTGTGATGAGAGGTAGAATAATCTCATTTTCATCGCATAAAAAGAAAAGAGAAAATAAATGTATTCAGGAATTAGAAGAAACCATAAAAACTTTAGAAGAATCCTACGTATCCTCCCAGGAACAGGAAATGCGGAAAAAAATATGTAAAGCAAAACTAGAATTAAATGAAATTATTAATAAAAAAACTAAATTCTTAGCACAAAGACTTCGCTGGCAAGAATTTGAATATGGTAACAAATCAGGTCAATTCCTAGCAAACCAGTTAAAAATAAATAAAGAAAAAACAACTATATGTGCTGTTAAAGATTTAACTGGGGATACAGTATATGACCCTGAAAGAATAAACAACATTTTCAGAGATTTTTACGAATCTTTATATTCTCCACAGATAAACCCATCTAAAGACGAAATTGACCAATTTCTTGACAATATAACTCTTCCGAAATTAACAGACAATCAAGCGATGGCATTGGATTCTCCACTGACATCAGATGAACTTCAGGAAGCTTTGAACAGTATGCCCAATAAAAAGGCTCCAGGTCCAGATGGCTTTCCAGCAGAATTCTATAAAGAATTCTGGGCTATTCTGGCACCAACATTCTACAGAATGTTGCAGGAAACCAAAGAAAATGGCAGACTTCCACCAAATATGAATTCTGCCAACATTAGTCTCTTACTAAAACCAGGCAAAGACCCTGTATTGCCTACTAGCTATCGTCTAATATCCCTTATTAACGTGGACACTAAAATAATCTGCAAAGCTATCTCAAAAAGAATAGAGAAGATAACCCCTCTCATAATTCATTCCGACCAAACTGGTTTCATAAAAGGGAGGCACTCCTCAACAAATACACGTAGGTTACTTAACTTGATAGACTATTCATGCAATAGAAACCTTCAAATTACAATATTGTCTCTAGATGCAGAAAAAGCTTTTGATAGGGTTAACTGGAATTTTCTATTTGCAACTTTACACAAATTTGGTTTTGGAAACTCTTTCATAAACTGGTTAAAAATATTATATAACTCTCCAACAGCATGTGTCAGGACAAATGACCAAACGTACTCTAGCTTCTATCTTAAGAGGGGCACCAGGCAGGGATGCCCCCTCTCCCCCTCACTGTTTGCAATTTTTATTGAACCACTAGCAGCAGTAATTAGACAGACAACAGTGATTAAAGGCATTAAATGCAAGAATGTAGAGCATAAAGTTAGTCTTTACGCAGATGATGTTACTTTTTCTTCAACATTCACAAACCACTCTCTCTGAGGTAATTACATTAATAAACTCTTTCTCAAGAGTCTCAGATTATTCAATAAACTGGTTAAAATCAACAGTTCTTCCAATTAATTGCTCCTTCCAGAATTCTTCCACTCCACTGGAATCTGGAAATATTAAATATTTAGGTATTAATGTTTCTCCTAAGCTGGCAGATTTGATTAAATTAAACCACATCCCACTTTTAAAGAAGGTAGAAGATGATCTAACCAGATGGAGGTCTCTACCCATATCACTCATGGGAAGAGTCGCCTCAATAAAAATGATGGTTTTGCCAAGAATTAATTATTTATTTGCAATGATCCCGAGCAAACCACCACCTGACTGGTTTAGATCTCTGGACTCCTCCATCTCTAAATTCCTTTGGAAAGGTAAACCCCCGCGTATTAGCTTAAAAACGCTGCAAAAGACCAAGGATAAAGGAGGACTAGATCTACCTAACTTTTACCACTATTTCTTAGCCAATTGTTATGGAGCTGACGAGACGTGAGACAGGCGGATCCATCTGCAAGCTTTTATTATAATACATGGTCAATACAGGCAGGGTCGGACAGTAGCAAACAGGTATGGCATGGGCAAGACACAAGAATAATCCAAGGGCAAGCGTGGGTCGGCGATCGGCGTACAGTATCCAGAGGGCTAGGCAGAGAGAGAGAATCAGGAACACGGGCAGGAATCGGAACACGAGAAATCAAACAAGAACACAGGGAAACGCTTTGTATGCAGACTGGGCTAACAATACTCGGCAGAGTGTGAGAGAATGTCCATGGTTTATATATTGTTTGTGTGTGTGTGATTGGGTGATGGTGATTGTGAGATTGTATTCAGGTGCAAGCGAGATAATGGTGAACAGCTGTGTTGGTGCAGTGGATGATGGGAAATGTAGTCTAAGAGTGATCTGTAACTGTGTGTGTGGTGTGAAAGTCCATGTGGTGGGTGAGTGACCTCTAGAGGTGAGTGACTGGAAGTTCATGGCTTGGATTCGTGACATAGCCCCCCCCCCCAAGGAGCGGCTTCCAGACGCTCCACACATTATTGAATCCAGGAGAGTGGTGGAGCGGAGGCGGAACAGGGGCAGGGAAGGAGGGCCAGGTCCATGTGCGAGTGGCGAGGCTGTGGAATGCAGCAGGGCTGGAAGCCATGGCGGAGCGGACGGACCTGGAGCCCACCAGAGCGGAGCAGACGGACCTGGAGCCCTCCAGGGCGGAGCAGACGGACCTGGAGCCCCCCAGGGCGGAGCAGATGGACCTGGGACCCACCAGGGTAGGGCAGACAGACCCGGAGCCCACCAGAGCGGAACCGACGGGACCAGGACCCACCAGAGCGGAGCAGATGGACCCGGAACCCACCAGGGCGGAACAGACGGGACTAGAGACCACCGCAGGGAAGCAGACTGGGCAGGCAGCCCTGACAGAACCTGCAGGCAGAGGAGAACAAGGACAAACAACACAGGGAGAGCAGAGACAGACAACACTGAGAGAACAGAGACAGACAACACAGGGAAAGTCCTCCCGATCTCAGGGGCCGTGCCAGGGCAGGACAGGAAATCCCAGACGGCCTCCGTAGCCATGACAGGGCCGGACAGGGAATCACCGACGGCCTCCTTAGCCGTGTCAGGACAGGGCGAAAGTTCATAGACGGCCTCCATGGCCGGGTAGGACAGGGCGTGAGTTCATAGACGGCCTCCGTGGCCGGGACAGGACAGGGCGAGAGTTCATAGACGGCCTCCGTGGCCGGGACAGGGCGAGAGTTCATAGACGGCCTCCATAGCCGTGACAGGACAGGATGAGAGCTCACAGACGGCCTCCATAGCCGTGACCGGACAGGATGAGAGCTCACAGACGGCCTCCATAGCCGTGACAGGACAGGATGAGAGCTCACAGACGGCCTCCATAGCCGTGACAGGACAGGATGAGAGCTCACAGACGGCCTCCATAGCCGTGACAGGACAGGGCGAGAGTTCACAGACGGCCTTCTTAGCCATGATAGGATGGGGTGAGAATTTACAGGAGGATACCACCGACACCTCTGGAGGTTCTGCAGCTAACGCCGCCACCTCTGGAGGTTCTACGGTGGTACCATCACCGGGTGAGTGTATATTGCTGGGCGTCACCACCTTGCAAGGGACTGAGGCGAGCACCACCGCTTGGTGAGGTTCTGCGGCAGATGCCTTCCCCTGGGGCAGTAACGTGGTGGTGTATGTGGCCCAAATGCAACATAGTGCAATCCCCACCCTGGGAAGCGCTTCAGACAGGGTAATCAGTTCATGCACAGGGGGGTCAGAGTGAGTGGATTTGGGGATACCAGCAGTGCGTACAGACACCAGCTGTGCATCCCTCACGTTGGATATCAACCGGAGAACTTGAAGGACTGACCTTGAGTCTCTGGGTGGAATAGGTTCTGGCTGAGGAGCTGAGACGTGAAGAAGTTCTGGCTGATCAGCTGGGACGTGGCGTGACTCTGGCTGGTCAGCGGTGACGTGGACTGACTCTGGCTGGTCAGCGGTGACGTGGACTGACTCTGGCTGGTCAGATGTGACGTGGCGTGACTCTGGCTGGTCAGATGTGATGTGGCGTGACTCTGGCTGGAGAGCTGAGACGTGGTCTGACTCTGGCTGGTCAGCTGTGAGCTGGGTGAGTTCATGACGATCCACAGTGGCTTGGTGTGACTCTGGCTGGAGAGCTGAGACGTGGTATGACTCGTGACGATCAACTGTGGCTTGGCCTGACTCACGGAGATCACTGGTGGCTTGGCTTGACTTGTGATGATCGACTGTAGCTTGGCTTGACTCACGGAGATCACTGGTGGCTTGGTTTGACTTGTGATGATCAACTGTGCTTTGGTTTGACCTTTTAACATCGGCTGTGACCTGACTTGGCTTCTTAACATCAGTTGGGACTTGACTGGGCTCTTTAACAGTAGCGATGATCTGACTTGACTCTTTAACAGCAGCAGTGACTTGACTTGACTCTTTAACAGCAGCGGTGACCTGACTTGACTCTTTAACAGCAGCGGTGACTTGACTTGACTCTTTAACAGCAGCGGTGACTTGACTTGGCTTGTGATTGGCAGCAATGACGCTACGGGGTGTTGTTGTTGCCGCCATTTTGTGAGCGTGCTCTAGCGTGGCTGTGTTCACACAATTGGGTGCGGTGTCTCGTTCCTCCGCTACTCCCACAGTGAACGTTGAACCAACACATAGCAAAGCATAGTCCAGAAACTGACTGAGAGACGAACGGGGACCCTCACGGATTAGCTGTGACTTGAGCGGCTGGTTAATGCCGTCACAAAAAAAATCAATCAAGACATCGTCCGGAAAATCTGAATCATTAGCAACATCTAGATATACTTGAATAAAGTCCTCGAGTGATCGCTTACCCTGCTTGAGGGATAGTAATAGTCTTGCCGTGTACATACCGGGCCAGTATTGTTCAGGAAAGCCGCTGGATCCTTGTTTGGCCGAGTATTCTGTTATGGAGCTGACGAGACGTGAGACAGGCGGATCCATCTGCAAGCTTTTATTATAATACATGGTCAATACAGGCAGGGTCGGACAGTAGCAAACAGGTATGGCATGGGCAAGACACAAGAATAATCCAAGGGCAAGCGTGGGTCGGCGATCGGCGTACAGTATCCAGAGGGCTAGGCAGAGAGAGAGAATCAGGAACACGGGCAGGAATCGGAACACGAGAAATCAAACAGGAACACAGGGAAACGCTTCGTATGCAGACTGGGCTAACAATACTCGGCAGAGTGTGAGAGAATGTCCATGGTTTATATATTGTTTGTGTGTGTGTGATTGGGTGATGGTGATTGTGAGATTGTATTCAGGTGCAAGCGAGATAATGGTGAACAGCTGTGTGGGTGCAGTGGATGATGGGAAATGTAGTCTAAGAGTGATCTGTAACTGTGTGTGTGGTGTGAAAGTCCATGTGGTGGGTGAGTGACCTCTAGAGGTGAGTGACTGGAAGTTCATGGCTTGGATTCGTGACACCAATAGGCTTCAACACATTTCAGGGTGGTTAAAACACACCCTCTTAGATGAGCCTTGGCTAGATGTAGAACAGGCATTATGCAATAATATAGAGATTTCGGATCTGCCATTCATTAGCTCGATCAGTAAACGACACGTATGCTTTAAAAGCATCAGTATCAGCTCTTCTCTGACAGCATGGTGGGAGTTTCTAAAAATGACGGAGTCTTCACTAATCCCATGCAAACGTACCCCCATCTGGAACAATCCTGACATATTGCTAAACAACAATATGATAAACTTCACAGATTGGAGTTGTAAAGGTATTAAATACCTGGAACATATATTCGAAGGGACAGACTTTATTCCCTTTGACAAATTAACTAAACAATATGGGATTAATAAGAACAGATTTTTAGAATATCAACAAATTAAATCTATTGTAAAAAGGAAATTTAAGTCTAATCATATCAATTTACAAATACCACCAAGTGTGGCAGATTTTCTTAATCTCAAAACCCCCAAATTAATGTCTAAAATATACAGGGCACTTTCCAAAATAGATGAATCAGTATCACTTCCTATTGCAAAATGGGAAGCAGATCTATCAATAAGCTGGGACCATAATTTCTGGTCTCAGATATGTTTAAAAACCTTTGAACTGATTAGAAATCCTGGTTTACAATTAATACAATACAAAATTCTGCATAGAGTGCACTACACAGGTCATCGGATGTTCAGGATGGGTTTTACAGCTTCTAACAACTGCTCACACTGTAAAGGCAATACACCTGACAATTACATCCACGCTCTATGGTTCTGTCCACCTGTTCAGAGGTACTGGTACAGGATTTGTGAAGACTTATCAAAGTGTCTTAAATGCTCTATTCCAGCCTCTCCTTTAGTCTGCTTGTTGGGCGACCTAGATGGTGTCACTACAGAAGATAACACAATCCACATGGCTTTCACTGCCCTATGCATTGCTAAGAAGACTGTCCTCATGAACTGGAAAAATAAAAATAATCTTAATATCAACCAATATAGAGATTATTTGTGGGATTATATTAGCCTTGAAACAGCTTTTGCTGACACATTAGATCAATCTCTCTGGGCTCCTTTGATCAGCTCCATCACCTAGTGTGGGTGGGGGTCCCGATTCTGTCCGGCTATGGGTTTTGTTGTTGGCGTGGGGTGGCAATATGGGCCTGGGGCATCTGGGGGTTCCCTGGGGATGGGTTTCTTGGGGGGTTCGGCGCTGGGGCTGCGGCCTTGGCCTGGATAGGGTGTTGGTGACTCTTGGATGCTATTTCTCTGGCGGCGGCATGCGGCGCTGCTGGGGATGCCTGTGCCGGCGGACGTAGGTTGCCAGCCTGGCGGCCGCACTGTTCCGGAGTTGGTCCGGGGGGGGGGTCTGGGGATCTGGGGGCGCTCTACCTCCGGGTTGGGGTTACGGCCGGGCCTGGGGGGCTTGGGTCCTGGTTGGTGTGCCGCCGGGAGCATGGGTTGGTGCATGCGCTTGGGCCCGGCTCTGGTGTGGGGGTCTTCGATGCATCGGTGCCTCCGCGGGGGGGGGGGGGGGGTCTAATAGAGGCGGGGTTAACAGGCTTTACCTGGGTGTCTTATTGTCTTATGTAGTTTGGGAACTGACTGGATGATGGGGTGGGGTAGTTTTTCCTCTGGTGTGGGGTCTGGTGGGCCGCCCCGGGCTGCCATGGGCCCTGGTCTGGATGGGCCTGGGCCCCCCGCCCTGGGCAGATTTGGGGTAACGGGGGTGCCTATGGGGGTCAGCGGGGGAGCTGGCTCCAGAGGGGGGGGTATTTTGCCCCCTCTGATGTTTTCCTCCCCATCCCTAAGGCTTCACTTCTCCCGCTCCATCACACCAACACATAGGTAGGGTTTTGAGGTGTGGGTGCGTCGCTGGGATGCGGGGGAGGTGGTACTCCTCTGTCTCCTCGTGGCCGCCTGCATCTCAATTACACATTACAGCTTAGACATTCTCATTACTTACTGTCACATGACACATACATATAGGGCCTTGGGGGTGGGCACACTGAATGGCATCCGGAGGGCGGTCTGTTCATTCAGCCTTCCCTCTGGTGCCAGTGCCCTCTTCTCAATTTTAAGTTGCACATAGACATTGAGGGCTCTGGGGAGGGGACGAGCTGACACAAGCTTGTGGAGGGTGCCCCTCCCCTGTTTTAAAGCACCCCTGTTTTAAAGCACCTTAGAACAACATACACCAACACTACATCTGAGCGGGTGGGGTGAAGCGTGGGGTCTTTTTTTTTAGTATTTTTTTTTATTTTTTTTATCACACCCCTGTTCTCTGTTCTCTGTCTGGGGCCGGGGGCTGTGAGGATGAGCTGGCCGCCCGGTCGGGGTCTGGGCTGTTGATTTTCTCTGCTGCTGCGGGGACCGGGGTGGTCTTCCTGTCCTCACGCCGGAGCGAAGTTCAGCTCCGGGATCGGGCGCTTACTACCCCTCTGGGGGTGGTGGTGCCTGGACCTAGGAGTATAGAGTGCATATGGGGAGTGTAATTGTGGGTACCTTGTCTATTTTTGTATGTCTACATGTGGGGCGAGGGTGTGAATATTCGTTTGCGTGCAGGAGGGTGGGAACATATGCTTGTGTATATGTGTGCTTGTCGTCTACGTCTATGTGTCAGGTCGGGCCTTAGACTCCACCTCACTCATCATCTTAGTCGACCCCCATGCCGCCGGTGCGTTGATGATTTCTCGCGCCGGGGCAGGATGCTCGGGCGAGCGCCGGCCCACTCTCGGCGGTCGATTGGCAGGGCCTGGCCCTACTGGCCTTGCTGGGCCCCGATTGTGGGGTGGGGGGCCTTTGGGTCTCCGGGCCCAGGGCCCGGCCCGCCCTGGTGTGGTCGGCTGCCGGTGGAGCCTGCGGGCTTGCCGCCACGGCACCCTGGGGCGTCTACACTGTGGCTGTCGGAGGTCCCACCTTCGGGCTCTCCTCTGCCCTGTTCTGAGTGGAGGCCGCGGTAGTCCCTGCGGTGGTTCTCCTGGGGGTCCCGTGCCCTGGGGGGCCTCCGGATGTTTGGGGCCCGGGTCTTTTCCGTGCCTGCTTCATGCCTTGCGGGATGGGGCTGTTGTTCCCCACACACACTATTAAACATTTACATGGAGGAACCTTATGAACACAAGCGCGCTCACACACACAGGTGTACACTCAAGCATTCACATTGGTATAAAAACAGGTGCTCACAGACACACATTGTCTTGATCTGCTGTTGCTTCAAAACCTATTTTGTAATATTAGTTATGTGTGCTGCTCAATAACATTTAACATTTAGAATTTATTGTGATTCATACAGATGTTGGTTGTTGCTGCAGTCTCTTTGATGTTGTGTCTTCGGTTGTTTTCTTCTGTTGTTTTCTCTCTTTGTCAGCAGGTATCGAAGCAAATTGTCTTTTTTTTTCTTTCCTCTCTCTCTCTATCCCCCATTCTCCTTTTTTCTCTCTCTCTCTCTCTCTCTCCCCCTTCTCTGTTGACTTTCCCCACAACCTTTTTTTTTTTTTTTTTTTTTTTTTATGTATTTTTTTTTTTTCTTTCTTCTTTCTCTCTCTTGTTTTCTCTGTCCCCTGGTCTTGTCTGTCACAGTGTGGTTAAGTAAAAGGGTATATAAAATTAAATTAATTAATTAATATAAAAAAAAATAAATAAATAAATAAATAAATAAATAAATAAATAAATATATTTAATAAAAAAAAAAAAAAAAAAAAAAAAAAAAAAGGTGAAAGAGTCTCTATCTCCTGAGAATTAACTGACTTCTGTGACATGAGGCGGCTAGCAGACGGTCGGTTTAGCCAGTCTGTCTGCTTCCTGACCTGGGCCCCAGTTAGTCAAGTACGAACTCTAAGACTATGTGCCATATTTCTGGAGAGAAGAGTGGCACAACCCCAGGAGGGATGAAGACCATCTCTTTTCTGCCCCAAATACTTGTCCAATTGTCTATAAAACCTATGTTATTCTACGGCACCACTTAGACATCCAGCCATTGAGTGAAGACAGTCTGCTACACAGTAAACTCCACAGAGTAAAATTAACTCTATTCAGAGAACATTTGGTCCCACTCTAAATAGAGTTAAATTAACACTGAAGCAGAGTTAAAGTTAATGAGCTAATTAAGTGACGAATTAAATGATGATTGAGCATTAGTGATGAACACCTGCTGTTAACAAGCAGAATCACTGAAGAAAAGAGAAACACAAGAACTACAACTGACTTCAGCCACAGATGAAATCAACTGAAATAAAATAAGACATTAAGTCTCTCAAGATCTGATTAAACAACTCTACAAACAGCATCACAAGCTTCACTCATTACTAACCAGATTGAGTTTATTGTATGTCTACAGAAGCTCTAATTGATAATTAACAGAGGTTTGATGTTTTATTGGTCAAGAAAAAAAAAAACATATGATGCCACATAATAGTGGTCAGTGTTTACTTTAGTTGGGCTATTGGCACTTTTAGTAATCTATAGTTGTTTGCTTCTGAGCAATTGTAATATTATTTTCACAACAAACATTTGTGCATTGCTGAATCAAAAGCTTGAAGCAGCTTAACTTATGCTTTCTTCTTATGATTCCTTTAAAAGAAATAGTGAAGTGATTTTTTTTTTTGGTTTATTGACTGACATTCAACTGCTGCAGAACTGTGAAACGAACCCCCCAAAAATAATATAATGCTCCTGTGTTGAAGATATATATATAAAAAACTGCATTAGCTCAGGCTTTTAGACATGAACACTTATCATATGATCCTCAACAGTGGTGACAATAATTATTAATACGGCAGTGCATGATGGGAGTTTTTTTTTTTTTTTTTTTTTACACTGTGCTGGTACCCAGCATGCATTGCAGCATGAAGCGTTTTGTTGATTGTCACCATTGTTGAGATTCATGTGCTGGTTCTTGATGTCTGTGTATCATAACACAGAATTTTGATTTTTTTATGCATTACATGGACTTAAAATCATTCACAAGAACTATTGGAGTAGCACTTCTTTGCCTGCTGTAGTTTCACAGGCTAGATTACACATCTAATGAAGTAACAAAAAAACAAGATTTCTATGTAATCAAACCAGCTCATGATATGAGCTCATCATAAAACCAGCTATTACGTGCTTAATTTCACAGCACTGATCTCTCTGCTTTATAACACTACATGCATTGCTACAGAGAAAAATCTAACACAGAAGTCAAGGGTCAAGAGCCCAACTAAAGCAAACACTGATCTCCATGATGGTGACATAATTTTAACCAATAAAACATCAACATCTGATCCTCTGTAATTCTCAGTAAGATCTTCTGTAGACCTCATCAATAAAGTCGGTCTAGTTAGTAATGAGTGAAGCTGGTGATGCTGTTTGGGGAGTTGTTTAATCAGATCTTGAGAGACTTAATGTCTTATTTTATTTCAGTTGATTTCATCTGTGGCTGAAATCAGTTGTAGTTCTTGTGTTTCTCTTTTCTTCAGTGATTCTGCTTGTTAACAGCAGATGTTCATCACTAATGCTCAATCATCATTTAATTTGTCACTTAATTAGCTCATTAACTTCAACTCTGCTTCAGTGTTAATTTAACTCTATTTAGAGTGGGACCAAATGTTCTCTGAATAGAGTTAATTTTACTCTGGAGAGTTTACTGTGTATGAATCTCATCACCCCGGTAAGCAGGGAGCGGACCAGAGCATATTACAGTGTCTGACATCGTATTTGCAAGTTCACACACCTCTTTAACATTATTTTTAGTGATCTTTGACTGGTGAAGTCAAACATCATTAGCGCCGACGTGGATTACAATCTTACTGAATTTACGTTTAGCATTAGCCAGCACTTTTAAATTTGCCAAGATGTCAGGCGCTCTGGCTCCTGGTAAGCATTGGACTACGGTGGCTGCTTTATAGATAGGTTTTTATATATAGGTTTTATATAGTTTTTGTGAGAGTGCTTGAGACTGAAGTCAGTGATAATGTTATTTGTTGTTTTTTATTATATTGTGATCATATTGTGATGTCTCAGGTTACATATGTAACCTGGTTCCCTGAGAAGGGAACGGGATACTGAATCACTATCCCATGCTTCAGGCATCCCTGTGCATCTTCCTAAGAATCTGGGGATTCTGTGACTTAGGTGCACTTTTATGGTCTTGTCAAGTCTTGGTGTTAATTATCGGACCTAAAAAGTGCATCTTCCTAAGAATCTGGGGATTCTGTGACTTAGGTGCACTTTTATGGTCTTGTCAAGTCTTGGTGTTAATTATCGGACCTAAAACCCCCACAAGTAATAACCTAGAACACTGTCTAACACTTGATGGCTGCTCTGTAAATTCTTCGTCATCAGTCAGGAACCTAGGTGTGCTATTTAATAGTAATCTCTCCTTTGACAGCCACGTTTCTAGCATTTGTAAAACTGCATTTTTCATCTTAAAAATATATCTAAACTGAGACCTATGCTCTCAATGTCAAATGCAGAAATATTAATTAATGCGTTTACGACCTCAAGGATAGATTATTGTAATGCTTTATTGGGTGGTTGTTCTGCACGCTTAATAAACAAATTACAGATGGTTCAAAATGCAGCAGCTAGAGTTCTTACTAGAACCAGGAAGTATGACCACATTAGCCCGGTTCTGTCAACACTGCACTGGCTCCCTACTAAACATCGTATAGATTTTAAAATCTTGTTAATGACTTATAAAGCCCTGAATGGTTTAGCTCCTCAGTACTTGAGCGAGCTCTTATCGCATTATAGTCCTTCACGTCCGCTGCGTTCTCAAAACTCTGGCCATTTGATAATACCTAGAATATCTAAATCAACTGCGGGCTGCAGATCTTTTTCCTATTTAGCGCCCAAACTCTGGAACAATCTACCAAACACTGTTCGGGAGGCAGACACACTCTGTCAGTTTAAATCTAGATTAAAGACCCATCTCTTTAACCTGGTGTACACATAACACACTAATACACTTCTATTATTCAAATCCGTTAAAGGATTGTTAGGCTGCATTAATTAGATCAACCGGAACCGGGAACACTTCCCATAACACATGATTATGCCCCCCGACTGAGCCTGGTTTCTCCCAAGGTTTTTTTCTCTGTTCTATCACCAATGGAGTTTTGGTTCCTTGCCGCTGTCGCCTCTGGCTTGCTTAGTTGGGGACACTTCATTTCCAGCAATATCGTCGACTTGATTTAACAGAAACTTTTTGAACTGAAATGAGCTGTACGATGCCATCACTGAATTCAATAATGAAATGCCTTGCTTTGTCACAATTTGTATTGTTAAAAGCACTATATAAATAAAGGTGATTTGACTTGACTTGACTCTGCTGAGATCTTCAGAGATTTGATGTCTTTTATCTTCAGCTGAATTCATCTAAGGCTGTGGCTGCAGTCAGTAGTAGTTCTCGAGTTTCTGTTTGTCTCTTTTTTTCTGTTCTTTTCTTTCCTTCTGTGATTTTGCTTGTTAACAAGTTTAGACAAGCTGAGAGGACTCTATAAATAATATATGAAAACATAAGAATTGACTGTTAGGTTTTACAGTATTTTGTCAGGGGTTTTTTTTTGGTTTGTTTCTTGATTTTATAGTAAACTTCTGGCATGTCCATTTATTGGATTACCAGTCACTCATTGTTGTTTTCTTTATTTTATTTTTTTATAATTCACATTCATAAATTGAACTTATATTTGAACTGCTGTTAAAATATTATTTAACATTACAACACAATTATAAAAGCCAAAGATAAACTTATATTTAAAACGTCAAGGGTCAAGAGGCAACTAAAGCAAACACTATTCACAAAAACGGTAAGTTGAAAAAAATAAAATAAAACATCTAAACCTTAATTCTAAATAAAGAACTTCTGTTTTAGATACTCCAGAAAAAAAAAGGTCTAACTGGTTAGTAATGCATGAAGCTGGTGATGTTGTTTGTGGAGTTGTTTAATTATCCTCTACTGAAATCTTAATTCAGTTGATTTCATCTAAGGCCATGACTAAAGTCAGTTGTAGTTGTGTTTCTCTTTTCTTCAGTGATTCTGCTTGTTAATAGCAGCTGTTCATCACTAATGCTCAATGAGCACTTAATTAATCACATAATTATCTCATTAACTTTAACACTCTTTTAGAGTGGGACCATATATGCTCCGAGCAGTGTTAATTTAACACTCAGGATTTTACTGTATGCTGTATCGCAACCCCTGTATAATGACACATATCACATTGCCAGATTCTTGCCAATACACAGCCCTAAGCATGTATATTTAATTTGTTCATTTGTGCACTGTACCACTAAGGAAGTGGTTGCTACACAGCAAAATCCCCGGTGTCAAATTATCACTGCTGGGTGTCTATATGTGTGTCCACACTACAGTGTGTTAAAAGTAACACTGAAACAGTGTTAAAGTTAATGAGGTAATTAAGAGGATCCTTGAGTTATGATTGACCATTATTGGAAACACCTGATGTTAACACCAAAGAAGAAAATCACAATTTTTAAAGTCACCATTATAATGGTCAGTGTTTACTTTAGTTGAGCTCTTGACCCTTGACTTTTCAATATTACATTTAATTTGGCTGCTATAACTGAATTATAACATCAAGACAATTAAATAACAAAGGCATTAGGAGATGATGATTATGTTTTAATGTAAACATTGTTCCAGTTGAATGTTATTTATTGATAAAAACCACCTTGTAATTCCACAGCGAAGAATTCTGTAATTTTTATAAGTTTTGAAAGGATTTCTCACAAGGAAGGTGTTTCAACAACAACAACAAAAAAAAATCTTCAAAAAGGTCTTTCTTTTAGGCACATACAGACATCAATAATCAGCGTATGGAACGTCGGATAGGAGGACCCTTCAAATTTTGTAACAGTACACCTTTATGGCACAATTTTAATTTTGTATGCGGAAATCATCCATTTGCCCAACCCTCTTGGTCTTCTTTAGGTGTAAACACGTGCGGTGATATATATGATAACCAGGGCCTCTGTTCATTTCAGACATTAAGAACCAAATTTTGTCTACCAGCATCCGCATATTTTGTCTTTCTTCAATTGCGTTCTGCTCTCAAAGCGTATGGCGTTCCTTGGGCATCTTCCATTTCCTCTCATCCTTTGCGGGACTGGATTGCACCATCTGCTGGTCGGCCATCTGTTTCCTTAATATATAATAAAATTATTGATTGCATTACAAAATCTCTTTCTATTAAAACTATTTGGAATAGGGAATTATCTGACCTTAATTTATCTGTCGACTGGGAGACAGTGTGGTCTAATCTCAGTTTAACATCTAAAAATTTGGCTCATCGTCTTATTCACTACAAAGTCATTCATAGAAAATACATAACTCCTTACAAAAGATTCAAAATGAAACTACAACCAAATTTTAACTGCCATATATGTAATACTGCATCTTCAGGTACTTTTCTTCATATGTTTTGGGAATGTCCTATCGTCATTAGTCTATGGACACATGTAAACCTGGTTTTATCATCCTTACTACAAATTGATTGGTTTGTAAAACCCAAGTTTGTCTTCTTGATGATTCTGGTCTCTGTATAAGTTCAATGCAAAAGAGAATGTTGTTTGCTGGTTCTACAGCTGCTAAGAAGACAATACTACAGAACTGGTTTACACCGCACGTGTGGAAAAAAATAATGGATCCATAGCCTCCTGAAAATAGTGACTTATGAATGTACAACTACGCGAGTCAATAGGGCCAAGCCTTTGACCGTTGATGCTTGGCAGTGTTTTCTTTTTGATTTACGTGATTGTATAAAGGAGTGACTTTTGTGTTTTTCTTGTCCTTCTCTCTCTCCCTCCCTTGTAACTAGACTTTAAGATATTGAGTATGTGTCTGTTGTTTTGTTTTGTTATATTTTGAATGTTATGTTATGTTATAAATGAAAAATAAAAAATGTTGATAACAAAAAAAGAATCAGCGTATGAATCTCAATAATGGTGACAAACAGCATTTTCAGATATACAGATCAACTCTGAACATCACAAAACAAGCTACTAAAAAGTCACATAAAAACAGCAAAAATAAAAGAAAATAGTAAGAATAAAATAATTTACAAAGACAATTCTGCTCATAATGTATTCATGCCACAATGCATGATGAGAGCCATAGATGAGTTTTGATTGGCTACAACAGGGGTGCCCACACTTTTTTGTGTGGGGATCTACTTTTCAAATGAGAAACTCGCCAAGATCTACCAAGTGAAAAATAAATAAATAATAAAATGCATATAAAATAAATAAGCCTAAATAAAAAAAAAGCTTGTTGGGATGTATCTTTATATTGCATTAATTTAATTTTTAATAATAATAATAAAATAATGTTAAATTCTTAGTACCATCCCTGCATTTACCTAAAGCAGTGGTTCTCAACCTTTTTTTTACTCCAAGACCCCCTCCTCTCCAAATCAATACTGCAAGCCCAAACTTTTCTATTCACTAAAACCTTTGTATTTTCATGTAATTTTTTAAAACAAACAAAAAAATAGATCTAAACATTCCATGTTCTTTTTTGCAACCATACTTCCAGAGGTGATTAGTCCAGGGGCCAAAGAGTAAAAGTCCTGCCATATTTTTGTTTCACCCATGAACTCAGCAGCTGATCTGAGTCTGTCCTCGCTGCAGCCTGTAGCACGATGACGTACTGGATCAGATCCAATACGTAGTGGATGTTTTACGCTCATGCGCTGTATAGGTCTCGAATAAATTTTTATTTACATTTAATCATTTTGCAGACGCTTTTATCCAAAGCGACTTAGTCTAACGACTTAGTCTAAGTGAAGCAGTACATGTAGCAATTAAGGGTTTTTGACCTACATTACAAAAGGTTTTTTTTTTTTTTTTTTTTTTGTCATATGTTATCGCCAGGATGCCCACATCAGTGCTGTTTCCATTTTTATAAGGATACAATAAGCACTGTAACATGATATGAAGAGTTTATTTGCAAAAACAGATAACTCCGGTTTTTTTTTACATTTTCAAAAATAATAACAATAAAAAACATGATGTTTTTATTGTGTTTTGTTGTGTCAATTAGCTGTTTTTTTTTTTTTTAACCTAGTCAAAATAACCCAACTGCAGTTTGATTGAGATTAATTGGAATGCACAATGAAGAAACATGATTTCTGAGAATTGTTAAAAACGGAGTTATCTGTTTTTGCAAATTAACTCTTCATATGCAGACGTTGCACTGTAAATAGCTAATTATAAAGATATACATCACTCTGACAGAGTTAGCCTAAATGTCTTTTTGATTGCATCCGTCATGTTTATTTAAATTTAATAGGGGATATTAAATGAATGCAGATCCATTTTGTTTATTTAGATTTTATATTATTCTAATATAGCTATTACAAACATTTTCAATAGGCTAATAATAATAATAAAAAAAACCATTACATTTATATTAAGACTTTACCTCGCTAATAACGCCTCAGTCAGGTAAAATAAATGTTTTATTAGTTGCTTTTCACACATCGTCTGATACAATACAAAACACTCAAAAAAAAGTCTCCATAGAGAGAGAGAGAGCAGTCTCGTAACGGAATGGATGGTATGTCTTTAGCCATTAGATCTATCTCCAGGGATTTAACTTGCATATGAATAACACACAAAAAAAAATAGAAATGGTCATCTTTGTGTTAATATATCTTGTCACCGACCGTGTGTGTATTTATTTGTAGGACATAAGGCTGTAAAACCCTGGTATAACCCGGGATAACGGGTCTATTGGCTAACAGAACCCGGACTGACAGGATTGTTTTTCTTCTTTTTATTTTACACGGTATAAAAAAGATGTCCGCATATTTTAGTAGGCCTATAAATTTATACTCTGTCACGTAGGCCTATACACTAAAAAATTGTGCCGTTAAATAACAGTAATGTACTGGCAGCAGAGTCGCAAGTAATGTACTGTTAATTTACATCCCTCTACCGTCAATTCACATTTCTTCTTTTTTACAGCATGTTACTCTTATACCACCATGGAAATTAACTCTGCTCCAATAGCTTCATACAGTTTGAGTTTAAAATATTAGTATTCATACAGTGTTAGTAATGTGAATTTATATCATTTGAATCCACTGAGAAGAAATATTTCTTAGCATCAAATTGCAAACACTTTAAATAACTAAAAGCACGTCATTAAGTCAAATCGTTTCAGTTTATTATCAGCTATAGCACATTCTGGAGTATTCAATGAAAAGATCATCGCTGCGTAAGCAACTGCACAGTTACTGTCTTTAAATAAAGCAGCAGAACTTCAGTATTCGTGTCTCATCATTGACTGAAGCACAGGCTCTACTCTCCAGCACAATGGTGACCCACAAAACTACATGACACTAACAGATCTCTCTTGTTCAAAAACACATTAATACAGTTCAGTTTAATATTTACTCTCCTTATCAGTTCATGACTTTGCATAACTGTTTTCTGTGGTCCTTCACTAATATTTCAGTAAAAATAACTTTTTTTCTTTTGGTTAATCTGACTGTTACGTTTTACAGTAAAGTGCTGTTTTTCCTTGAATTAACAGTAATCTGCTGGCAGCACGGTTGCCAGTAAGTAACTGTTTTTCTAAAGTTTGTTGCCGTAAATTAATTACTGTTTATTGCTGTTAAATTACATTTCATGCTGTTTTTTTTTCATCTTACATCTTTAACCCTTTAAACCTGCAACAAAATCCTCAGTTTTAAATGAACACTTATAATGTGTGCACACTACAGAGTGTTAGAGTAACACTGAATCAGTGCTGAAGTTAATGAGATAATTCTGTGATTAATTAAATGATGATTGAGCATTAGTGATGCACAGATGCTGTTAACAAGCAGAATCAATGAGAGAGAAACACAAGAACTACAACTGACTTCAGCCACAGACTTAGATGAAATCAACTGAAATAAAGACATTAAATCTCTCAAGATCTGATTAAACAACTCCTAAATCAGCATTACTTCACACATTACTAACCAGACTGATGCTATTTCTGTCAGATGTCTACAGCAATGCAAGGTTTTTTTTTTGTTTTTGTTTTTTTTAACTACCATGATGGAGATCAGTGTTAGGTTTAGTTGGGCTCTTGAACCTTGACTTTTTAACATTAACTTTTATTTGATTGTTGTAAACATGTTTTAAAACACATTTGTTATGGTAAAAAGAACCAAAGCAAACTCTGTAATTGTGTTAGTTATCTTTTGTTAATAACATAACCATCATTAAACATTATATTCACTGATATGTGATTGTTTTTTTTCTCCAGTATCTACAGTTACCAAAGTGATGTAATAACAGCCTGCTCAGTCTTTTGTGCTGGTTTATGTAAGATTGTTAAAAACATTACTGACACTTAAAAAACAACAACTCCAAAGTGCTAGGAAACACTCACCTCAAGAATCAGCGTATGAATCTCAACAATGGTGACTATCAACCAAAATAAATACACAGATCAACTCTGAACATCACAAAACACACTACTAAAACTCAACACAAAACAAAAGCAAGTATAAAAGCAAATAGAAAGAATTAGAGAAAATAAATGGACAATTCAGTGGCATAATTTATTCATGCCGCAATGCATGCTGGGAGTCTTGGGTGAATTTTGTACTGTGCTAGTACCCAGCATGCATTGCAGCATTAAGCTTTTGACTCACCATTGTTTTATAATTCTTCATAATAGATTATTTCACAGTATCATAGCATCTATCGCAAATAACTCAAAACTAATAAAAAAAACACAACCTTTCATTAAAGACTGAATGAGATCAGAGAAGCAGACCGCTTCATGATGATTTCAATCCAAAAACACTTACTTAAACATGTTTTTGGCTTTAGCTGTTATAACCAATGTGTTTTACAAACACTGTTATAGCAACCAAAAATAATCTAGAATTTAAGAGTCAAGGGTCAAGAGCCCAACTAAAGCAAACGCTGGTCGCAATAATGGTGAGGTCAAACAAAACATTTTCAATAAAGCATCTAAACGTCTATTAATTCTCAAATAATTTTTGTAGATATATGACAGAAATAAAGTCAGTCTGTGATGTGTGAAGCTGGTGATGCTGTATGTGGAGTTGTTTAATCTTCCTCTGCTGTTTTATTTCAGTTGATTTCATCTAAATCTGTGGCTGTTTGTCAGTTGTAGTTTAATTTCATGCTCTTTCCTTCAGTGAATCTACTTGTTAACAGCAGCTGTTCATCATTGACTGAAATCACTCATTAGTGTTCATTCTCTCCGTCAGGTGAACTATATTAGTAAACTCATGTAGGGAATAGTGAATGAGGGTGTAGGGTGTGAATTGAAACACAGCCTCTGAGTGTCGAATCTGAGCGCTGTTATTTCACAGGACCGCAGAAGGATACTTTCTCGAAAAGAACAAATATTACCCAGAATTCATTGTTTTTTACGGGATTTTACTGTTGTAATGAAAAAAACAGAATGTTACTGTCAGAATATGGCCGTTTTTTAACAGCATTTTTTTAGTGTACACTGTAAAAAAAAATCCTTTAAATTTACGGTAAATTTAAAGCAACAGCTGTGGTTGCCAGAACTTTACCGTGAAAAATACGGTAGCAACATTTTAGGATTTACAAGACTTTTTAAATTTACAGTGAAAAAACGTATTTCATTAACTGATACAATGCTAATATACAAACTTTTCAGTTAACTCATTTTATTTGCAGAAACCGACTGCACTTAAATTGTCCAACTGCCATTTGTTTATAAACTAATATTTACGATGTTTAATTAATGTGAGCATAAGGCTATTGAGAACTATTTTGCTAGAGTACATCAAGAAAAACCTACTGATTTATGCAAAGTCATTAAAAGCATCAATTCAACTCAAATCTCTTGCAGATAACAGCAGCGCACACATGTGTGATAGAACTACACAGCTACTGCCTTTAAATAAAGCAACATGCAGCATAACATCGGTGCTTCTCTGTCCGTCCTTGACTTAAACACAGGCTCTACTCTCCAGCACAATGGTGACACACAAAACACAACAGGAAGTTGACTCTTAGGTTTTACAGTATTTTGCTGTTTTTTTTTTTCTTGATTTTACGGTGAAATACCGGCAGCTGTGGTTGCCAGTAATCTACTGTTTTTTAAATTTACGGTATATTTCTGTTAAAATTAAGTTTCACAGTGTGTTTTTTTCATCTCACACATTTAACCCCTTTAATCCCACAGCAAAATCCTCAGTTTTAAAGAGCACTTATATGTGTTCACACTACAGAGTTTTGAAGTTAATGAGATAATTAATTGACTAATTAAATGAGGATTGAGCTTTTGTGATGAACACCTGCTGTTTAAAAAGTAGAATCACCGAAGCAAAGAGAAACAAGAGCAGAGAAACAAAACTTACAGCCAAAGATGAAATCAACTGAAATAAAACACATTAAATCTCTGAAGATCTCAGCAGAGGATGATTAAACAACTCCACAAACAGCATCACCAGCTTCTTATTACTAACCAGTTTGACTTAATTTCTGTCATATGTGTACAAAAGCTCTTATTGAGATTTTAGGTGTTGTACTTTCATTTGAAGTCACCATATTGGCGATCAGTGGTTGCTTTAGTTGGGCTCTTGGACCTGGACTTTTTAAAATTATGTTTTTGGTTGATTTGATTAGCTGTTTCTTAAACACAGTTTTTTAAAGCAAGAAAAACCAAAAAAAATTGTGATGAGAAAAGTGATGTTTGTGATTTCAAAACCATCATGATCCAGTCTGATTCACTGATCTTACCCAATGTTAAATCTCTTATTAAATATGTGATACATTAATATACTTAAGTTGCACCGCTGACACTAACGTTATCAAATGTTTTTAAACAGTTCTAAGCACAATATACACAAATAAATGTATTGAACAACGGCAGAACTTAAACACACACAGACATCAACAATCAGCGTATGAATCTCAAAATTGGTGACAATCAAAAATGATGAAAAAAAAAAATAAAATCGGTTCTACTCTGAACATCACAAAACAGTCTACTGAAAAGTCACAACCAAAACAACACCAAAATAAAAGCAAATAAAGAAAATAGTAAGAACATTAAGCTGCATAATTTATTCATGCTGCAATGCATGCTGGGTGTTTTGTACTGGCACAAAGCATGCTTTGCGGCATGAATTGTTTTTTTATAATTAATAGTCACCATTGTTGAGGTTCATGTGCTGATTCTTGATGTCTGTGTGTGTTTAAATGGTGCTGTAACTCTAAAGGTTTTGTGTATAAAATATTTTTAAATTCATTCATAGTTTTTCAACTTCTCTTGTAGAGAAATATTATTACCATAAACAATATGAAATTAACTACAAATCACCCATATCTTTTGACACTGATTAAGATCAGTGAATCATCAACAGTTAACCAAATCTATTTAATTGTTATGTGTCTTAGTTTTTCTTGTCATATCAAATGTGTGTTACAAACACAGTTACAACAACCAGAAAAAAAACTAATGTTAAAGACTCAAGGGTCAAGAGCATAACTAAAGCAAACACTGATCACCAAAATGGTGAGGTCAATCAAAACATTTGAAATAAAATATAAACCTCTGTTAATTCGTAGATATATGACAGAAATGAAGTCAAACTGGTTAGTAATAAGTGGAGCTGGTAATGCTGTTTGTGGAGTTGTTTAATCATCCTCTACTGTTTTATTTCAGTTGATTTCATTTAAGGCTGTGGCTGTATGTCAGTTGTAGTTTTGTTTCTTTTTCTTTCCTTCAGTGATTGTGTTTGTTAACAGCAGGTGTTCATCAGTGGCTGAATTCACTCATATGTTCTCAATCACTCTGTCTAGCAGACTATATAGTCAACTAATGTGGGGACTAGTGAATGAGGGTGTAGTGAGGGTGTAGGGTGTGGTTTCAGACACAGTCTATGAGTGTCGACTCTGAGGCTACTTTCTCGAAAACAAAGGTTAGATCTATTACAGTTATTCACTGTATATAGTAAGGAAACTTACTGTTAATCATTTAACAGGTTTGTACTGTGGCATTTTTACAGTCTTTTACCGTTAAAATCACGATCATTTTTTACAGTGTAGCACAGAGAGTGATAATGAAAAATAATATTTTATTCATGAACGAATTATTGACAGAACTATAAGACTATTATGGAAAAAACAAGACAATAGAACCCATTTTTTTCATAAAGAACAAACAAAATTGTAATTAGTAGATTTGTATTTCCAAAACAAATCAAACTATTAAAAATAAACTACATTCAAAACTACTCCATCCTTGCTTAAATAAAGTTTGAATAGCCTGCACTACTGGTTTAAACTCACAGTATACTATAATTTGTCTAAGCCTATGAAACACACCTATATATCTCGTAATTATAGTTTAATTTACATTTAATACTAGCTTTATTTAATGCGCATGCGCGTCAAACATCCACTACGTTTTGGATCTGGTCCAGTACGTCATCGTGCTACAGGCTGCAGCGAGGACCTCTTGGCTGATTTCACCAGAGGAGGAACCAAGACATTCCTTTCAAGTCACAAGCAAGTCTCAAGTCAAATCCCAAGTCCTCAAAGAGTTAAAGTTAATGAGATAATTAAGTGACTAATTAAATTATGATTGTGCATTAGTAATAAACACCTGATGTTAACAATCAACATCACTGAAGAAAAGAGAAACACAAGAACTACAACTGACTTCAGCCACAGCCTTGGATGAAATTAACTTAAAAAAAGTATTGTCACCATAAATGTGGTCAGTGTTTGCGTTAGTTGGGCTCTTGAGCCTTTTAGTAATTCAAGGAAATTTGTTCCTAAGCAATTGCATTATTGTTTCACAGCAAACATTTGTGCAATTCCGAATCAAACCTAGAAGTAGTAGGTTAGTTTATGCTTCCGATGAATGAATGTTCTTGGTTTAAATCTCTCTGGTTTTAGTATGTTTGACCATTACAGAATTGAAAAAAGTCATTAAGCAGATGCCACCATAATGCTTTGATATTGAGAAGAAAAAAATCCTGTATAGGATAAGGCTTTTAGACATGAACATTCTTTATGAGCCATACTTATTAAAGTGGTTTATAACGTTTTCTCACATTGTCATTTCACATAATAGAACTGCAACAATACAAAAATCATAAAAACACTACAGATTTTGGTAAAATGCAATCAGAGACTCAGACACACAAAATAATTTAATCATAAGTTCCTTGCCATCACATATGTGCTTTATAAACACAATTGTAACAGCCAAAGTGAAACTTATATCTATAAAGTCAAGGGTCAAGAGGCAACTAAAGCAAACACTATTCACCAAAATGGTAAGTTGAAAAAAGAAAAATAAACAAACAACAACAAAAAACACATCTAAACCTTAATTCTCAGTAAAGAACTTCTATTTTAGATAATTAAGAAATAAAGGCTAACTTGTTAGTAATGCATGAATTTGTTGATGTTTGTGGAGTTGTTTAATTATCTTCTACTGAAATCTTGAGAGATTTCATATATTTTATTTCAGTTGATTTCATCTTAGGCTGTGGCTGAAGTCAGTTGTAGTTCTTGTGTTTCCCTTATCGTCAGTGATTCTGCTTGTTAACAGCAGGTGTTCTTCACTAATGCTCAATCAGCACTTAATTAATCACATAATTATCCCATTAACTTTAACACTGCTTCAGTGTTACTTTAACACTCTTTTAGAGTTGGACCATATATGCTCCGAGCAGTCTTAATTTAACACTCAGGATTTTACTGTGCAGAGTTTCGGTGCAGCAATGGAAAAAGCATGATCACCTCTCAGTTTCAACCTAGCCCGTGGAACATTTAGTTGTCTCTGGTTGGATGACCTCAGAGACCTTACTGGATTGTGAATGGAGAGTAGATCAGACAAATATTCAGGTGCTAGACCATTCAAACATTTAAAAACCAGTAGCAACACTTTAAAATCAATTCTGAAACGGACTGGAAGCCAGTGCAGAGAAATTAAAACTGGAGTAATGTGTTCTCGTTTTCGAACACCTGTAAGAAGCCTGGCAGCGGCATTCTGTATCATCTGAAGATGGGCCAAAGATGACTGATTGATGCCCACATAAAGGGAGTTACAGTAGTCTAATCTTGTTGAAACAAAAGCATGAATCACTTTTTCAAAGTCCTTAAAAGAAAGAAATGGTTTTACCATTCTCTAAGAATGACTCTAAGAAGAACATCAAGGGCAGATCCAGATGGTTTAAGCAGACCTACGATATCTTGCAAAAAAGGCAAAGTTACAAGTTCAAACTGATACAAAATACTAGTGCAAATAAGAGGGACAGAAGGATCATAAAGAGAAGGCACAATATTCAACCTAATATCCCTAATCTTGTCCACAAAAAAAGTCAAAAATGTATCACACATAGACAAAGACGATGTAGGGTACAAACCAACAGAGGGGTTAAGAGCAGCATTTATAGACCAATTATAGGTTTGTAAACATTTGGAATGCGCGCGCATCATGGTTGCAGAAAACCCGGGAGAGATAGCCTTTACAGCTAGAGAATTACACGGATATGGTACAAAATAATTCGATTTAAAAAGATTACAGATTATATTGATTAGATGTCATTTTCAAAATGTTCTCCACATATTACAAGAGCTTATCACCCAGCGATAAGCACTGTTATGCAACGAAATTGACGTTAGATAGTGGAATAGTCTTACAGATCCGAAACAGGGATGACGTTTTTGTGGGCGGAGCCTATCTAGTGGCAGAGAATGACGGTTTTCCAGTGGCAGTCTATGGAGCTATGGAATAAAATAATTTAAAAAAAATGTAAATTTTCATCCATAGTATATCCATTTAAACGTCTGCGTTTAGCTTCAAATGGCATATTTGATGACAGTATTCTATAAAAATTATTTGCATTCCGACTTTGACATCAAAAGGCACAAAAATATTTTTATTTTACCCGTTTACCTCCACTTGTTACCAGTGTTTTTCTGCAACCACTATGCGCGCACAGCTGCAAGTGACGTAACTGTGACGTCTACTCTGAATTGGTCTATAGTATTAAAAAGTATTCTAGGACTATGACAGTTCTTTTCAATAAGATCTGAAAAATACTAAGCCACGATTAAGCCATAGTTCAATTTTTATAAACATGCCTTAGAAAAAAGCATTACTGGTGTTCATCTTAAGACAAAACAAAGGCACTGACATGTTTTAAGATCAGTCAGTGCAAGTTTCTTTCAGTTGAAATAGCTCAGATTTACATTTTAGTCTAGGACTAGACTTAAGCCTTGTCTGTGAAACAAGAAACCGGGGTTAAAGTATTAAGTGGCATACTTAATGTGCTGAAAAGTAGCTAAATAAACCAGCAGACAATGCATTTACAGAACAGAATGTTATTTTAACAACATAAATATTAATCGAAGTTGTACTTTTATTACAAGTCATACTTTTTTATAATAAATATTAAACACAACAGAGAGCATCTATACATATAAAACAACAACTCTTAATCTATATCTAATTGAGGCATGATATTGGAATATAAAAGATGCAAAATGTAGGCTGAGGTAAATAATGTTAAGCTGTTATAAGTTTATGAAACAGAAGCTTATTTTTATTACAAAAATATATACCCAGGAAAGTTATTTTTACTGATCTGATCAGGGGTGCATTTCCCAAACGCAACTATGGTCGCAAGTTCTGTCGTTACAAATAGAGTTCAATGGAAATAACGACCATAGTTAGCTAATGATGGTTTTGAGAAACGCACCTCTGATTTGTGCCACAAAACCCCATTGTTGATTTTTGTCCCCCTCCACCCCCAAAACGCGATCGATTTTAACCCTTTGACACGCTGCGATTTGGCTGGCGCTGAGCCAGAGAGAGACGAGCTCAGAAAAAATATTTTCATATTTCATAGCTGTTCAGTGTTTTCAACCAAATACAGTTTATTTTAGGTTTCAGACATTTAAATACACTTCAGATAAGTAAAAAAAAAGAAAAGACATTTAGTTTGTTAAATAGGCTACACGCTGATTTCTATGGAAAGCGGCAATAATAATCCTTTCAATTAATGGATGACATGTTTTATTCCTATCAAATATACATTGTGTAAGTTACTATAAAGTTTACTCTGTTTTTCTCCCAGCTAACTGACCAATTACTTTCATGTATTTTGGGAGAAATAGGTGAATTTACGTGATGTTAATCTGACAGATCCACACGTCCGGTGCATATTATCAACATGCTCATTATTGTGCCTGTATGGCACGTCGCTATTGAAATAATAAAATTAGATGTATAGAATATTTAATTATTTAATATTGCACTTTTGTATAAATACCACTGTCCATTGACATATATCACAAATATAAAATAAAATAAATGGTCATTTCATGTATAGACTACTCTTGGGGGCCCTCTGGTGGCCACAGGGGCCCTAAGCAGCCGCTTAGTTCGCTTATGCCTTGGGCCGGCTCTGGTGTGGACACATATAAACACCCAGCAGTGTTAATTTGACACTGGGGATTTTGCTGTGTAAGAGTTCAGAAGTAACAATAATATAATTGTACATATTTTTTATGACCTATGATTCATATTGTATATCACTGAGTAAATGTGGGGCCTGACTATCAGAATATGGAATATTCCAATAGCAGGAATATGGTTGGGAACTTTCAATGGACAAATGCTGCATACAATTCTGCAAGTGGGCATTGATTGTCATAGATCTGCACTCATTTTAACTTCAGAGGAAATTAGCCTTTGGAGAGCTTGTTAAAACTGTTTTCAAAAATTTTGTTCAAGGCAATTACCATGAGACCAGTGTCCATATATAGCAAACCAAATCAAACCTTTACGGAGCACAATGGGAAACATGCAAACGGAGAACATGGTAAGTGTTTTGCAAAAAAAGAAAAAAGAAAGAAAAAAAGTATGCATAAGTCTTCCAATAATGTAATAATAATATTAACAATACTGCTGCTACTACTACTACTAATGATATTAATAATAACAACTTCTGCATAATAACTGCATATCATTTCTAGATGCAGCCGCCGCTGGAGAATGCGTCCAGTGTCTTAGTATTTACACTCTCCGGTCTGAATGAAACAATGGAAAACAGATATGTGTTTTTTTCTTTAACGGCACTGTTTTATCCCCTAATGGTGTTGTGTAATCTAGTTGTAATTTTCACTATAATCTCACAAAACACACTTCACGAGCCAATGTATATTTTTATATGTAATTTGTGTATAAATGCACTTTATGGCACTGCTGGATTCTACCCTAAATTCATGTATGATTTATTAGCTGAAGATCATGTGATTTCTTATGTTGGATGTATGATTCAGATATTTGTCATTTATTCATCTATTTTATGTGACCTTTCAACATTAACAGTGATGGCATATGACAGGTATGTGGCAATATGTAGACCGCTGGAGTATCATTCCATAATGAACAATCAGAGAGTTCTTGAATGGATCCTTTTCTGCTGGCTGACTCCATTTTTTTGCATGTCTGTTCTAATTGTATTAACAGCTAGACTCACATTATGTGGCTCTACTATTGAAAAGTTATATTGTGAGATTTGGGCAGTTGCAAAACTTTCATGTTTTTCTACAACAGTAAATAATGTGTTTGGGTACATTGTTATTATAGGATACTTTGGACATGCAGTATTGATATATTGCTCATATATTCAATTGGTTAAAAAGTGCATGAAGTCAATAGAGGTCAGGCACAAATTCATGCAAACATGTTTGCCACATCTGTTCTCATTGTTCATTGTGGCTATTGCATTGTTGTTTGATGTACTGTACAGTCGTTATGGCTCAAGACATGTGCCTCAAAGTCTTCGTAATTTCATGGCTTTGGAATTCCTACTCATAACACCCATTTTAAATCCTCTTATTTATGGACTAAATCTGTCAACAGTACGCCAGCAGGTTATTAGACTGTTTTTCAAGAAACAAGTGGGAATATCTGAGTGAATATTCGGTCAAAAGACTATTATGTCCTTGTCTGTGATCTTTAATATTCTACGGCAAGATTTTTTGGAGCTTTTGAAAATTTTAACTGTTGTTGTTGATTGTTAGGCTATTGTTGTTAAGTATAAGATAATAAACCACAAGAGGCTTACTTTGTTTAAGGGGTGTTCAGTCTTAGGTGTGAGATGAAGTGGAATGACTAAACCACTATAAAATATGTACAGGTTTGACTGACCTATTGATTTTTTAGAGTAAATAGCTATATTAAACAATTATTCTGCCAAGTAATATTTTTATGGTCACACTTTAGTTTGGGGACCAATCCTTATTATTAACTAACTATTAACTATGACTTTTGGTAACACTTTATTTTGATGGCCCCTTTTGAACATTATGTTGACAATAACATAACGTTGCACCTAAATGTCAACTAACTCTCATTAGAGTATTAGCAGAGTGTCTGCTTAATATCAGCAGACTATTTATTGTGATGGTCTCCTAACAGACATTCTACTGACTATAAGCAACTTTGCAAGTGCATGTCAGCTTATTCTAACCCTACACTGTAAAAAAAAAAATGTAAAAAAAGTGTGAAATGCTTGGCAGCACAGAGTGCCAAATGTTTACCATTACTGGAAATAATGGTTAAAGACTGGCAGAAGCAGCTGCAAAACAAAAACTGTTCAACATCCTATTTTTTCTTAAACGTTTTTTTTTCTTTTTTGAACTGTTACTTTACAGGTATTGTCTGGATTATCATTATGAAACTTATGTTTTTGCAGTTAACCATCAACTAACAACAACACACAAGCAAAAACTAACAACTATCACTGCATCAGTAACTCCACAGTTACTGCCTTTAAATAAAGCGATATGCAGCATAACATCAATATTACTTGGTCTTCTCCTGGACTGAAGCTCACACTCTACTCTTAAGCACAATGGTGACCCACAAAACACAGACAAAAGAAACCCTTTAAATCCCAAAAGAACACTGAACACTAACAGATCTCTCTAGAGCGCAGCATATTCACTTATTACAAACCAGTCTGACTTTATTTATTTCATACAAAACTTCTTATTAAAAATTAACAGAGGTTTACATGTTGATGTTTTATTGAAATTAATCAAGTTTGAAGTCACCGTTGTGGAGATAAGCGTTTGCTTTAGAAGGGCTTCTGACCCTTCACTTTTCAACTTTAATTTTTCTCAGACTGTAGAAACTGTGTTTTTCTAAAGCACATTTGTTAAAACAAAAAGTTATTTATGTGCTGATGTTGTTCTTGTCATCATATAGTGGTCTGATTCACTCACATCATCAGAAATGTCTAATGTCCAAGCATGTTAAGTTTATTTATTTTTGTTGTAGTGTTAGAATTTTACTGCTTGAAATGTAACCCTGCTTCGATATTTAATGTAGAGTAACAGCCATGTAGAGTAACAGACATCAACAATCTGCATATGAACCTCAACAATGGTGACAATCGACAAAATATTCAGATCAGCTCTGAGCATCACAAAGCAAGCTTTTTGTTGATTGTCACAGATTTCATGTGCTAATTCTTGATGTTTGTGTGAGTCAGAAGGCCTCCATTCAAGACACATTCTATGTAATAAAAAAAAGTAAAAAAGTAAATTCCTCTGTCGTAAAATCACAAAACTGATGTAAAAAAAGTAACGTTATAAGATAACATATTCAAAGACAATCTTCATGATGTAATCAAGCTACTACACAATGACACAACTCATAAATAAGTAACCAAGTTTATCTGATCAGATTTTTCGCTAGCAAATTTTGTTATAACAAATGTGCCTTAGAAACATACATCTACAGCAGTCAAAGAAAAGCTGATACTATAAAAGTGAAGGGTCAGAAGCACAACTAAAGCAAATGCTTATCCACACAACGGTGACTTCAAACTTTATTTTATAAAACTAACATCTAAACCTATGTTAATTCTCAAAAAGAAGTTTTGTATGAAAGAAATAACTTCAGACTGGTTTGTAATAAGTGAATATGCTGAGATCTAGAGAGATCTGTTAGTGTTTCATGTTCTGTTGCTGCCAGTCATGTGACGTTTAATTAATTAATTAGTTAATTTTATAGTTGTTTGATTGTAATAATTTAGGAAATGCCTGTAAATTAACACTGTTGTCAGCTTGTTTAAATAAGGAGATTTTACTTAAATTTTAAGGTTTTTGACAAAGGTTGTTTGACCTTTGTTTTGTTTTGTTTTTTTTTTCAGTGAAGATGTTTGATCATAAAAATTCAGAAAATACCTGTAAAATAACAGTGTTTGTCAGCTTATTTAAATAAGGAGATTTTATTTTCTCTTTTTTTCTGTTCTCTTCTTTCCTTCAGTGATTTTGCTTGTTGACAATCTTAGTCAAGCTGAGATGACTCTATAAATAATATATGAAGATTTTGTGGTTCAGATAAGGTCCAGTGTGGTTTATTTCTTTGCTCTTGGCTGACATGTCCCTGCAAACAAGCCTACACTGGCCCTTTACGGGCTGCCAGCGCAGGGCCCCTGAGAATTTACTCATTGGCAAAAAGTTGGCCCCTTAGCACCAAGTACTCCAGAGTGCACCCTGGACGATGGGGCGGGGCGACACATTTGGGCGGGGCGACACGTGTCGCTCCGCCCACCCCCAATTTCATTGGTTTATGATACAGCAGAGCTTATTGGTGTAGACGTTTGCGCCTGAGCATTCTTTTATATACGTTTTTATGAATGATCTACGCTGTTTGGCTGTAGGCTACTACAGAAATATTAAGTGCTAACAACAGCGATTTTAGTTAGAATCAATTAGCAAATGTGTTTTTTTTTTAACCTATGACGAATTAGTTAGATTAAGTTCCTATCAAACGCTTGGTGACGGGTGACGGGTGACGGCATCTCTGAGTACTTCGGGCAGAACAGAGCTGTGTAATATGAGCGGCTCACGAATTAAATCTGGGGAACAAATTCTTAATTCGTGGCCATGATATAGTCCTACCTATGCTATAAATAGCCTCACCTATGAGAAATATTAATTATGTTTCTGTGTGATAAACTTAAATAGTGGTCCTCAACAGGTGGGTTGCACGTTAAATGAAGTCAGATATTATTGCACTTTTCACAGAAGCAGATACTTAAACATTGAGCAGTTTTAGCTGGGCGATGTTGATAAAAATGATCCACTGTTTGAGATTTAGCTGTTTTGTATAATGCATATTTATATGTAGCTATATTCTTTATTTTAGGATCGGTGGATAAGCAAAAACTTACGATGATAATACACTGTAGTTCAGTAAGACATTGGACAAACCCGCAAATGGTTTTATTTTAAAGAACAACTGCGGTCAGTCAGTCAGTCATATTTATTTATAAAGCACGTTTAAAAACAACAGCTGTTGGCCAAAGTGCTGTACAAAATTAAAACATATACCAAAATACAAGAATAAACAAAACACAACAACAGATAATACACTACAGTTACACCACTGTGCTTACTTGAGACCATATGCAACAGTAAATAAGTACGTTTTAAGAAGAGACTTAAAATCAGCGTATGTTGGAGCAGATCTTATATAAAATGGCAAATTGTTCCAAAGCTGTGGGGCAGCCACTGAAAAGGCACGATCACCTTTCAATTTCAGGCGTGTCCTTGGAACAGTCAATTGAAGACTACTAGTTGATCGAAGTTCCCTGGAAGCATTACAGTAAAACAGGAGATCGGAGATATATGACGGAGCCAGTCCATGCAAACCTTTGTATACAAACAGCAATGATTTAAAATGAATACGATATTTAACTGGGAGCCAGTGAAGAGAAATCAGCACTGGTGAAATATGTTCCCTCTTTCTTGTTCCAGTTAACAATCTAGCGGCAGCATTTTGGACTAGTTGAAGACGTGACAATAGGGACTGTGAAACACCCAAGTACAATCCATTACAATAGTCTAATCTGGATGAGATAAAAGCATGTATCACAGACTCCATGTCTCTTAATGTTAAGAATGACTTCATCTTTGCGATATTCTTTAGCTGATAAAAACAACTTCTAACCACAGCATTGATCTGTTTGTCAAAAGTCAAAGCAGAGTCAAAAGTAACTCCTAAATTTCTGACATGTGAATGAAGATTACCAGATAGAGGCCCCATTATACTGGCCACAACCTCTGTAGAAGCAGAGGAGCCAAAGAGTAGGACCTCAGTCTTAGACTCATTTAACTGGAGGAAGTTGGCAGACATCCACTGTTTAACATCTCTCAGACAATCAAATAAACACTGTAGACTGGAGACATCCTTTAGGTGCAAGGGAACATAACACTGAGTATCATCTGCGTAACAATGATATGAGACATTATGCTTCCTAAATATAGCATACAAAGGGAGCATGTACAAAGAAAATAGAACAGGACCCAAAATTGAGCCCTGTGGAACCCCATACAAAACCGGTGCACAAGATGAATAATATTTGCCAGTCTCTACCGAGAAGGTTCGATCTTTTAAATAGGATACAAACCAACTTAAAACACAACCTTGAATCCCGATCTGCTGTAAGCGATTTAAAAGAATGCCATGATCGAGAGTGTCAAATGCCGCACTAAGATCCAGCAAAATTAAAACCGCACAAGTGCCAGAATCGACAATCAACAATAAGTCATTTAATACTTTTAGCAATGCAGATTCTGTACTGTGTTGAGGTCTAAAACCAGACTGATATTTATCAAAATTACCATTTTCCTGTAAGAAAGAGGAAAGCTGATTAAACACAACCTTCTCCAAAACTTTTGATAAAAACGGTAATTTAGAAATGGGACGATAATTCTTAAAAACTGTTGGATCAAGATTAGTTTTTTTGAGTAGCGGCTGCACAATGGCATGCTTAAAATAAGATGGAACTTTCCCACTGATTAAACTGTTATTAATTATTGACAGTAAACTAGGAGTAATAGCGTCAAGTGTCTCTAATAAGAGACAAGGAGGGACAACATCCAAAGAACAAAAGGTGGGCTTCATTTTATGAATAATTTGCACCAAGTAACTATGAGACACTGAAGTAAATTCAGATAAATATGTAGAAATTGATGTGGACTGAGGAAGTTCCAGAGGTGAGGGAACAATACATGATCTTATATCATCGATCTTTTCAGTAAAAAACTTTAAAAAGTTTTCACAGGCCATAGGAGACGGATCTGGATATAAATTAGACATCGGATTTAACACACTATTAATGGTATTAAATAATATTTTTGGACTATGAGCATTTTTAGCAATGAGATCAGAAAAATAATTTGCCTTTGCAATCTTAACAGTTTTTTAATAGTGAATCATGCACTCTTTGACGCAATCATATGATATTTGTAATTTATCTCTCTTCCACTTCCTTTCCGCTTTTCTCCATTTCTGTCTAATCGCCCTAGTTTCATCATTAAACCAGGGATGAACACGACTTCTAGTTTTTTTCAATTTAAAAGGGGCAACAACATCAAGTATATCTGAACATAGTCCATTAAACTTATTAACCAGCTCGTCAGGATTACCTCCAAGACAGTTAGACTCTAATTCATAAGTTATAGGGGAAGTAATATAAGCATCTAAAAATTTTTTAGATGTGAATGAATTAAAAAAACGAGTACTCCGGTATGCCGAAGCACGGTGTAATACAGGACTAGGGACAGCTGTGTTAAAAGTAATAGACTTATGATCAGACAAAAAAGATTCTTCAATACCTACATCACTAACTAAAAGGCCATAAGATAAAATTAAATCAAGTGTGTGCCCTTGGTTATGAGTAGGACCAACAACAGATTGTATGAGATTGAAGGTGTCAATAATTTGTAGAAACTCTTTAACCATAGGCTTCAAGGGGCAGCAAACATGTATGTTAAAATCGCCCAATATCAAGAGCCTATCTGCATTGGGCACCACAGAGGATAAGAAATCTGAGAACTCACTTATAAAATCCTTATTGTACTTGGGGGGTCTATAAACAAGTATACATAATAGTGAATTGCAACCATCCATCTTAAATAACTGAACTTCAAAGCTAGAAAAGGATTCTGAGGGGAGTAGACGGCATTTTAGATTATTTCTAAAAATAGTAGCTAAGCCTCCACCACGACCGACTGACCTTGTCGTGTTAAAAAAGTTATAACCTTTGGGACAAACTTCAGAGAGTGGACCAAGTTCACCAGCCTTTAGCCAAGTCTCAGTCATAAACAGGAAGTCCAACTCATTAGATACAATATGTTCATTAATTGCAAATGTCTTGTTTGAAATCGATCTTACATTTTGGAGCGCCATCCTCACTACAGTGGAAACCATTTCCTGATGAGTGGATTGATATGTTGTAGAATTATAATGTTGATGCTCCAACGACGGGGAATAATCCAATGAACGAAGGTTGCGGGGATTAACTCCTCGTCTACAGACCCGTAGTCTTGGGGAAGTACTCTTTGACAAGAGCACCGATCCTAGTTGCTCCGGATAAACAGACAAGGCACCGCGCTTGAGGGACGACGAATACGAGATCCGGCCATGGTCACAGCTAGAAACCAGACTCCAAGAGTCCGTATGACAAATAAGACAATAATACCAAATAGCCCATCAGCGTGAAGTGTGTTTTATGTGTGGATAATGGGAATAAAAACCTTGCTGAAACAATTTTTATTATTATTATTATTTTTTTTTTTTTGCATATAGGCCTATTTTAAATGTTTTTTGTTTACTAAAACAGCTGTTATTAAATCTGACCTACAGCAAATATTATTATTAATGTGCTTTAGTGCGTATTTGTCACGGTGCACACAGCAGGGAGAGACGAGGAACACGCAGACGAGGAGGTACTTCAAAATAATAGTCTTTAATGACAACATCAAGGGTAGACAGGGCAAGGCAGACAAGTAGAAACACCGGGAATGACGAGTAGACCAGACGAAATGGAACTCAAAAGACAGGACTTACATACACATGGTAATTAACACAAATCACACACACACACACCTAGTACTGAATTAACTAATAATTACATGAAACGAGGACAGGAACCAAACCATATAAGGAAACAAGAGGCGGAAACACAAGACACAGGACACAACTCTAACAGTATTTAAGCAATAAATGTTAATTTTCTCTGCAACATTTTTATTTATACTTTTATAAGCTATATAGACTATGCACAAATTCAATTACTGGTTTTGTGGCTCAGTCCTTTAAAAAGAACCAGGAATCACTGTACTGTATTGATTTTAGATTTTTAGTAGGCCTAGTTATTATAGTCTTTAATAAATAAAAAAATATTAATCACAGAGAAGGTTTCTTTTACTCATTAAAAGTGCTCATGTACCTATTCCACAGATTTACAGCTCTGGGTGATTTAATATTCGATAGTAATGCAGGTCTATATGGCTACAATGATCGAGTGTTAATAACTGAATCTAAATTCATCTCGTACACAGATTAGAACACGCACAAAATGAGGATGTGGATACAGAAATTGGATTTTTAATACCTGATGTCATGGGCACTCAAGTTTCAAGTTTTATTTGTCACATATATTTGTCACTCATTTACTATAGGAACCTTTAAAATTGTAAGAGAATCAATATAGGCTCAAATATTTTATTAAGATATAAACAAGGAAACACTGCTTGCCATGAAAACATCTTATTAACCTACAAGTCTGTGACGCATTGAGCAACGTAACATCTCTTTAAACAACAACAAAAACGGTTGTGCTTTAAAACGTAAAATCAGCCGCTTATGTTTGTGTTTTTCCATCTCTAAAATGCATCTAAATTATCATAATTTGCGTATAAAATCCCAATTTAGTGCTGATCCGCGGCCTGCCGATCCTCAAGGAAATATGAATGAAGCGCTATTCAGCCTGAAGAACCCAGAGGTGCCGTCATCAAGAGTTTATTTGTAAATGATGACTTCATCTGACTAAAATTACCATGGTTACTAAACAGATAATAATTAAGATAGGCCTATGATTCTAGAGTTAGCACATAATATTTCTGTAATATGGCCAAATCAATTACAAAATCATACACAAAGGAATGCATGCTCGGGTCTACACCAATAAGATTTGCCGTGTTATAAACCAATAGAATTGGGGGTGTGTTCCCAAATGTGTCACCCCGCCCCATCGTCCAGGGTGCACTCTGGGGCTACTCCTTAGCACTGGCCCTGCACGGGCAGCCCTCACGTAGCCTCCAGGAATCATAAGCGCTGTTTTATTGAAAATAATAAAGTTTGAAGTCACCGTTATGGAGGTAAGCACTTGCTTTAGTTGGGTTCCTGACCCTTGACTTTTTAACTTAATTTTTCTTTGGCTGTTGTAACGGTATTTCTGAAGCACATTTGTTATAACAAAAGTTGCAAGAAAAATAGTTATTTGATGATTCAGTCATCATGTAGTGGCTTGATTCCCTGATCTCACCCAGAGTTTGTCCTCTATCTTGTTTAGATTTATTTCACATTTTAGTAATCCTAGAATACAACTGCATGAAAGTTTGTTCTGGTTTAATATTTTTAATGTTTTTAAGTCATTATGCAAAAATTATTTGCATGGGATTACGTAGACTTACACAGATATCAAGATTCAGCGTATGAACCTCAACAATGGTGACAGTCAACAAAATATTCAGATCAACTCTGAACATCACAAAACAAGCTTTTTGTTGATTGTCACCACTGTTGAGGTTCATACGCTGAATCTTGATATCTGTGTGAGTCTACATGACCCTGTCAAAATAATTTCTACATAAAGACTTCAAAAAACATTCAAAATATTAAAGCAGATACTTACCTGGCAGGGGAGACACCATGATCAAGAAGGCGGTTCACCCAGGAGGAGGCTTATGGTTCGAGTTTCGCAGTCCTTAACGTTTGTTCTGGTTTAGAACATGCAATTGAACAACATGTCGGCCTCTTTGGTGCGAAGGAATACAGTCCGGTTTCAGTTTCTGGAAGGATTAGAGATGGACCGTCTGAATTTCAGCAGGAAAATCTTACAGACAGTACTTGGATTTCAACCCTTGCAACTGGACTATATCTTCGCTCTGCCTGGTAGGAAAGTTTTTGAAGTGGTTTTCACCACCTTTTCTGCTTATGAGCTTTGTGTGGAAAGATTCAATTCCAAGAAAACTGTGACTCCCTGTCTCCAGAATATCCAGTTGACTCCTTTGTCTGAAAGAGACATTAGAACTGTAACTGTTCTGATATATTCTGAAAGGATCAAAGTAGAAGATATTGCTACTTGGTTGTCTATGCATTGCACTGTTTTGAACACCTCTTTGATGAGAGATGAGGATGGGATAAAAACTGGAGCATCTAAGTTTCAAGTGCGTTTGAAGAAAGACGCTGAAGGTAATTACCACCACCTTCCCTCATTAATCCAATTAGGGCCAATTAGGGGCTATGTTTTTTATAATGGACAACCAAAAGAATGCAGGAAATGTGGCTCCTTGGATCATATAGCTGCCAACTGTGAACTGGAAATTTGTAGACATTGTAAAAGCAAAGAACATGGCTCCAAAGATTGTCAGTTACCAAAGAAATGCAACCTTTGTGGAGCAGAAAGCCACAGGTTTCGTGATTGTCCCCAGGCCTACTCTAATAAACTGAAACAACAGAATCAGGGAGAAATGGAAAATATAGTGGACCTTGAAGATTTGGGGAGTACTACTGGAGATCTTGGTTCTACTGGGAATCAGCAGGTTTTTGTCCAAGATGGTATGGTTTCTTCGGAAATGTCTAGTATAAATCCCTCACCGCAGTCGCGAAGAGTAGCTGAAGTCTCTATGTCGACTTTGTCGGAAGAAGAGTTGTTGCCTCTTTCAAGAATTGTTGATCCCTTGTTGACACTTAATGATGAGAAAGCAGGGGAAAAGATACAGAGACGAGAAGTTCATTTACTCGATGGAGCTGAAGGAGAGATAAGTGTCATAATATCAACTCCAGAAAAGGAAATTCAGAAACAGAAAGGGAATATCCTCTTGGAGGTAGCCGAAGCTTTCCCTTTGTCTTTGTCTCTGCTGTCTGGAAGATCATCAACATCAGACTCTCTTCTAGATGATAATCAAGTCTCCCAGAGCTCCACAGTAACCTCTATGCAGGAACAGGAAGAAGTGACTGACTGGGCATCTAATTCCGAACCTTTTTTGGACTCTGATGAAATTAATGTTTTCAGCTACCACTCAAATGAAAGAATCTGTTTCACAGAAAGAACTATCTCCTCGAGCTAAGAAAGAAAAGAAAAGGAAAAGACTGAAAAGTAATCTTGCTTCTCCTACGTAAACCCTTTCTTTTATAGATGTCTCGTCTATCTGTTACATCTATTAATACTAGAGGTTTAGTTGACTTAGTGAAATGTTCTTCTGTGTTTTCTTTTTTACATAGTGAGGGTCATGACATCGCCCTCCTTCAAGAATGCAATATACCTTATAAGTCTAATTATAGACCCTTTCAAGATAGATGGAAATGTGGCCATTCTATATGGTCAGGTGACAATAAGAATAAGTCGTCTGGGGTAGTCATTCTCTTTAGAGGTTGGCATTTTGAGATTCAACAGGTTCAGGACGTTGTTAATGGGAGACTTTTGTATGTGGATGTAAAATTAAATGGTATAGCTTTTCGTATAATTAACGTATATTGCCCTCCAGATTTACAAGAGCGGAAAGAAATTTTGAAAGAAATAGCCTCAATATTAATTTGTGGGCGGGAAGTAATTATGGGGGGTGATTTTAATTGTATAATAGCTAAAGAAGATAGGAAATCAATAGCAACAATAAAACTTGATTCTAGTTCAACAGATCTTATGAATATTATTAAGGACTTTAAACTTATAGATATTTTTAGAGTGCAGAACCCTAATATTCCAGGTTTTACTTGGTCTAATGGTTCTTCTTTTTCTCGTATTGATTTTGTATTCTCCTCACCTACAATTGAGGTAGTGGAATCTTCTTTGAAACCGGTGTTCTTTTCCGATCATGTTAAAGTAGATTGTGTAGTAAAGATAAATGGAAGTAGTATGAGAGGACCTGGGTTATGGAAATTAAATATAAATTTGTTAAAAGATTCTACAGTGGTATCAAAGTTAAGAGAAAAACTGAATCATTGGAAATCTCTGCAAGAATTGTATAGTTCTGTAGGAGATTGGTGGGAAGATCTTAAAATTAGAATAAGAAGGTTTTTTATACAGGAAAGTAAGAAGGCTATGTCCAAAAGTAATATTCAGTTTAAAAAATGTCAAAAAGATTTACAAATCTTATATTCTATGGCTCACTTTGGATTTGATGTAGTCGAAGATATTGCAAAACTTAAGAAAGAGATGACTAAAATAATGGCTCATAAGAGTAAGAGCTATATTATAAGGAGTAGAGTTCAGCATATGGAATCTAATGAAAAATGCACTAGATATTTCTTTAGGAAACTTATTGGATCTTCAAGTTTGGACTCTTTAAAAACCCAAGACGACCAAATAATAACAGGAACTCATAATATAGTATCCCATGTTCATTCTTTCTATAAGAACCTGTATAGATCTAAAAATATAGAAGAAGAGGATATGATGATCTTTCTTTCTGAGGTTGGAAATAATATTCGAGGAGATTTTAGAATGGATGAGATTAACCTCTGCGTAGATGACTTAACTCAAGCAGTAAAGAGCATGAGTAATAATAAATGCCCAGGAGCGGACGGTCTACCCAAGGAATTTTATATAACCTTTTGGGAAGATTTAAAAGAGCCTTTGCTAACGATGTTCATGGAGAGTCTACGCATAGGAAAACTCCCATCTTCTCTGAGAGAAGGAGTCATCTCATTGATGTTTAAAAAAGGAGACAAACAAGATCTAAAAAATTGGCGCCCCTTGACTTTGTTAGGGGTAGATGCTAAAATATTGTCTAAAGCTCTTTTTTTTTAAGATTCAGCCTATTATGCCTAAGCTTATTGGTAGCGATCAAACATGTGGCATTAAGGGGCGTTCCTTACAAGATAATTTGGCATTAGCCAGAGATATTTATTTGTTTGCACATGACCGTAAACTGTCTTTGGCGATTTTAGGACTAGATATTGAAAAAGCCTTTGACAGTATAGATCATTGCTATTTGCATAGATTATGTGAACGTTTAGGCTTTGGTCCATCTATATGCTCATGGATTAAGCTCCTCTATACAGATTGTCAAAGTAAAGTATCGGTAAATAACTATTTGTCAGACTCCTTTGAGATTTGCTCGGGCGTACGACAAGGGTGTAGCTTGTCTCCATTGCTATTTATTTTAGCGGTGGAGCCATTAGCTTGTGCGCTTAGGCAAAACCCAGAAATTAAAGGGTTTCCGATTCCAGGTAGTTCAGGTAGGGAGGCTAAGGTCTCACTTTATATGGATGATCTTACCCTCTTCCTTATTGATAACAATTCTATTAAGGAAACTTTGCAAATCTGTGGAAAATTTACTTTAGCTACCGGCGCGAAAATTAATAGAAAAAAGACCGAAATTTTGTATTCCTTTTGGAAAGAACCTAAATTAAAATTAGGCTTTAAAGATCAGGTAGAATCTATTAAGATTTTAGGGCTTTTGATTGGTAATAATATGGAGAAGAGGAATTGGGATCAGAGACTTGATAAGATTAAATGGAAAGTAAAACAGTGGGAGGATCGAGATCTTACTTTGAGAGGGAAAGTACTGGTGATAAATGCCGAAATTTTGGCTTCCCTTACATTCCTAGCCGCTACTTTGCCGGCACCAGTCAATCTTATAAGATCTATTAAAAAAGTCTTGTTTGGTTTTCTTTGGGGTTCCAAACATGAAAGAATGAGAAGAGAGATAATGTATAAACCAGTGGAAAAAGGGGGGCTAGCAGTTCCAGAAATAAGTACTAAATTAGAATCGATGTTTCTGACTCCTATCCTGAAAGCTTGTTTAAGTGAGAATCAAGAAATTTTGTGGCATTGCTTTGCTAAGCTCTGGGTAGGCCAACAGGTAGCCAATGCTTGGAAGATTAGACGTCCACAAAATAAACCTCACGCTGAAATTAGACCAAATATATATGAAAAGGTGTTATCTTTTTTAAGGAAAGTTAGAGTTTCAGACATCCCTATTGAGAAAATAAATCGAGTGATGGTGCAAAATATGCTATGCCCAGAATTACAGAGGTTATTTCCAGCCGGAAAGCTTATTGAATCTGATTGTATTCAAGTATGGAAGAATGTAAGCAATGTGTTTTTATTTAATTTACATAAAGACATTGCTTGGCAAGTAGTGCATCAAAGTCTACCTACTCGAGTGTTTTTGAAAAAAAGGAATTGTTCAAAGAGTTCCAAATGTCCAAAATCTAAATGTGGAGAGGATGAGTCCATCAGCCATTTATTCTGGTCTTGTAAATATGCTAAGGAGGTATGGTTTTCTGTACGAGAATGGTTAACTGACTTATACAGATTCCCAAGTGAAATGGATGTTCTGTATGGAGAGCTGAATGATATAGACTCTGAGGAATGGATTAGATGGTGGACAGTTATAAATGTTATCAAAGAAGGGATATGGAAAGCAAGAAATATTTCTTGCTATAAAGGATATGATATACCAGCAGGAACAGTGATTACTTCAAGCTTTGTTTCAATCAGAGACTATGTGCTAAGAGATAGAAACATTTTCTCTTTGATAGAAACACTTAAGAAATGGAAATGCTCTGTTCATTCTCCAATTTTTGAACATGTTGAATGATGTGCATGTGAAGAAATTTCTCCTTTTTTTGAGTGATGTTGCAACCTATGTATTGAATTGAATGATAAATAAATGTTTTTATAAAAAAAAAAAAAAAAAAAAAAAATATTAAAGCAGATCAAAATTTAATGCAGTGGTATTCTAGAGCTACTATAAAGTGAAATTACTGACTTACAAACTTATGCGCCCTCCAGAAGCTTGCGTTCTGCAAGTGAACGACGTCTTGTGGTGCCATCCCAAAGAGGTACCAAATCACTCTCACGGACCTTTTCCTGGACTGTGCCCAGCTGGTGGAATGACCTCCCGATCTCAATTCGAACAGCTGAGTCTTTAGCCATTTTCAAAAAACATCTAAAGACACATCTTTTTCGCCAGCACCTTACTAACTAATACTAACACTTACCTATTCTATTAAAAAAAAAAAAAAAAAAAAATATCCTAGCTATGTGTACTGTTCTAGACTAACTGAGACTTGTCATGGCACTTGTATACTGTTGCTCTCTCGATGGTCTGATTGCTTCTATTGTTCTCCTCATTTGTACGTCGCTTTGGATAAAAGCGTCTGCTAAATGATTAAATGTAAATGTACTAAACTTATATAATGTTCTCATGCTACAAGACTAAATCTTCAGTAATTAACCATAACCATCTGATCAGTTAGCCTTCTCACAACTTTTGCTATAACAAATGTGCTTCAGAAACACACACTTATAGCTGCCAGAGAAACATTAAAGTTAAGAAGACAAGGGCCCAACTAAAGCAAGCGCTCACCTCCATAAGGGTGACTTCAAACTTTATTATTTTTAATAAAACAGCATTTAGGCTTCCTGGAGGCTAAGTGAGGGCTGCCCGTGCAGGGCCAGTGCTAAGGGGACAACATTTTGCCAATGAGCAAATTCTGAGGGGCCCTGCGCTGGCAGCCCTAAGTGGGCCTGTAAAGGGCCAGTGCAGGCTTGTTTGCAGGGATGGCATTACTATGGCCTGCTTTTGGCCCAGATCTGGCAAACAGGAGCGGTCCGCCCAAGTGACATCATTCCACGCTACATGAGGGCCAAATCATCATTCCACATGTGACAGATGTGGGCCGGATCTGGGCCGACAATATGTTGCTATCTGGGGTTGAGATCTACTCCACAAAGTATTACATACTGATTCAACCAATTGTAGTGAATTTTATTATTTCATCTTTTAGGGAATCGGTTCTTAAGATTCAGTATTGTTTTGATTAAATTTTAATTCAATATTTATAATTATACCTTATCAACGATCGTCCAGCGAGCATTAAAATCAGTATATCTTAACAATTTTGTTTATCTTACTTCGTGGCCAACGATCAAAACAAACAAAATAGTAATTTATCAAATTTCAAGCCAGGTAACGTAATCTGGGCAATGTTTCATTTAAATATTACACAACAGAAGACAAAAGAGTTCTTCATGAATGAAACGAGTTTATTTGCTGTTCTACTAATCTACAGTACTAACTAAAACACACACACACACACACACACACACACACACATACACACACATACACACAGTTCTAGAAAAATTAGTTATTGTGTTTCCATGAAGTTCCCAAATTTCTAATACTCGTTTTACAAGAATTCTTTAAATTCACCTTGAGGAAGTCACAAGCAGAGATTCTCAGCTGTCTTTACTGCTTAAAGATTTGTCACCAGCTTTCAAAATGATATGGAGACTTTGTTTGTTTTACTTGCGTGTGAGTTGAAACGATAGCTGATCTGTTGTCTTCCCCATGGTCGAAGAAATCTCCGGGCTGTTGATTGCGTCGTTGCGTGATGTCACTCTGGGAATGCCCTTTGGTGGTTGGCTGCTTTTCCTGGTGATGCGAGAGTGGTATGCTTTGAAGTTGTTAGAGTTCTGGCGGCTTCGGTTGGTTCTGATAACTTCTTCAGTAAGCAGTTTTGCCAAATTGTTTGAATTCTTGGAGGATCGGACTGATGTTAAGGCTGTGACCGCTTCGCAGTGATCCGTGAGATGAAACCAACGTTTTCAAGCAGTCAGCGCGCAATGAGTGAGCTGGGTGTCCGTTTTTTAAACAGGCTGATTATTGTCCACCCCCCAGTGACTGATCCAATCAAAGTGTTGTTGCAGGGCTTTAACCACGCCCCACACGGTTAATCTTCAGACACAAATTAACCTAATATTTAATCTTCCCCGTGGGGAATATCTCTGCAAGTTCTGTTAAAAATGTCAAATTATGATTTTCATCATTTCAATCATTTCAACGTTCAGCATTTAAAATAGGCTTCCTTTCAAGACTAAACATAACCCATCTTACACACGTTAATAGCTTTCTTCTGGGAAAAGGGGTTATTAAGGCATAGATTAAAATTCACAGATTACATAAAACACATCACGCAAAACAAAGACTTATAACACTTTATTTGTGGATATATTGTTCTAATACTTTAAATAATTTTAACTATTTCCCTGTTGAACATCGTCCTGCGAGTTTGAGTTTCTTTGTTTAAAAGAAAAGTTGACCACGCAGGAGAGCCGGAAGAGAGTCACGAGAGAGTCATGGGACGCGTTGTATAGATCCCCTGTTGCAGGCCTGAGGGCGTCAGTTGATTTAATTGTCCTTTTCCTGTTGGACAGACTATAGTTCCATCCATTTGCTTGATCACGAGGCGAGGATTTATCACTCGTGATTGTAGGAAAGGGGGAAGATTTTAGCTTCATCTTGAAATGAGTTTATCTGATAGCTCATTGTGGGATAGTCTCTATATATGAAATTCCTACACAATTATAATTCATTAAAGGAAAATAGAGAGATCCAATTCCTCATGCATGCCATTTGGAGGTAGTGATCTAAGTTTATAGATCCAAAATGTTTCTCGTTTTAATAATTCTTTATTTATATTACCTCCTCTACGTGATACAATAACTTCCTCCATACCTATACATTCCAAATGTTTGATGTCATGTCCCAGTTCATTAAAATATCTGACTACTGAAGAAGTTATGTCTTGTCATCTGTAGTGAATTTTGCTTTCGCCAACCTAAGGAGGAGAAATAGTGTAGTGAAGGGTACTCACATCACAGGTGACATTATGCTTTTGGATCACGTGTCACTTAAAAGGACTTATGAGCAACTCACTGTAAAACCCAACAAGTTAGGGTAACTCAAACCGTTTGAGTAAACCGATTGCCTTAAAACCCTGACAAGTTAAGTTAACTCAAACCATTTGAGGAAACTGATTGCCTTAAATATTTAAGTTTTTAAAACTAACAGTTATGAGTTCTCTGAACTTATTTCAGTTGAGTTCGCTAAAATAAGATAAACATTGCAATTAAGTAATTAAGTGATTAATTGAGTGATAATTGTACATTAGTGATGAACACCTGCTGTTAACAAACAGAATCACAGAAGAAAAAGATACAAGAACTAACTTTATTCACAGCCTTAGATAAAATCAACTGAAATAAAATACATGAAATCTCTTAAGATCTGTTTAAACAACCCCACAAACAGCATCAGCAGCTCCATTATTAATAACCAGACTGACTTTATTTCTGTCAGACATCTATAGAAGATCTTATTGAGAATTAACTAAGGTTTAGATGTTGATTGTTTCATTTGAAGTAATCATGTTAGAGATCAGTGTCTGCTTTAGTTGGGCTCTTGACCCTCGACTTCTGTGTTAGTTTTTTTTTTTTCTTCTTTTTTTCTGGTTGTTGTAATCATGTGTTTCTTGAACATATTTGTTACAACTCAAAAGCCCAGAGAAAATGATCAGTAGTTGATTGTCATGTATTTATAATGACAATCATCTATTAATGAACTGATCTCATTGAGAATGAACATAAACTCATTGTGTGTCTAATCTCTGATTAAATAGATGTTGTACTGATTGTAGTAAAAATGTTTCTAAGAGCCAATGATTCTGTGACCGACAGTTAATATAAAGGACTTTCCAAGCAGTTTGTCCACAAAAAGTTTTCATCTATGGTAGCAATTAGATTCACACAGACATCAGGAATCAACTTATGAACTTATGAAAAAAAAAAGAAAAAAAAAAAAGAAATCATGCAGCAATGCATGCTGGGAGCCATGGATGAGTTCTGTACTATGCTAGTACCCAGCATGCATTGCAGCATGATTTTTTTTTTTTTTTTAAATTTAATGTATTTTATTTCAGTTGATTTCATCTAAGCCTGAAGTCAGTTGTAGTAGTTCTTGTGTTTCTCTTTTCTTCAGTGATTCTGTTTGTTAACAGCAGGAGTTCAACACTAATGCTCAATCAGCACTTAATTAATCACTTAATTACTTAACTGCAAGTTTTAAAACTTACATGGTTTAAGCCAAGGGGAATTTGTTTACTCAAACGGTTTGAGTTACCCTAACTTGTTGGTTTTTACAGTGTACCCACACATTAGACTATCATGTTTTAATCACATATTATGTATGTCTTTTAATAACTATTGAACGACTTTAAGGGTTAATATTCATTTTTGGTATGTATGAGTTTGAAAAATCATGCTTTAAACGTTTCTTCCAATTAATTCTTTGTCAAATGTATCATATTCTGGTTATAGAAATCACATCCAGAAGTATACTTTTCAAGAGCATGTAAAGTTCGGACATGTGACTGACCAGATAACATGCTGATTTATATATTGGGAGGAACACAGCTTACCTCAAGTGATTTCAATACAAAAACATAGTCAGTTTGTTTTACGATTTATTTATTTATTGTACAATGTTCTGCTTCAGTGAAACTTCTAATTAAGCTGGTTTCCTAAAAAACAAAAAACAAACAAAAAAAAACACCTACTTGAATGGGTTAATGAGGCAAATAACTTTTTTGCGAATATCAGGTAGGTTTATGGAATAATCAAGTGGGTTGAGGATAGGTGGTATAATAAAAAACTCCAGTGAAAGAAAAGCTGACAGCCATATCCACCTTTTTCTTCAACGCAGAAGTAAGCCTATGGGTGAGACTTCCAGTTCATTAGCCGCAATAGGTAAATAACGAGGAGAATAACAACGTGCAGTAAATGGTAAAACTGTTTGCACTACAAACCAGTGTGTTCATAATTAAGATAATACATTAAAATAATATGATAAGACACAACAATTTTCAATATCAGGCAGCAAAATGTGTTATGTTTTGTACAGCTAAAAATGGCTGGACGTGGGTGAGACTGGAAGCTAGACCCATGCTAGACCCATAGAATTTACAAATGACCACGCCCATTTTTACGGTAAGAAAAGGTGGATAGGAAGATGTAAAGTCACAACCCGACTCAAAGTGACATCAGAAATAAAAGCAACTGAGAAATTCAAAAGAACCATTATGTGTGGAATACAAGTTTGATACGCTTTGCCTTTGAACTGTGATGAGCTTCATTGACAAATGATAAGAATTTTTATATAAGAATACAATATTAAACTTAAGGGAATGGCACAAGTTACAAGTAATATAAACATGCAAAAAACATTATTAATTATAGTGTTTTCACAGGAAAGCTTGACTATTTCATAACTGTGGCAGTATAACTTAAACAATTTGTTTCCACGCATTGTTAGTTTTGTAGATAAAAGACCAGCAATACCAAGCAAAATCATTGGTTAAGACAAGTTTATGACTATTAAAATAGTTAGAAACCTTGGTGTAATTATGTTGCGGTATTGCTTCACCACATGCTTCGTGGGAGATTGAGTATATGTCAGACAGACGCGTACTTTCATGTCTCGGTTCTCCCACCGCACAGACCATTTCTCCGCTTTGCGTTCGAGGGATGGGCATATCAGTATAAGGTTCTTCCCTTCGGGCTGTCCCTGTCACCCCGCATCTTTACGAAGGTTGCGGAGGCAGACCTTGTTCCCATGAGAGAACACGGCGTTCGCATTCTCAATGACTATCTCGATGACTGGCTCATTCCGGCTCAGTCCCAGGATCAGTTGTGCGAGCACAGGGACATGGTGCTCAGTCACCTCAGCCAGTTGGGACTTGGGTCAACGGGGAAAAGAGCAAACTCTCTCCAATGCAGAGGATCTCTTTTCTTAGTATGGAGTTGGACTCGGTCAACCAGACAGCACACCCCACAGAGGAACGTGTTCGGTCAATCAGGGGCGGATTTAGTGAATTGGGGGCCCCAGGCAAATATAGGAATGGGGCCCTATACATTTTCACACATTTACCTAGATCAACTTTGAGGTTCCTTTTTTGTTGTGATGCTTGCTGCTGCACAATGGTGCCCCATAGTTGTGTCCAATGTTTCTGCATTTTTCATGAACATGTTTACATTTACATTTACATTTATGCATTTAGCAGACGCTTTTATCCAAAGCGACTTACATTGCATTCAAGTTACAGTTTTACATTTTATCAGCTCTTGCTTTCCCTGGGAATCGAACCCATGATCTTGGTGTTGCTTGCGCCATGCTCTACCATTTGAGCTACAGGAAAGCCTGTTATAATGTTATATGTATACATGTATATACATGTTATAATGGAATTCTTTAATTTACATTTACATTTATTCATTTAGCAGACACTTTTATTCTTTCATGTTGTAGTTTTTTTTTTGTAGTTTGTAGCAATTTACTGTTGAGATACAAGTTTTAACAAAAAACAAAATAAATTATAAAATGATAAACCTCACAATTGAATCTTTAAACCATTTTTTTAAGAAAAGGGATGAGTCAGACATATAAATTATTATATTATTTAAAACGGGTTTATGTCGGTGGATTTTCGCATTGGTCTGAGCAAAAACTGCAGACTGGATTATTGAAAATGCACATTTATTCTCTGCCAGTAGGAGGTGCTTTTGGAATGTCAGAAATATAGCGGTTTGCCCGGTAACGGCTGTAAACAAAGCAGTGCTCAGCTCATAAATTATACTTTATCAGGTAAAATGAAAATGCCATCAAAACTTTTCTGAAGACATTTGGTTCCCTTCAGAGGTTCATTCTTATAAAAACTTGAATTAGTGAGAATGAGAAAAGTGTGAATATAGCCTATATTGATGAGGAAAGTCCACTGATGAGTTACCAGCGTAAACCTACATTTAATTTTAGTCATTTTGAATTAGGGCTGTCAGTCGGTTAAAATATTTAATCGCGATTAATCACATGATTGTCATGAGTTAACTCGTGAATAATCACAACTTAATCGCACATTTTTATCTGTTCTAAATGTACCTTAAATTTATAATTTTCAAGTTTTTAATACTCTAATCAACATGGGCATGGACAAATATGGATACTTTATGCAATATGTTTATTATTTGTGAAACCATAGTTAACATAGAGCATGAAGAGTAGACATGTTTCATAGGTCATAGATGTTTTTCAAAGAACTTGTTCATGTCTATTAGACACATGAAAAAAAAGAACATAGAAATACCAGGTTCCCATTACTTCTCTTTCTTTGCACTGAGCAATTTGCTTACACAAACCTGTTTACATTTTCGCACGACAGGGCAGCTCACTTCTTCTGAACATGCAAAATGTAAATTTATTATTTATTATTACATTTGTTTGCCTCTGTGCCACATACTGCATTTTGATGCAGCTAAATTCTCAATAAAACTGTTTTCATTCATATATTTTACTGTTTCTGTTGTCAGACACTGAATGAATATGAAATAGTGACTGAAACACGACCCATTAAAACTACATAACAAGCTCTCCCTTCCAAGATGTTAATCTGCTCAAAAATCCTGATTTATAATCCAGCCGTCGTCTGATAAAATCAAATAGGCTACACATAAGATAAAGAGAGAGAGAGAGAGAGAGAGAGAGAGAGAGAGAGAGAGAGAGAGAGAGAGAGAGAGAGAGAGGTGTGCGAGCTAGAAAAAGAGACCTCGCGCTCGTGCGGCAGTCAGCTTCAGATGCATAATATTTTAATTTGCTACAACCAGGATACACAAGAAACACGTTCAACTCAGACACGCAGACAGTTGTTGTGCATAAACACCGTAAACAGAAACCGTTCACGTAAGCACGTACTGCTCCGTATGGACAACACTGTGACCATTGTGTACATCAACTCCTACACTCCCGTCGTATGTTGCAACTTGCCCGCCATGTCCTCCTACACAGTACAATCCTGAGTGTTAAATTAACACTGCTCGGATCATATTTTCTAAAAGAGTGTTAAAGTAACACTGAAGCAGTGTTAAAGTTAATGAGATAATTATGTGATTAATTAAGTGCTGATTGAGCATTAGTGATGAACACCTGCTGTTAACAAGCAGAATCACTGAACAAAAGAGAAACACAAGAACTACAACTGACTTCATCCACATCCTTAGATGAAATCAACTGAAATAAAAGACATTAAATCTCTCAAGATCTCAGCAGAAGATGATTAATCATCTCCACAAACAGCATCACCAACTTCACTCACTACTAACCAGTTTGACTTTTTTTGTCATTCATCTAAAAATTTCTTATTAAGAATTAACAGAGGTTTAGATGTTAATGTTTATTGAAAATAATACAATTTGAATTCACCGTTGTAGAGCGTTTGCTTTAGTTGGGCTCTTGACCCTCAACTCTTTAACATTATTTTTTCTTTTGTTGTTGCAATTGTTTTTCTGAAACAGATTTGTTATGGCAAGAAAAGCCAAGAGAAAAAGTAGTCAGGTTATGTTGGCTATTATTTGATTAGTATGTAGTTGTCATGTAGTAGCCTGATTCATAGGGATGGGCGGATCGATCCTAAAGTATCGATACTTTCGATACTGATGTTGTATCGAAAGGATCGATCCTCACATAAAAATATCGACTCTAAAGTGCATTTTTTTTAACCACTAATTTTATTTATTAAGAAACTCTGTGCATAAAATAAGCTTCTAAATGGAAAAATAGACTATATTAGCGAACAATTGTGTTAGAGCTATTTCTCCTGCTCATCGGAACACACGCAAATGCTGAAAGACAGAACCAATCAATCACAGACAGCGTTCGCTGCGGACGCATGGCTCAGTCACAGCGTTTGTTCAAATAGAGCTGCGTTTCTCAAAAGCATCAGAAGCATAAGTAGATCATAAGAAACCATTGCCACATTATTACATTACATTACATATCATTATTACTATATATAAAATTAATTCTGAAAAATGCATCACGATTTCTACACAAATATGAAGCAGCAATAATAATCAGAAATGTTTCCTGAGCAGCAAATAATATTAGATTTATTTCTGAAGGATTATGTGACACTGAAGACTGGAATAATGATGCTGAAAATTCAGCTTTGATCACAGATGCATTTTAAATTATTTTTTTTTAAAATAGGCCTACATTAATATAGAAAATTAATTTCACAATATTGCTGTTTTTCTGTATTTTTGTTCAAATAAGTGCAGCCTTGGTGAGCATGAGACTTATTTAAAAAACATTACAAAATCTTACTAACCCCAAACTTTTGTGTACATGTAATATTTATTTTAAATAGGCTAGTTTGTGTAAGTAAATTTAAACTGTTGTTAAAAGTTCTTTGGATGTGTGTTATGTTCTGTAATTGCTGTTAATAAATCTGTCAGAAAAAAAATTACTAAAGTTTCACCTTTAGGAGTACAGCATTCTGGCAGCCTTTTAAAAAAATAACCATGGTTTTAATACAGTAACCACAGTTTACCACAGTATTTGTAGTAAAACTGTAGTAACCACAAATTTACCATGGTAATAATAATAATAATACATTTTAGTACTTACTGTATGTAACACCATGTTTATTTTTCATGAGGTACCCTCAAAGGTGCACCTTTGTAACTTATCTATACCCTTAAAGCATGCATACTTGTATGGTACTAAATGCTCCCTTTTAGGGGTATAGGTGCACCTTTGAGGTTACTGCCCCAGTAAAGGGCTAAAATACAATTTTAGTATATTTCACTTCTGACAGTGTAAACAAAAAAAGGCCTGTAAAATGTTTAAAAACAAACATGGCTTTAAAATCTAATATTAAGTGAGTATAATTACTGATTATATTCTCTTAATAATTTAAAAGATCATTTTAGTTTACAGGTATCGGTATCGGTATCGACGATACTGGGCTTGAAAATATCGGTATCGGATCAAAAATAAAATAAGAGGTATCGCCTATCCCTACTGATTCATTGATGTTATCAGTGGTGTTGTATATGTTTAGTTTATGTTATTGATCACAACTGCATTTTAATGAAATATGAATAACTTTAAAAACACTTTGCACACCAGTTTAGAACGTCTGTACTGTTTAGACACGCAGACATGAAGAATCAGCATATGAATCTCAACAATGGTGACGATCATCAGAAAGATTCATGTTGCATTGCATTCTGGGTGCACCAATCATAACTCATCCATGGCTCCCAGCATGCATTGCGACATGAATAATTATGCAGCTGCATTGTCTTAGAATTTTGTATTCTTACTTTCACCATTGCTGAGATTCAAATGCTGATTCTTCATGTCTGTGAGTGCCAGAATTGAAAATTCTTTATGAGCCATACTTAGAAAAGTAATTATAAAATTTTCTCACGTTGTCATCTCATAGAATTGCAGTAATATAGAAGTCATAAAAGCACTACAGTTGTAGGTAAAATGCAATCAGAGACTCAGAAACACAAAATAATTTCATCAGTTCCTTGCTATCACATATGTGCCTATAAACATAATTGTAAGAGCCAAAGAGAAACTTGTTTAAAAAGTCAAGGGTCAAGAGGCAACTAAAGCAAACACTATTCACCAAAACGGTAAGTTGAAAAAAGAAAAACACATCTAAACCTTAATTCTCAGTAAAGAACTTCTGTTTTAGATAATCCAGAAATAAAGTCTAGCTTGTTAGTAATGCATGAAGCTGTTGATGTTTGTGGTGTTGTTTAATTATCTTCTACCGAAATCTTGAGAGATTTAATGTCTTTTATTTCAGTTGATTTCATCTAAGGATGTGGTTGAAGTCAGTTGTAGTTCTTGTGTTTCTCTTTTCTTCAGTGATTCTGCTTGTTAACAGCAGGTGTTCATCACTTATGCTCAATCAGCACTTAATTAATCACATACTTATCCCATTAACTTTAACTCTGCTTCAGTGCTACTTTAACACTCTTTTAGAGTGGGACCACATATGATCCGAGCAGTGTTAATTTAACACTCAGGATTTTATTGTGTATGGAGTCAGAAGCATCTGAGGTCGCTTCGTGCCATTTACATTCTGGCCCTGCTCAATCGTGTAGCCAACGAGCTTTCACGGCAGCATGCGCTTCCGGGAGAATGGAGACTCCATCTCTGGGCCATCCAGCTGATATGGAAACACTTCGAGGCCACACAGGTAGACCAGTTTTCAGTTCCAGTTTCCAGACATGTCCCATTGCCAACTGTTCTATTCCCTGACTGGGGGAACTCTCTTCACGGATGCACTGGCACACAGCTGGATCCGGGGCCTACGCAAATATGTGTTTCCCCCAGTGAGCCTATTTGCACAGACACTGTGCAAAGTCAGGGAGGACAAGGAGCAGGTCCTGCTAGTTGCGCCTTACTAGCCCAACCGGACCTGGTTCCAGAAGGCCACCTTTGAGCCATTGCAGTCCGCAGAGCTGAGAACTCTATCAATAAAGACAGTGCTCTTAACTGCGCTGGCTTCCATACAGAAACCTGCATGCATTTTCAGTCAACGAATTGTAACGGTGGTTGTCTTGTTCCAAAACAAAAGTTTCACAAACACAAAACAAAGCTATCTGAAGCGAGAACCAAACCCGGGTCACCCGTGTGATGACACTGAGACCTAACTGCAAGACCACGTTTTGTTCTTAACAAAGATTGCACTCAGACTTGACTCGACTCTCAGACCGAAAGCCTCAAAATAAAAAATAAAAAAACACAATCAGTTATTGATGTTCGAGAGCCAGACAAGTATATACCTGCCACAATTTTATATTCATTTAATAAATATTAATTCATTTAATATCTTAATATTATTAAAATATAAAGTTTAATTCCGAATAGCACAACAGACAAACAGACAAACAAATCCAAGTCAAGTCAAGTCACCTTCATTTATATAGCGCTTTTAACAATACAAATTGTGTCAAAGCAACTGCACAATATCAGAATAGGAAAATAGCAAGCCAGAGGCGGCAAAGAACCAAAACTCTATCGGTGAGAGAATGGAGAAAAAAACCTTGGGAGAAACCAGGCTCAGTCGGGGGGCCAGTTCTTATCTGGCCAGATGAACCAGCAGTTCAATTCCAACTGCAGCAAAGTCAGATTGTGTAAAGGACTCATCTGGTTCCCGAGGTCTTGTCCTGATGGCTGTCTAGGCGACGAGGTCTTCACTGGGGATCAATCTCTGGGGCTCATCTAGTTGTCCTGGTCTCTGCTGACGTTCAGGGCAGTAGAGGTCATCTCTAGATGCTGATCCACCATCTGGACTGGATACGGACTGGATCCGGGTGACTGCAGTGACCATCTGATCTGGAATACGGACTGGATCGGCTGGCTACAGTGATCTCGGAATAAGAAAGAAACAGACTAATCTTAGCATACAGATCTGGCCATTCAAAATGCTTCTATTTTCACGTGGCAGCCTGCAATTTGCAAATTTTATAACGTTGTTGTACTTCACACAATATCCACCAGGTGGCGCAAGGAACAACATTCTGTAATTAAAAACCACGGCCAGCTCTGGGGTGCGTTTCCCAAAAGCATCCATAGCCAACTATGGTCACAAGTTCCCGAAACCATAGTTTAAACGAACATTCGCAAACAGCGTCGCAAACTTATGTGGTTGAACTACAGCTCTCGACCTGTGGTTAGAATCATAGTTTCTTGTAAGACATGTAGGCTTATATAAATTATGCTCTTGGGCACAATAAGCAAGCTAACATGCAGTACAATCTATATATTCTATGTAAATATAAATGCATTTTAATCTATGTATTTTTGCATGTCCTCTATACGCGCCGTTTTTGAAGAGTGCGCATGTGCATAAATGCATAAAGGAACCCCGGAGTATGACGTAAGACGGAACCTGCGATGAATCAAAAATCAAATAAGCCCCAGATTAGACTGCTTTTGATGAGAATTCTTTTTCTGATAGTGTCTTATAGTTTAATGCATAAAATAACCTATTTATATTAAAATATAAGTTTAAAATATAATTCACGCAAATATTTAGTAAAAAGAACTTGGAAACCCCATTTACGTTTTCAATATTTGTAAATGCACACTTTATTGTGCTTTCCGCATGCATTGTCGTTATGTAGGCTACTATAGGCTATAGCTAAACAAAGTCAGCATGATGATTAATTAGTCTTACAAAAGTAAATTAAAAAGCAACAAATTGAGTGATGCAAAAGTGGTCATACACTGTAAAAAAATGCTGTAAAAAAACGGCCATATTCTGACAGTAACATTCAGTTTTTTTCATTACAACAGTAAAATCCCGTAAAAAAAACAATGAATTCTGGGTAATATTTGTTGTTTTCGAGAAAGTATCCTTCTGCAGTCCTGTGAAATAACAGCGCTCAGATTCGACACTCAGAGGCTGTGTTTCAATTCACACCCTACACCCTCATTCACTATTCCCTACATGAGTTTACTAATATAGTTCACCTGACAGAGAGAATGAACACTAATGAGTGATTTCAGCCAATGATGAACAGCTGCTGTTAACAAGCAGATTCACTGAAGAAAAGAGCAAGAAATGAAACTACAACTGACAAACAGCCACAGATTTAGATGAAATCAACTGAAATAAAACAGCAGAGGACGATTAAACAACTCCACAAACAGCATCACCAGCTTCACACATCACAGTCTGACTTTATTTCTGTCATATATCTACAAAAAATCTTTGAGAATTAATAGACGTTTAGATGCTTTATTGAAAATGTTTCGTTTGACCTCACCATTATGGCGACCAGCGTTTGTTTTAGTTGGGCTCTTGACCCTTGACTTTTTAACGCTAAGATTTTTTTTGGTTGCTATAAAGGTGTTTGTAAAACACATTGGTTATAACAACTAAAGCCAAAGAAGTTTTAAGTTAGTGTTTTTGGATTGAGGTCATCATGAAGCAGTCTGCTTCTCTGATCTCATTCAGTCTTTAAAGAAAGGTTGTTTTTTTTTATTAGTTTTAAGTCATTTATGATAAATGCTATCTATATGATACTGCGAAATAACAATTATGAAGAATTATAAAAGATCTTATGCACAAAACTTTCAGTACATTTGGCATCATTTAAACACATACAGACATCAAGAATCAGCATATGAATCTCAACAATGGTGAGTCAAAAGCTTAGTGCTGCAACGCATGCTGTGTACTAGCACAGTACAAAACTCACCCATGACTCCCAGCATGCATTGCGGCATGAATAAATTATGCCACTGAATTGTCCACTTATTTTCTCTAATTCTTTCTATTTGCTATTATAATTGCTTTTGTTTTGTGTTGAGTTTTAGTAGTGTGTTTTGTGATGTTCAGAGTTGATCTGTGTATTTATTTTGGTTGATAGTCACCATTGTTGAGATTCATACGCTGATTCTTGAGGTGTGTGTTTCATAGCACTTTAGAGCTTTTTTTTTTTAATTGTCAGTAATGTTTTTAACAATCTTACATAAACTAGGGCAAAAGAATGAGTAGGCTGTTATTACATCATCACTTTGGTAATAATAGAGACCCTGGAGAATAAATTCACATATCAGTGAACATAATGTCACTAGCAAAACATAACTAACAAAATTACAGATTTTGCTTTGGTTCTTTTTGCCATAACAAATGTTTTAAAACACGTTTACAGCAGCCAAAGAAAAGTTAATGTTAAAAAGTCAAGGTTCAAGAGCCCAACTAAAGCTAACACTGATCTCCATCATGTTAGTTAAAAAAGAAAAAAAACTTGCTTTTCTGTGACCTTCTGACATAAATAACATCAGTCTGGTTAGTAATGTGTGAAGTAATGCTGATTTAGGATCTGTTTAATCAGATCTTCAGAGATTTAATGTCTTCTTTATTTCAGTTGATTTCATCTAAGGCTGCACTGTAAAAAAAGATTGTGATTTTAATGGTAAAAGACTGTAAGAATGCCACAGTAAAAACCTGTTAAATGGTTAAAAGTATGTTTCCTTACTATATACAGTGAATAACTGTAATAGATCTAACCTTTTCTTTCGAGAAAGTAGCCTCAGAGTTGACACTCATAGACTGTGTCTGAAACCACACCCTACACCCTCATTCACTAGTCCCTACATTAGTTCAGTATATAGTCCACTAGACAGAGTGATTGAGAACAAATAAGTGAATTCAGACCCTGATGAACACCTGCTGTTAACAAACACAATCACTGAAGGAAAGAACAAGAAACAAAACTACAACTGACATATAGCCACAGCCTTTAATGAAATCAACTGAAAAAAAACAGTAGAGGATGATTAAACAACTCCACAAACAGCATTACCAGCTCCACTTATTACTAACCAGTTTGACTTCATTTCTGTCATATATCTACAAATTAACAGATGTTTATATTTTATTTGGCTTTCCTGTAGCTCAAATGGTAGAGCATGGCGCTAACAATGCCAAGATCATGGGTTCGATTCCCAGGGAAAGCAAGAGCTGGTCAAATGTAAAACTGTAACTTGAATGCAATGTAAGTCGCTTTGGATAAAAGCGTCTGATAAATGTAAATGTATTTTAAATGTTTTGTTTGACCTCACCATTTTGGTGATTGGTGTTTGCTTTAGTTATGCTCTTGACCCTTGACTCTTTAATTTCCGATTTTCTCTGGTTGTTTGTAATGCACATTTGTTATGACAAGAAAAGCCAAAGGACTTTGTAATTAAATAGTTTTGGTTAACTGTTGATGGTCATCATCAACTAATGACATGATTCACTAATCTCAGTTAGTGTTAAGCGATATGGGTGATTTGTAATTTATTTCATATTGTTTATGGTAGCAATATTACTCAAGTTGACAAACTATGAAGGAATTTAAAAAAAAATATGCATAAAACCTTTAGAGTATCATCAAACCCAGGTTCAACATTAACTTTGTTAAAAACTTTTTTTGTTACATTTATGGTACAACCAATTATTGTGAGCTGCTAAGAACGTGTGACAGATATGGCATTTAAGATAAAAACAAATGAGCCTGGTCTCATGAAAATGCATATCAATAGCACAATTTTCTGTTTCTATTTGGCGTGCGATTTATACACAGAATTTGATTTTGGCGTGCATATGATATGCAGTCAATGCTTAAAGTAGAAAAAAATAGAAGTGGCCATACTCAACCCCACTCCCCCACCCAAAAATAAATAAATAAATACAAACTAAAGTACTAAAAATGTATAATGTATTTTTTTTCATTAAAATTTACTGATTCAAATTATTTTACTACTCTGTGCTAGGGTGACCACTTGGCTATAGATCTGTTTCAGGACAGTAGATGTGATTTTGCCGGACAATGCGGGACACATGCGAGACAGATAGGCAGGGGCGGACTGGAACAAAATTTCAGGCCGGGAAATCTCACTCTCATCCAGGCCATCCCATACATCCACAACAAATTTTGAAACTGGACAACAATATTTTTTGTATGGCTATCATCATCATTGCATAAAAAAGTTTCAATTCCTAGGCTGGGGCCATGCAAAATAATTAAAGGTTATCTTTTGAACTTCCATTTTCCTTTTTAGTCTCTTCATTTTCCCTGACATCTCTGTCTCTCATGTGTATGTTTACTTTTTTCACAAATTTTCTTGCACCTGTCACTTTTCCAGCACCTTGTTGCAAAACAGCCACCTCGTTGTAATTTGTTTGCACATAGTGTACATTTATTTTTAGAAAAAAATAAGTATTACATTATTGTTTTATCTTGTCAAAAATTAGCACAATAATAGCTACATCTTGAATATATCTTTATAGAAAAATCTTAAAATTGAATATGTTTTTGCATTATCATGGGTCATGTTTGGTCCTAAGGAAAATTAACGATGGTACACTCTAAAAACGGATGTGTTAAATATTAACACATTTTTTGTGTTATGGCCATTTTAACACATTTTGTGTAATTTTAAGTTGATCATGTGTAAAAAGAAAGAGAGAGAGAGAGAAACAACACAGTGTGTCCAACACAATATGTGTTAACTATCATCCAATCACATTTCTGCCTATGTCACTCCACAAGCTGTTAAACTAATCCGCACCTGTTTTTTTCATTGGTAAGTGACGTGGATGCACTCGTGTCAGGTATATGGATTTCCCCGCTAGAAATGTAATGTTCCCAGAGCATTATCAAAGCGTCCCACCGGTGTCAATGACGTTCCCAGAATGTTTACCGAGATGGTCATGAAGTGGAGTTCTTTAAAGAGTCGGGGACGTTATTTGGAGAATCTTCAGGGATTAACACTGCTCAGAGTGTGTTTGGTCCCACAATACAGAGTGTTAAAGTAACACTGAAGCAGATCTGAACTTAATGAGAAAGTTAACAAGCAGAATTACTGAAGGAAAGAGAAACAGAAAAACAGAGAGAAACGAACAGAAACACAACTACAACTGACTTAGTCACAGCCTTAGAATCAATTGAAATAAAACACATTAAATCTCAAACAGCATCACCAGCTTCACTTACAGTATTACTAACCAGTTTGACTTTATTTCTGTCATACAAAAGTTCTTAATGAGAATTAACAAAGGTTTAGATGTTGGTTTCATTTCACAAAACTTCACCATCACCATCACTGTGGTCAGAGTTTGCTTTAGTTGGGCTCTCGACCCTTAAATACATGTATATATACATAAAAAATGTTCCTCTCTTTTTCTGCTATAATTCTGTTTACAGGGCAGATTATTATAGCAAAGAAAAACCTGGAGAAAACATGATCAGATGATGTTGGTTACTTGATGCTGAAAACAATGATCATGTTTTGATCATGATTCACTGATTGTTATGTTTAATATTGAAGCTCTTGTTTCTGTAGGTTAAATTTTAACAGTGTTTGGACAATTTAAACAATTAAAAAAAAAGCACAAGAATTTTTGTCTATGGCACACATAGACATGGAGAATCAACATATGAATCTCAACAATGGTGACAATCAACAAAATTGGCTTAATTTATTCATGTTGCAATGCGTTCTGGGAGCCATGGATGAGTTTTGATTGGTGCACCCAGAATGCACTGCAGCATGAAGCTTTTTGTTTATTGTCACCATCGTTGAGATTCATATGCTGATTCTGGATGAATGCGTCTAACTCATACAGATGTTCAAAATGTCTTGGGTGCAAAGTGTTTTTAAAATTCAGCGAAGTATCAGATTGCAGATGTTTTTTATCTACATCACACCTTATTTTTTCTTGTTAGTCTCAAATAATCACACATTTGGACTCTGGATGAGATCTGAGAATTAAGACATTACACAACAACTAACTCATCACTAGCAATCAATCAAAACCAACCGATCATGTTTTCTTCTGGGTTTTTTTGCCATAACAAATGTGTTTTGCAAACACAGCTTTACAGCAGTCAGAGAAAAACTAATGTTAGAAAGTCAAGGGTCAAGAGCCCAACTAAAGCAAACACTGATCACATTAATGGTAAGTTCAAATGAAACATTCAACATCTAAATCTCTGTTCTAAATAACTTTTTTAGACAAACTGGTTAGTAATGCGTGAATCTGGTGATGCTGTTTGTGGAGTGTAAATGCTGATTTACATTCGTTGGCATATGCGCCAATTTATGTTTCTGCCGGTGCATGCCCACACTTATGGCAACATTAAATTCAGGAGAGAAGATAATTTTTGAGCGCACACATGTAATGTCTGACCGATAGAGAGCGCGTCCGTTTTCTGTGAGAGTGAATGAATGGGAATCCACCTGTGAGCGGAGAGATTTGCAGCTTGCGCATTTGATGCGCTCTTGCAGGCTATAATGCGCCCTGGACATTTGTCATTAAAATAACTCCGCAGAAAAAGGAGAAGAAAGTCGTGTCTGAAAGTTTCCATCGATTTTTTTAATTCGTTAAATGAATGGAGAATATCGTGTTTTTCCGTCGGTGGTGCTCGAGCACTTGATGAGGTCCACTTTATTCCTTTGAGCCGTCCACGCAGTCGTTATCAATGGAAAAACCATTGCGTATCATACGCACACCAATGTCAATTTCTGCGTATAAATAGACCGCCAAATAGAAACAGAAACTAGTGGTATTGATACGCACTTTCATAATGTATGCTATAAAGTAGCATAGGTGTTTTTTTGTTTTTTTTTTGTAAGACAATCATATGCTCTCGCGGGCCACATAAAATGATGTGGCGGGCCGGAATAGGCCCGCGGGCCTTGAGTTTGACACCCCTGTTCTAAGACAATGGATAAGCCCAAAGAAGGTACAGGAGAAAGGCCTTAACTGTCTTGTCCTATTCATAGAATGAGAGACAAGTGAATGCCTGGAAAGCAGTCTGGAGTTTTGTTTTAAAGAGACAGAAAACAGCACAGTAAATCAATACAGTAATGTATTGGATGGTATACTACTAGGAGAAAGTGCCTATCCACTCCTACCATGGCTGATGACCCCTTTTCTTGCAGCAAACACACCTAGGCATGCTTCAACAATTCTGGCTGCAAAATATGTCAAACTGAGCATTTAAATGGTGTTCTGAAGAGGTGCTTTGCATGCTGCTGGAACCAAAGAGAGTGTGTGACATACTTCCCTTTATTGTCCTCCACAACATCGCTATACCAGGCACAATGCCCCTCTCGGTGATGATGTTTATGATGCACCTCACCCAACTTCCAAGGACACATATATGTGATAAGTAATGCAATTGTTAGAAATTACATTAATCTATTAATTATAATTAATATTATGTGATAGATAAAAAAAAAATGTATGTTAAACATTTAATAAATATAAAAACGTGTATATGTGCTGGATGAGAATAATGTAAATTTCATTCATTTTAAACTTTCATTATCTAAGTTTACTATACCCTGAAATCCACCTGCTAGAATTTTTTTTTTTTTTTTGCATTCTAAATTGATCAGAAGTGACAGTAAAGACTTTACTGTTACAAAACATTTGTATTTCAAATAAATACAGAGTTCTGGCATAAAACTCTAAGTTGGCACAGTCCGATAGGTCCAACTCAATCTGACCTAATGACATCATTATAATATGCCTCAGCTAATTGGTTTTCTCCTGTATCAGTAGCCAATGAGCTCACTGCTCAATATTCAAATACCTGGCTTTTGTTTGCTGTAGCAGTTTGGCAGCACACTTCAGAACAGCTAAAATCAACATCTAAGATAAGGGAATGCTCTTTTAATCCATATTGCTGTGTATATTTGCGTGGTCTATGTATATTATTGTTGTGTATATATGAGCAACTATAAACACGTTTAAACTAAGTGTAGTGCTGGCGAAGTGAAGCGTTCTTTCAAACCAATTGTATTGGAAAACGGTTCATTACTCGAAGCTTTTTAAAAAGGTTAATGCTGTGGCCATCTTGTGGTCATAAAAATGATTAACACCTTCCAAAGTGCTGTGATTCATTACAGCTGCTGGTTTCACATCTGGTTTTACTACTGATTCCTTGTTTTAATTTATTGCATAAAAATAATGGCCATTGTCAAAGTCATTAATTTGTGTCGGTGTACTGCCACTAAAATAATTCAAATAAATCAAACATAAACTCATGAATTAAATCTGTGATCTGTCAATGTTAACTCTGCCTCAGTCCTATAGACTGTTATTTCATGGGCAAAGTTCATTTGACCTTAATATATAAATTAGGATAAAAAGAAAACAACGATAACACATTATAATGTAATATAATGTAAAGGAAACGGCGCTGAGGTTTGCTTCGTTTGAACCAGATACTGAAGCAGTCACGTGGTTTTCAGGCGAATGAAGCTTCGGACGTCATAGATCACGTCCTTTTTCGCAAAATGAATCAAGCTCCGATACAGTGCTTCAATGTGAGATGTTTCGTTTTTTTTGATACAAGCTTCGAAGCCTCTGTGTCGAACGTCACATCACTAACTAAGTGTCATGTTAGCAGTTTGCATTGTATGCATCAGCGAAATATTAAGCATATTAGCAGCAGCATTTAGCATCTGTGTTTATACAGCTGGAGCAAAGGCAGTTTAGAGCATGTAATCGCTCTGAGGACACACCGATAGTAACGGACATGAAACAGGTTAAATGAAATAAGCATTTTTGTGTATGCATTTCAACTGGGGTACACCATTTACATCGGCGTAATCTCAATGTTCATGTTCTTTATTTCTAAGGTCAATGTTTTCATCGTGATGAGTGTGTGGTTGATTTCAGCTGCACGCAGCATCAGAAGCACGCGCTTATCGCAGTCATATCAATCACATTGTTGTGGAAAGAAGGGAATTAAGAGTTATCACTTAAGATCACTATCTATGGTTGATGTAGTCCTGAATGAAATGCATTATGGATAATGTAGTTCAGAGAAATGTGCTGTGTAGTTTAAGAAACAGAGAAATAACATTTATATTCTGCTTTATTTCACTTCATTCAAGTCAGTCCACCCAGGAGTTTTGTGCACTATAACCCTGATAACTTTTATCTACATAAGAGAGTAAATGGCATGCAATGGCTAACTTTGTCCGTCTCCATTGCACAAACATGAATTAGCAAGCTGCTACGCTGCCGGTGGGACTGATGAAGTGTAGAAAGTAACAGTATGATATTTGCTCAGGTGGATGCTGGGGTCTTATCTATCGGAAAGCAACATATATCCATTTTGTTAATTAACATTACACACAGTGCATGTCTAATTAGAGTTAAGCCAGTCGGCGTAGTAGCCCAGGCCCACATAGTCGTAGGCCACTATTGTTAAGCCGGTTGGCGTGGTAGCCAAGGCACACATAGCCATAGGTCACTAGCGTTAAGCCGGCTGGCGTGGTATATGTCTTGGAGATAGATCTGCTTTGTGAGGGGTGTCTCTTCTTTCCTTTTCTGTTCATCTTTTACGTGTGTGGATACATGCATATCCACTGATGCAGCAGTTTATCCTTATATTCAGCGGCATGCATATATTGGCTTGTATTGTATTGTGTTCCGTGTCTCCTGCTTTGTGGGGGGTTGTTCATATGTGTTATATGTGCAGCATGCTCACAGAATCATGTTGTGGATGTATTGGCAGTAGCAAGTCTCAGTACTTGCTCTGCCACAGCAGTGTAGCAGATCTATTCTGCCAAGACCAAATACATTAACATTGTCATGTACATTACCATGTCAATCCCTCCGAGAGTTGTCATGACAGTAATGTTGTTATTTTAAACTTTTTAATAATCAAAGTTTAAAGAAATATTAAAGAAAATATTAAACAGCAAAATCATTATTTCTGACATGAATAATAATAACAAATACAGAGTTCTGACATGAAACTCTAGATGGTGCTGTCAGATAGGTCTAACTCAATCTGACCTAATGACATCATTATCATATGGCACAGCTGATTGATTCTCTCCTGTATTGGTAGCCAATGAGCTCTCTTCTCAACATTCAAATATATTACTAGTGCTTGTTGTAACAGTTCGCAGCATGCTTCAGAAAGCGCAGCGTGCTTCAGAACAGCGAAATCAATGTCTAAGATAAGTGAATGCTCTTCTAATCCATATTGCTGTGTGTATTGCGTCTGCCTAATTGAATCCAAAAGTGAGCAACCAAATCAAGTTTTTAACTAAAGTGTCATGTTAGAAGTTTGCATTGCATGCAGGAGCAAAATATTAAGCATATTAAGCAGCATCTAAATGCAATTAGCAGCTAAATCCTAAATCCATCTGTTTATACAGCTAGAGCAAAACGCCGTTTATAGCATATGTAATCGCTGAAGATACGCCGATAGTAACGGACATGAAACAGGTTAAATGAAATAAGCATTCTTGTGTATGCATTTTAAAAGGGGTTCGCCATATATATCGGCATTATCTCAATGTTTACGTTCATTATTTCTAAGGTTGATGTTTCATTGTGATGAGTGTGTGGTTGATTTCAGCTGTGGTTATATCAATGACAGTGTTGCGGGAGAAGATCACTATCTACACTATCTACTTGTAGCCCAGGCACACATAGCCATAGGCCACTAGTGTTAAGCCAGTTGGCGTGGTAGCCCAGGCACACATAGCCATAGGCCACTAGCGTTAAGCCGGCTGGCGTGGTAGCCCAGGCACACGTAGCCATAGGCCATTAGTGTTAAGCCGGTTGGCGTGGTAGCCCAGGCACACATAGATAGTAATACATGCGGTTCACATGGCTCTTCGGAGCAGCAGCAGTACATATGTCTTGCCAATAGATCTGTTTGTTGGGGCAGTTTTGTTCTTGGTTTGGCTTGTATTGCCTCTTCTATGTCTCCTGCTTTGTGGGGGATTATTTCATGTATGTTATATTTGCAGCAGCAGTATTTCTTAAATACTCACAGCAGCATGTTGTGGATGTATTGGCAGTAGCAAGTCTCGGTACTTGCTCTGCCACAGCAGCAGCAGCAGCGTAGCAAATCTATTCCGCCAAGACCAAATACATTAACATTGTCATGTACATTACCATGCCAATCCCTCAGAGAGCTGTCATCACAGAACTATTATTAATAATTGTGCACCAATAATAATTGATAATAACTGAGATCCATTGCAGAATATTGGAATGATTTCTGAAGCATCATGTGACAATGAGCATTTGCCAAAAACAGAAACAATTTGGTGAAGAAAAAAATAAAAATGTATTCTTAATATTATGTTTGGAGATGAGTACTGTTATTCACCAAAAAAAAAAAAAAAATCTAATAATGTACCTGGCCAATAGTAGGTGAACCAATACTTATGATTTGGAGGTTGTTGTGTTACATGGTCTACCCAATCCTCAAGGTGCAAATTTGCATAACCCATGTGTTTAAGAGTGAAGTTATAAATACAACCCCATTTCCTAAATTCCACATTTATTTTTCAGCAGACAAAGAAAGACTGTCCACACTTTAAATTCATTCAGGAATGAAACGCTGTCATGTACAGAGACACAAAACAGTGCTGTGGCTGTGTTTTGAATTATTTTTGTTGACAAAATTGAGCAAAAACAGGAAATATGCTGTCTAAAATGTAAGTCTATTAATTACCTTCTTGCTTATTGACCTGTCATAAAAAAAAAAAAAACATTTGTAATCCTGCTGATTTTTGGAGAGAAAAAACAGCACTCTTCTGTGATATTGATTAACTATATCAGTGGTTCTCAAACTTTTTACACCAAGTACCACCTCAGAAAATGTTTTCACCATTATGACCAACATTAAAAAACGAGTAAGTTTTATTCCTAATAAGAATATTTATTATTGTCAGCCAATTAAAACATTGTAAGTACACAGTTTGAACATTAACACTGCACCGTGCTTACTTCCAGGTAAATAAAAAAACTTAATTAAATTAAAATATATTGTACCTAAAAGTTAACTAAAAACTGTACTGTACTTCAGTGTTAAAAAGAGCTGTACTTAAATAAAGATTAAATGAAAATGTATTGTAGCTACTTAAAAGTTAAATAAAAACTGTAAGTTACTGTACTAAAATGTTAAGTATGATACATTTTCATTTAATCTTACAGCACAGTTTTTATTTAACTTTTAAATAAAAAAGTACTTGATAAAAAAAATAAAAAAATAACACAGGCTGTATGTGTAGCTGCAATCATGCCACGTGTCCACCAAAGCCAGCTGTGAGCACTTGAGAGGGCAGCGTATTTTAGTTTTTTTCATTTGAGACGCTGTGGTTGCTATGATATGTGTTATGAGAAGCAGACCAGACACAGAGGATATAAAACAATATAACAGTTTATTGGATTCAGCGGTCGGGTAAGCAGGGCAGAATGGTGAGTATCAACTTTGTGGTTCTTGAGTGGTAAAGGATATGCTTGACAGAAGTCTCTTGCCAGGAACTCGTGGATGATGTGGTGAAGCACACACCTCGAGATGATGCCGGAGCAGAGAGTAGACGAAGACCAGAGGCAGGCAGACGTTGGAGCCACGGAGGATCGATGAAGGAGAGAAACAGGAGGTAAGTAGCTAGAGGTAAGTAAAAGGTAGGTTAGAGCGTATGGCTGATGTGAGTCCAATTCGTATAGTTGAGATCAGACAACTGACTGGAATGAGGTGTGTGCTTAAGTAGTGCTGGAGTGAAGATTGGGTACAGGTGGCTTGAATTGGAATTCAGGTGATTGTGATCGTTGTGGATGATTGGTGGTGGAGCCTGGCTGATCTGTGACATTACCCCCCTCTCCACGGCCCACTCCTGAGGGCCGAGGGGCCCGACGACGTGGTGGTCTACCTCTTGTCCTGGGTGCTGGCCGATCAGGGAAATTAGAGTGGAATTCCTCCATAAGAGTCGGATCCAGGATATCGTCTCTGGGAATCCATGACCTCTCCTCCGGTCCATACCCTTCCCAATCTACAAGGTACTCCATTCGCCCACCACGACGTTGGGAATCCAAGATGGTTCTGACCTCGTAGACTGCTCCATCCTCCAGGATTAGCGGGAGAGGGGTTTCCGTGATCAGGCCAGGCTCTGTGGAGGAAGAGACAGGAGAGTGATATGGTTTGAGAAGTGATACGTGGAAGGTTGGATGAATTTTGTATTGAGGGGGCAATTTGAGATGGAAAGTGACCGGATTGATCTGCTTCTGGATGGTAAAGGGGCCAACGTATCTGGGAGCGAGCTTCTTACAGGGCAGGCGCAACCTGATGTCACGTGTAGACAGCCAGACCTTCTGTCCAGTTTGGTAAGGAGGGGAGTCGGATTGTCGAAGGTCTGCTGTCATCTTGCGCCTGCGCCTGGCTCGTTGAAGATGATGGAGTGCGTCGTCCCAAACCCTCTCGCTCTCTCGGAACCAGTAATCTACTGCAGGAACATCCGAGGGTTCCCCGTCCCAGGGGAACAAGGTTGGCTGGAAACCGAGCATGCACTGGAAGGGAGTGAGTCCAGTTGATGGCTGACGAAGGGAATTCTGAGTGTACTCGGCCCAGCCAATATACTGGTTCCAATAGTGCTGGTGGCTATGGCAGAAGGTTCGTAGGAAACGTACGATTTCCTGGATCTTTCTCTCCGTCTGCCCATTGGTCTGTGGATGGTATCCAGACGATAAACTGACGGTCACACCTAGCAGCTTGAATAAGTTCTTCCATACCCGGGAAATGAACTGGGGCCCACGGTCGGATACAAGTGAGTGGGATCAGGCGACAGGACTTGGAGAATCTATCCACAACAACCAGGATGCCAGTATTACCGTCGGAGGGTGGTAGATCTGTGACGAAGTCAACTCCTAGGTGTGACCAATGTCGATTAGGAACGGGCAGCGGAAGAAGCTTACCAGCAGGAAGATGGCGAGGACTCTTGGAGATGGCACACTCTTCGCAACCCTGGACGAACCTTCTCACATCCCTTGTCATGTTCGGCCAACAGTAACGGTCTTTTAGTAGCGAGAGGGTAGCATTGGCCCCAGGGTGACCAGTGCCCAATGAGGACTGCGCTGAATGGATGAGAGGAGTGCGTTGGAGTCGTGGAACATATTGTGCATCTGGTGGGCAGCCCGGCGGAGTGGCCGTGGAAACATTGGAAGATGGAGCGGATTCCATTGGATGGGACAGACAAACATATTTTCGGGAATGATGGAATTAGGTGGGTCTTCTCAGATACTGTAGGTTTTTATGATCGGTGAGAACTGTGAATGGGTGCTGGGCTCCCTCAAGCCAGTGTCTCCACTCCTCGAGGGCGAGCTTGATGGCCAGGAGTTCTCGGTTGCCGATGTTGTAATTTTAATCCACCAGGCTGAGTTTTTGTGAAAAGAAGGCACATGGATGGAGTCTTGATGGGTTCCCCTGCTACTGGGAAAGAACGGCTCCCACTCCCGTGGTGGACGCATCTACTTCAACAATGAAGGGTCTTTCTGGATCAGGATGCACGAGGATAGGAGCTTGGGTGAAGGACGTCTTCAACCTCTCGAAGGCTTCATTGGCAGCTGTGGACCAGGACAGAGACTTGGGCTTATTGCGGAGTAGATTGGTGAGTGGACCGGTAAGGGTACTGTAATTCTGGATGAACCGACGGTAAAAGTTGGAGAATCCTAGGAAACGCTGGAGTTCTTTGATGGTTGTGGGTTGTGGCCATGTCCTAATGGCCTCCACCTTCCCCTCGTCCATCCGGATGCCACTACTGTCAATGTGATAACCTAAGAACTGTACGGAGGACTGATGAAAAGAACATTTCTCAGCTTTGAGGAAGAGGTGGAACTGTTGTAGGCGTTGGAGGACCTCCGCAACGTGGTGGTGATGTTCGGCCAGACTCCGAGAGTATATGAGGATATCATTGATGTAAACCAAGACGAAGCGATGGAGGTACTCTCGGAGCACCTCGTGCTTGAAGTCCTGAAATACGGAGGGGGCGTTGACAAGGCCGTACGGCATTACCAAATATTCGTAGTGGCCAGTAGGTGTCATGAAGGCAGTCTTCCACTCATCCCCCTCACATATTCGGATGAGGTTGTATGCGCTGCAGAGGTCCAGCTTGGTGAAAATAGTGGCACCACAGAGATGTTCTAGGGCTGCTGGGACGAGAGGAAGTGAATATCGGAATTTGACTATAATATTATTCAATGCCCGGTAGTCAATACAGGGCCGCAAGCCTCCGTCGTTCTTTGCCACAAAAAAGAAACTTGAAGCAGCAGGGGACATAGAAGGACAGATGTAATCCTGTTTAAGAGCCTCTTCTATGTACTCCTTGACAGAGAATAGATTCTTCCTTTGGGCACTGACTCACCCAGTAGCAGATCTATCGCGCAGTCCCATGGCCGGTGGGGAGGAAGTTGAGTGGCCTTCTTCGGGCAAAAGACATCACTGAAGGGGGAATAACTATCGGGAATATCCACAGATTGCTTATCAACTGGACTCTCGATGGAGGTGGCATTGAGAGACAGGGTTGGCTTGACTGATAGAGGCAGTCGAGGCATATAGGGGAAGCAATCTGGGAAGCAGTGGTCACCCCACTTCAGGACGTCTCCCGTTCGCCAGGCTAATTGGGGTTCCTGTAAAGCGAACCAGGGACAGCCAAGAATGATGTCGGTGTTGGCCTCCTCCAGAACCAGAAGTTGAATCCTCTCTTCATGGAGATTACCCACTCGTAATGTTAATGGACCAGTAATGAGTCTGACAGAGTGACGGCTGAATGACTTTCCGGTTACGGATTGGACTTGGTAGGTCTTTGGGTTGATCGTTGTACGGATCTTGAGCTGGCGGCAGAGGCTTCCTGATATGAAGTTCCCCGCGGATCCCGAGTCGAGGAGGGCATGGACTGAAAGAGAGACATTAGGTGCAATAAGCGTTACCACAATAGAGAATGGTGGCATGTTCTGGGGAATAGGTTGAATTGCACTCACCAGAAAGTGAGGCGGACGAGTGGGACATGCAGAGATCACATGTCCTTCGCCTCCGCAGTATAAACAAAGTCCTTTCGTAAGATGTTTTTGCTGTTCAACTGCCGATAGTCGCATATTCTCTGTTAACATGGGTTTGGGTTCTGGAGGGCAGAGAGGCTCTGGGTAGCGATGTGGAGGATTTCTCAAAGCAAGATTGCATGCGGAAGGAACAATGTATGGAGTGTTGGATCATATTCTCAAGGCCATAGCTGTCATCATAGCCCGCCATCTGCAGGCGAAGTTTGGGTTTCAATCCATGACGGTAAGTGGTGACCAGCGATCGTTCATCCCAACCACTGGAGGCTGCTAGAGTCCTGAATTTAAGTGCATACTCCTTTATTGGCAGAGACCCCTGTCGGAGATGGTATAGTTGATCACCAGTGGTGGAATCACCGTATGCACGTCCAAATACTTCCCTGAAATGATTTACAAAATATTCGAATGATTTAGTGACACTTCCTGACTGGGACCAGATGGTTTCCGCCCATTGCAATGCTTTGCCTGAAAGAAGAGATATGAGAAATTAGATTTTGGACTTCTCCGTAGGATAGAGATAGGGTTGATTCTCAATATAAAGAGAGCATTGTAGTAGAAAACCGTTGCACTCCTCCGCCACGCCAGAGAAGGGCGCTGGTGTGGCCATGGGACTGGCGGTTACTTCCAGCGAAGGACTGACGGTGGTGGTCACGGAAGTGATCGGCGGTGATGGTGGAGGTGCAGGGGTGAGAACTCGTCGTAATGTATCCACGAGTTTCTGGAATGGATCCGGCCGACTCATGCTGAATCGTCTATAATAGGTCCGATCTTCTGTTATGAGAAGCAGACCAGACACAGAGGATATAAAACAATATAACAGTTTATTGGATTCAGCGGTCGGGTAAGCAGGGCAGAATGGTGAGTATCAACTTTGTGGTTCTTGAGTGGTAAAGAATATGCTTGACAGAATTCTCTTGCCAGGAACTCGTGGATGACGTGGTGAAGCACACACCTCGAGATAATGCCGAGCAGAGAGTAGACGAAGACCAGAGGCAGGCAGACGTTGGAGACACGGAGGATCGACGAAGGAGAGGAACAGGAGGTAAGTAGCTAGAGGTAAGTAACAGGTAGGTTAGAGCGTATGGCTGATGTGAGTCCACTTCGTATAGTCGAGATCGGACAACTGACTGGAATGAGATGTGTGCTTAAGTAGTGCTGGAGTGATTGAGTGAAGATTGGGTACAGATGGCTTGAATTAGAATTCAGGTGATTGTGATTGTTGTGGAGGATTGGTGGTGGAGCCTGGCTGATCTGTGACAATATGGAATATTCGCTGAAGTAATATGGCAGACGCATCGCGAATGAAATGCTTCTCCAAGCATTATTTTTCATAACAATATTATGGTACTCCGGCAATTCCATCTGGTAAAGACATAAATACTCTGAGACAAGCAATATTAACTTCTCCATTGTTGTTCAGTCGTAGTACAAGCAAGTTGACTGTATTAGTCCCGCCCCTCTTCCACTGTGATTGGTTAGCTGACTAAAAAGTGACAGTGATGAGCGCTAAGTTCACCCAAAGATGAACATTTATCAACTCTCGGCGCCTAGTAGTCAGCATGAAAAAGATGCTCCCATTTAAAATAATTGGAAAAAATCGTTAGTTTTTAAAAAAAAAACGCTTTGGTGGACACACGGCCTAATTTATATTTAATTCAGAGATTCCTCTGCGTACCACTAAAGGAAGCTCACATAACACTTGTGGTACGCGTACCACACTTTGTTATATATTTATAGTGACAATCATCTATTACTGAACTGATCTTGTTGAGAGTGAAGATAGACTCATTGTGTGTCTAATCTCTGATTAAATGGATGTTGTATTGATTATAGTAAAAATGATTCTAAGAGCCTGTAGTTCTGTGACAGTCAGTTAATATAAAGAACTTTCCAAACAGTTTGTCCATAAAATGTTTTCATCTATGGTTATACTTAGACTCACACAGACATCAAGAATCAACTTATGAACCTCAACAATGGTGACCATAAAAAAAAAAACATGCTGCAATGCATGCTGGGTACTAGCATAGTACAAAACTCATCCATGGCTCCCAGCATGCATTGCTGCATGATTTTTTTTTTTTTTAATGGTCACCACTGTTGAGGTTCATAAGCTGATTCTTGATGTCTGTGTGAGTCTACTTACTACCATAGATGAAAACTTTTTGTGGACAGACTAAAAGTTCTTTATATTAACTGACTGTCACAATCACTTTTACTATAATCAATGCTACATCCATTTAATCAGACACACAATGAGATCAGTTCATCAATAGATGATTGTCATTATAAACACATGACAACCAACTACTGATCATTTTCTCTGGTTTTTGAGTTGTAACAAATATGTTCAAGGAACACATGGTTACAGCAACCAGAAAAAAAAAACACCAACTCAGAAGTCAAGGGTCAAGCTCTTAACTAAAGCAGACACTGATCTCTAACATGGTTACTTCAAATGAAACTAAATCAACATCTAAACCTTAGTTAATTCTCAATAAGATCTTCTGTAGATGTCTGACAGAAATAAAGTCAGTCTGGTTATTAATAAGTGGAGCTGGTGATGCTGTTTGTGGGGTTGTTTAATCAGATCTTGAGAGATTTAATGTATTTTATTTCAGGTGATTTTATCTAAGGCTGTGGCTAAAGTTAGTTGTTGTTCTTGTTTCTTTTTCTTCTGTGATTCTGTTTGTTAACAGCAGGTGTTCATCACTAATGTACAATTATCACTCAATTAATCACTTAATTACTTAATTGCAATGTATATATTATTTTAGCGAACTCAACTGAAATAAATTCAGAGCACTCATAACTGTTAGTTTTAAAAACTTAAATATTTAAGGCAATCAGTTTCCTCAAACGGTTTGAGTTAACCTAACTTGTCGGGTTTTTAAGGCAATCGGTTTACTCAAACGGTTTGTTACCCTAACTTGTTGGGTTGTGAACTCAACTGAAATAAGTTCAGACTACTCATGCTGCGTTCAAGTCCTCCTCGGACGTTCGTACTTACCAGTAGACAAGTCGTTATTACGACATCGGGTGCGTTCAAGTCACTTTGGTCGGAACAAGATGGCGATTTAACTTTTCTACATAAAATTCAATGATTTTCTACAACTCTACATCTATAAAATGATGAATGAAGAATGTGCATCATTGTGTGTTTTCTTTTTTCTGTTTTTATTTAATTTATGAAGGTGATGTAAACTGAATAATTATATATTCTATTATAATTATACAATAATATAATATTTTGTATGTGTAACTTATATAGTTTTATTGTACATTACAAAAAATAATAATTTTATTCATTTCAACAACTTTACCGACGCTGCATATCTTTAGTCTTTGGCTGCGTCCACTGCATCCGACACGTTTTTTCACTGAAACGCCCCCAACTCGGAAACTCGGGGCTTAAAGAAAATTTCGAGTTTCCCACTCGTAATAACGACTTTGTGGTGGCGTTCATGTGCGTTCAACTCGTAAATACGATGTATCCGACATGACTTGAACGCACCATCAGAACTGTTAGTTTTAAAAACTTAAATATTTAAGGCAATCAGTTTCCTCAAATGGTTTGAGTTAACTTGTCAGGTTTTTAAGGCAATCGCAGTTTGAGTTACCCTAACTTGTTGGGTTTTACAGTGTAGTTTGAAGTATTCCAGCTTATGTAGCCTATTTTCATGTAGCAGATTAATCTTTTCCGACAAGTTTAAATAGATTTTTACCTTTTATGGGCATTTTTACATTTATAAAGCCATTTTTTTTCTAAAAGTGCACTGTAAAAATTTTTTTTTTTGAGTGGACATTTAGAAAGTGTTTTATGAGTTGTATATCCGAAGAAAGGTGGATATTTAAATGTAACTTATGTCAAGTTCAGGCGTCAGGTAAGTGGCACTGAATAAATATTTGTACTTAACGTTAGACTGAATTTATCAAAATTTATATTAAAAAGTAGTAAATGTTTTATTTAAAATGTATATATTTATACACAAACGTACAACATATATAAACACATTGAATAAGCGTTGTATGATAGGGCTGGGCGATATATTGCATGCGATATGCATGCGCATCTCGTCAGTAAAGCCGGTTCCTTGATTAGCGGTTAATCTCCATCACCTGTTTTCAAATGGAGCGGCATTTAATACACAGAGCCGTAGATCACTGACAAGCTACGCATATATCGACTGATATATCGCCTTTGATATGAACGCGATATATGCGTAGCTTGTCAGTGATTTACGGCTCTGTGTATTAAATGCCGCTCCATTTGAAAACAGGTGATGGAGATTAACCGCTAATCAAGGAACCGGCTTTACTGACGAGATGCGCATGCATATCGCATGAGATATATCACCCAGCCCTATTGTATGATATGTCTGAGGGGAATTTATGTGAAGGAAATGCCACAAGTAACTTAGCCCTTTTTTAATCCATAAAACACTTTCCCCCGGTTTCACAGACCTAGTTTTAAGCCTAGTCCTAGACTAAAATGTAAGTCTGAGCAGTTTCAACTGAAAGAAACTTGCACTGACTGATCTTAAAATAAATCAGTGCCTTTGTTTTGTCTCAAGATGCGCACGTATGAGAACTGAAGAAGTGGAGCGTGAGCGAGAAAGAGCACTTCTATCAGCGTGATTCCACCTATCCCACCTTCACTAACTTTAAGTTAATCGACAACGAATTGTGACTTCTGGGAAAAACGGGACATCTGGTCACCCTATCTCTAACCCGTCAGGTGCTGAGGCCATTATTTTAGGGTCTGGGAAAAACCGTGGATCAGTAAACACTGGGACGATTGATCAGTCGATTTGTAAAACGTCACCATTGGTATATATCAACAACAGGCAGGACAGTTATATTTTGATATTATTTTATGCTATTTAAGGTAACTTAGCCCTATAATATGAAATGCACATGTTATATTACAAATCCAGTCAGCATCAATGCTCCCTGTTGTGCAATGAATTGTGGAATGGATTTGTGCCAAAAAAAGGGTTGCAACTGCTGTTTCATCACAAATTTAATTAACTGATATTGATACATTGTAAATGATTTAAAAGGCATCATTTCATTTTTTGAACTTAAAATGTACTTTTCCATCAGGGTGTGGCCAATGGTTTCATTGGTGCTTTGTCATCGTTGCAAGATTTCAGATGCATCTCAGTCAGTTCTTCCAAGGCACCAAAGACTGGCTCGTGACCAGACCTCTCCAATGCAACTACATACTGTGTGTACTTTTAAGACTAGGAATTTATTGTTTTCATTCCAGGTAATATGTGTAAATGTTTAGAGTTTTTGCTACAATTATAATTTGCCTTATTGTTCTCAGTGGCGTCTACGCTAATATTAGTCTGTTTCTTTCTTATTCCGAGGTGAATGTAGCCACCCAGATCCAGTCCGTATCCAGATTAGATGGTCACTGCAGTCTCCCGGATCGCCTCCGAATGCCTCGTTGGCCATCGGGACAAGACCACGAGACCCTCCTCTGCTCAATCTGACCTGTGTTGCAGCCTATAATTAAATCACGCCATGCTGGTTTCGTCTGGTCAGAGGAGAACGGTCCCCGACTGTGCCTGGTTGCTCCCAAGGTTTTCTACTCAATCTCTGTCATCTATGGAGTTTTGGGTCCTTGCCGCTGTCACCTTTGGCTTGCTTATTTGGGGATGCTTGGCTGATTGCGCAGCAATTATTGGAAGAGAGCTGAACTGGATGATGTCAACACTGAATCACCAATGAACTGACTTTAACTGGAAAAAATTACTCTTGCATTATTGACAAACTATTTTCCCGTTTGACTCTGTAAAGCTGCTTTGACACAATCAGTATTGTATAAAGCGCTAAATAAATAAACGTGACTTAACTTGATTTTATATACTGTAACACCTGGTTCTTTTTTTCTCTTTTTTTGACTTCTGCCTCATTTTAAAGATGTAGTTGTGAACAGTAGTAATATTTGTAAATGTTTGTTTGCTAACATTTTGTTTAGCTTGTTTAGTTTCTTATTTTAGTCTTTCTTTTCTTAGTTCATTAAACAAAGTTTAAACTGAATTTTGCAGTTGTATTACAGATGTAATGTTTGTCAACTGGAGCTTTAAAGGGATAGTTCACCCACAAATTTTAATTTGTTGTTAATTTACTGACCATCAGACCATGTAGATTACTTTTTTCTTCATTCCTGCATGTTTAGTCTGTATGAAAAATGTTATAAATGGAGATTGTTATTAAATAAAGGCTATTATGTGTTGTAATGTGTGTTTTTAGTGATTGATAAACACCAGTTAATCAGTTTTAATAATTTTGTTAAACTATAAAAATATATGTTTATTTCTTAGATAATTGCCAAATAATAAATCTTAGTTGAGGTAACATATAAAACATATGGAGAAAACGATTATAATAATAATAATAATAATAATAAATGTTATTTATATAGCGCCGTTCCAGAGCTCAAGGCCACTTTACAATAAACATCAGAAATGTGAGAGTAACATCAAACAATAATACAGAAAGTAATTCGAAAATCGGACATATAAAGTAATATATAGATTAGACAACATAATAAACATAAATCAACTTAAGAAAGGTAGCATTCTGAAAATGTGAGTTGTAAGCAGCGATTTAAATTCAGACAGGTTATTGGCAAGACGAGTTCCATAATTTAGGGGCAACAACACTGAATGATCTGCACCCCATGGAAGAGAGGCGATACCGAGTTGTTACAAATAGTTGTAAATGAATGCTGATTTAGTGAAAGAGTTGATATGAGACTGAAATGAAAGAGAGGAGTCACACATAACACTGAGATTTCTAACGATACTAGATGGAGCAATTTGAGTGCCAGTGATATTGCAAGTAAAGTCAGGAGGAACTTTGGTGGTAAGTGATGGGGTACCAATAATGATGATTTCGGTTTTATCCATAGTAAGTTTCAGAAAATTAGAGTTAAGCCATGTTTTTATATCCTGCAAGCAAACAGAAATTTTGTTAATTTGGGTGGATAAGGAAGGCCTGCATGATGTGTAAATTTGAATGTCATCAGCATAAAAATGATAGCTAAAGCCACGATGCTGTAGTAACTGACCCAATGGTAAAATATAAATAATAAACAGCAAAGGCCCGAGAACGGAACCATGGGGGACGTCTTGTTTCAGGGGGGCAATAGGGGATCTGAAATCCTGAGCAGAAACTGTCTACCACATAGGTATGAAGAGAGCCAGGAAAGAGCAGTACCAGATATACCCACAGCCGAAAGACGAGAGATAAGCAAATCACGAGAGAAGGTATCGAAGGCAGAGCTGAGGTCAAGTAGCAGAAGTAAAGACATAGAGCCAGAGTCACAAGAGAGTAATAAATCATTCACTATCTTTACAAGGACAGTTTCAGTTCTATGTTGTGGACGGAAGCTGGAAAGGAAATGGATCAAATACAGTATTTGCCACTAGGAAAGACCGAAGCTGGGAAGCTACAGTTCTTTCCAATAATTTAGCAATAAATGGTAAATTTGAAATGGGATGATAATTGGATAAGACTGTGGGATCGAGATTGAGTTTATTGAGAACTGGGGTGACTGCAGCGATTTTAAGTGACTGTAAAGGTTTTAGCCCTTATTTTAATTTAGCTTTTACAAAATCGAGTCGTATAGATTCGATATTAATCTGATTAATTGATATTAATTAAAACGTTTAATTTAAACAGGCTACACAGCTGTCCTCTTTAAAAGAAGAATATGATTTGCTTTCACACTCAAAGGCGGAATTTATTTTACATAGGACTAGACAAAAATATTATTTTGAATCAGAGAGACCTAGTCATTTATTGGCCCTTAGGTTGAAAGAATGCAAGTCTAAGGCATATATTAGCGCAATAAAATCATCGGATGATCAGGTCACCACGAACCCTGTGACAATTAATGACATATTTACAGGTTTTTACACAAATCTGTATAAAGTCGAAACAGATTTTGATGAACCAATTTGTAAGCAGTATTTAGATAAATTGAAACTGCCTCGGGTCTCACAGATAGATAAAGAATCTTTGGAGGCCTCATTAAGTTTGGAGGAACTCCACGTCTCTCTAAAAAGCCTTCAAAAGGGCAAATTGCCAGGTCTAGATGGTCTCCCCCTGAATTATATTTAGAAATTTGGGATTTGGTAGGGATACTTATGCTTACCTCATTTAATTTTGCAATTGAACATGGGGTATTTCAGAGAGATCAAAAAACATCACTGATTTCATTACTTCTTAAAAAAGAGAAAGATCCATTAGATTGTTCCAGTTACAGACCGATTTCGCTTATCCCATGTGATCTAAAAAGCTATGCTAAAGTTTTTGCTTCTCGTATGGAGAAGGTAATTCATAGTCTGATTAAGGAGGACCAAACTGGTTTCATCAAGGGGCACAATGCATCTGACAATATGCGTCGACTCCTTCATATTCTTGACTTTGCGGACTCCCACCCAACCCCTTGTGCGGTCTTTTCACTTGATGCAGAAAAAGCCCTTGACAGGCTAGAGTGGAATTATATGTGGGCAGTTCTGCAATGTTTCGGCTTCGGTGAACACTTCATCTCTATGATTAAGACACTATAGCACTCACCTGCAGCATCAGTCATAACTGGTAATATTATTTCCCCCTCATTCCCTTTACAGCGAGGAACGAGGCAGGGGTGTCTGCTTTCTCCCTTATTGTTTTGTCTATCTCTTGAACCCTTAGCGCAAGCCATCAGGAAATCTGAAGTATCGATTAAGATTCATGATCATAATCATAGTATTTCATTATAAGCTGATGATATTATTCTATATTTAGACCACTTTGATGTTTCAGTCCCTAGTATAATTAAGGAATTTGATAATTTTAGTAGCCTATCAGGTTATAAAATAAATTGGAGCAAATCTGCTTTAATGCCAATTAACAATGTTAAGGTTAATTCTTCTATTCCCTCATTTATCCCTATTAAGGAATCTTTAATCTATTTGGGCATTACCATATATAAAAACATTCAAGTAAAGTCAAGTCAAGTCAAGTCAAGTTGAGCTTTATTGTCATTCCGCTACATGTGGGGACATACAGTGGAACAAAATGTCGTGCCTCACAGGACCACGGTGCTACATAAATACAGACATACAACAATGAAGTAAAAACACTATAAACCTATACACAATAACCTATAAACACTATAAACCTATGACATTATAAACACAATAACCTATAAACACTATAAACCTATGACAGATTTTGACTAAGTATACTATATATAAATATTTACCCTATACAACTAAAGATAAAGATAAAAAATACAAACTATACAAACTATGTGAATGCTTCTCATAAATACTGTACATGTGCAGAGAGAAACATTGTGAGTCAGCAGCTGGCAGGGGAACAGTACAAGATGATTTGTAGTAGTGCATGAGCATGTAAACATACATACAGTATATTGCTGAGTCTTTTGTGGGATTGTGTACACACAGCAGTGTTAGGAAAAGTGTCTAGTGCATAGAGGAGAGTGTGTTACTACAGGTGGTTTGTACATGCCCACTCACCTGTGTGTAGCACACTTGAATTGCACAAAAAAAAAAAAAAAAAAAAGATTACCAGAGACTATTTTAATAACATTTTAGTTAAGGACAAAAATGACATTCAAAGATGGAAGAATCTTAAAGTCTCTCTCCAAGGAAGAATCTCCACTGTTAAGATGAATTTGTTACCTCGATTTAATTTTTTTTCTCTATGCTACCACTTTCTTCCCCTCCAGGTTACTTCAAGGAGATCAACTCCATAATTTCTAAGTTTATCTGGAATGATAAATGTCCCAGAATTAAACTTACCACATTACAACATCCTAATAGCGCAGGAGGACTGGCCGTACCAAATTATGAATTATATTATTGGTCATTCCAGCTTAAGGCTCTTCATAATTGGGTTGATCCTCAATCTACAGTTTCATGGAGGGTGATTGAAGCTGACAAGGTTAAACCAAATAGACTTCAAGATATTTTATTTACTGGCACAGGAAAAAAAGGGGATAATTATAAATGTGGTCCAGTTGTGGCTAACTCTATTAAAATCTGGAAAACGGTTGAACGTCGGACAGGTGGACCCTTCAAATTTTTTAACAGTACTCCTTTATGGCACAATTTTTATTTTTTATGCGGAAATCGTCCATTTGCCCAACCCTCTTGGTCTTCTTTAGGTGTAAACACGTGCGGTGATATATATGATAACCAGGGCCTCTGTTCATTTCAGACATTAAGGGCAGTCCAAATCTTGAGAAGATGTGGTTCATTAACAGGCAGGCTGTTGTTTCTGCTGTATCATTGGGAGCTGGGAGGCATTCTATCCACTTTGTGAATTCACAGACCACGGTGAGGAAGTATTTGTTACACCGTTTTGACCGTGGCAGGGGTCCTACCCAGTCTATTTGGAGATCCGACCACGGGAAGGTCATTCCTTTCCTTTGCTGTGGGGCTCGGTGGTTTGGATTTGCCAGTTGGAACTGGCAACACACCAGGCATCCTTTCACGTATTCCGCTACGTCTTGCTGCATGCCAGGCCAGTATGCTACTTGCTTGAGTGTTTCATAGGTGTCTTTGGTGCCGTGGTGTCCTGCGCATGGTGCATCGTGGGCGTGTGTCAGCATCATCCCCCTTTGGCCGTGAGGTACTACGAGCTTTGGCATAGTGAGTGGCTCGGGGACATACGTGAGAACACCGTCTCTCAGATGCAGCATGTGCTTGATTGAGTGGAGCGTGCGGAGCTCGGAGGAAGTGTCTAGGTTGGAGGTGGAAATAGGATGAGTTAAGGGGTTGGAAATGTGAGCTGCCATAGTTCGCAGTGTTTTGTAGTGTGATGAGGATGGCTGCTATTTCAGCATATTGCGATGAGCGAGGGCCTAAGTTGAAATATCGGGGTGGACAAGGGTCGTTGTTGAGCCAGACCACTCCCGCTCCAGCTTGTAAATTGCCCTTGTGGTTGTAGGAACAGCCATCGACATATGCTGTGGGCATTCCTACACACACATTCTCCTTGAAGTACCTGTGGTTCGTCAGTTGAGGTTGTGGCGGTTCTTTAGCTTCCGCTGGTGTGTGCAGCGTGTCCGTTTAACAGTTTTGGCAGGCCGCTAGCCCGTTTCCAAGTGAGGATTTGTAGTTTTGGGCATATCTTGCTTCGACGTCCCGTCCTTGGACTGTCAATAGCCAGGTAGCTATGCGTGCGTTGGTCACCACGCCATCTCTGATGCGTTGACTGTTTAGGAAGGTGACTGGCTGGTGACAAGTCTCGATGATGACTTTCTGTGCACCAATGTAATTAGCAAAATGCTGGATAGCCCACACAGTGCAAAGCAAAGCCTTTTCGCAGTTTGAGTACTTGCATTCTGGGGGAAGCAGCGTTTTGCTGGCATAAGCGACCACTCGCTTGTCTTTGTCATGGAGCTGGTATAGGCCTGCGCTGAGGCACTGATTGGAGAATCCAGCGTCCAGATAGAATTATTTTCCTGGGTCTGGGTAGGCAAGGCACGGAGCAGAGCACAGGCGCTGTTTGAGCTGGCCCATTGCTGTGTCCTGTGCTTCCGTCCAAACTAAGAGTTCATCCTTTTTCAGGAGGGAAGTTAGTGGTTGTGCGATGTCAGTGTAGTTTTCGATGAACTGTCATGAGTAATTGCACACTCCCAGAAAGCTTCGCAGCTCTGAGATGTTAGTCGCCGTCTTTATGCTTTGGATTGCTTGGGAGCGGTTAGACTGTGGCTCGATGCCGTTTCTTCCAACAAGCAGTCTGACATAGTTCACCTTGGTTTTGCACCACTGTCCTTTGTGAAGAGCGATCTTGGCTCCTGCCGATGTCAGCTGGTTTAGGACGTGATCGATTTCCTTGAGGTGGTCTTCCACACTTGAGCTTTTCAGTAAAACATCATCTACGTAGACAAGGTTGCCTCTGGCTCTTGCATCAGGGCATGCTTTATTAAGGAAAATGTTGAATTCTGCTGGTGAATTGGCATAGCCGAAGGGGCACTGTGTGAAGGTGTACTGTCGATTGCCGAAGGTGAATGTCAGCTTATGTTGGTCATCGGGGGGACAGGGATCGTTCAGAACCTGGAGGCGACGTCCAGTGTGGACAGGATCGTCGAGCCTTTGATTTTTGGAATTTCTTGGTCCAATTCGGTCATAGGCCATCGTGACAATGGTACGTGCTGATTCAACTTGCGGTAGTCGATGGTGGGCTGCCATTTGCCATTTTGTTTTAGGACTGGCCATATTGGGGCAGAGTCTGTGCTGTTACAGGGCCGAATGACCCCCTTTTCCAGCATGGAGTCAACAATCTCTTGCACTGGCTCATATGACGCTATTGGAATCTTGTACTGTCGCACAAATGTGGGTGGCGCATTTGGGTTTGTCGGGATGCGCACAGTGTGGATGTTGGTCAGTCCACAATCCAGGGAATCCTTTGCGAAAGAGTCCTTGTATTTGTGCAGGACCTCTTTGAGTCCTTGGCGATCCGCTTCATTGTGGAGGGCATCTGCCTCACTCAGGATCTGTTGAACTTGTGCATTGAACCCGGCGTAGGGTTCTTCCGCAGTTAAGTCATTTGAGGGGCGTTGGGCCCCGATGGTCACCTGTGTAGGTGATTCTGTCGCAGGCTGTGTTGAGACAGCGTAGACAGCGAGATGAGTGTCATCTATTAATTCTGAACAGCAGACGCTTTCTCTGGACACCGGCAGAATGGACGTTAGCTGTGCGGGTATAGGGCCTATGACAGGTACCATCAGTTCAAAGTCATGGAGCACCTGGCTGATGAGCCATCCCAGGTGATTGGCTTTGGGAACGTGGATGTCCTGGGCCGTACAGTTGTTGAACAACACATACACAGCACTAGTGTTGTTTTTGGTGGCCTGTTTTAATTTTAGTTTTAGTCTAGTCTTTGTGTGAAGCTGTCATTTTAGTTTTTATTAATTTTAGTCACGTTCATACTCTTTTTAGTCTAGTCAAGTTTCAGTCAACTAAAATTCTGAGCATTTTAGTTTTATTTTAGTCAGAATTATCCATGACTATTTTCGTCTAGCTTTAGTCGACGAAAACTGATGACATTTTAGTCTAGGTTTAGTCGATGAAAACTGATGACATTTAGTCTAGTTTTAGTAAATGAAAATTGTATTTTACTCTCTTTTTAGTAATGCAATTCTATTTAACCCAGTCAATATAGTATAAGTACCAATATAGTATAAGTACCTAGTAGTATAGACCAACATTTTCTTTTAGCCAAACCCATTTCAAACAAGGCTATCTTATTATATTATTGTTACCTTATAGACTCAAGAATACATCCGTTCCAGACACGGAAGACGCTCTGATTTAAATTTACAACATTTATTTTACCAACCAAACATGTTAGAAATACACACACATAAATTTAAATAAATAAAAACAATAAATAAAATAAAATAAGTAAAATAGCATCACATGACAATGCCAGAAAACAAAATTAATACATTCAAGTTTAACAAAGAGAAACAAGGTGCTTGAATGCTCGAGCTACAATAACATACTAAAAAGTGCAAATAAAATGTGTGTCTGTTACTTGTATTGCTTGTAAGTCAGATGAAGCCGGCCATCGGTCCCTTTCTCTGTGTCATACTTAACTTTGTTTGTTGTCGTCTTCTAAATAATGCCGCGAGTGGGGCTTGAGGAAGTGATGTCGCCTGCGTCTGCGCAGAGTGTTGCCAAGTCTGCAGTTTTCCTGCGAAATTGGGCTACTTTAACACTGTTGCCGTGGGTTGTTTTTCATGTCCGCGGGTTGAAGTGACCCCAATAATGTGATATTTAGCCCCTGGAATGCGAACTTAAACGAACCCCCCTCGAAATGTGATTGGGATAGTTTTGAGAAACAATTGGGCGGGATTTGTTGCTAAAATCTGGCAACCCTGACAGCCCCTGAAGTGAGACACAGGAAACAGAAATACTGTAAAATAATAATAATAACGCGACTAAACGAGACGAAATAACGTTATAACATTTCGTTTCGTCTCGTTTTGGTCAATGAAAATGAAGAGACATTTTAGCATAGTTTTTATTTTGTAAACCACATTTAGTCTCGTTTTTATTCGTCAACAATATTGCATTATACATTTAATTATAGTCATCGTCACATGACCAACATTTACGTTGCGTCGCGTCTCGTTTTCGTCACGTGATAAAGGTTCGTTGACGACGATATTTAGTCATAATTTTCATTGACGAAAGCAACACTACACAGCACGAGATGACACTTCAAGGAGAGGTGTGGCTTCCAGGGTCAGTCTGAGTTCTAGGCAGGTCCTGGAAGGTTGGAAGAAGCCTAGCTTACTGTTGAGAGTTTGGCCAGGTCGCATGTTGAGGCGGACGCTGACGCTCTTGCTGTAGGCAGGTATCGTGTCTTCTTGTTCCGTGATCATAGCGCATGAGTCTGGCATTGCTTAACCAGATTGCAGGTTCTTGAAGTTGAGGTTGTCAGTTGGTGTGAAAGGAGAGCCCATATGATGTCGTTTACTGTATCAATGCAAGCATTGAGTCGGACCAGGATATCTGCTCCAATGTAGATGTCATGCGGCAGGTCTGGGACAACAAGCAAGTAGTGACTCAGATGTCTGTTATTTGATTGTATGTCCAGAGCGCAGATGATCTTGGAGGTGGCCATGGTTGTTGACCAGAAACTGAGAGGGAAGCGGCTGTGCTTATTGACATTTGGTAGACTCTGATGTCTTTGCTTCAGTGTTCTGAATAGCTTCAGGCTGATGGCTGAGTTCTCTGCCCACAGGGCTAGTGCTGTGTCGGACACTGATGTGCCTTGGACATCTATTGCAGTCATGATTCGAAGGGGGTCTGCGTTTGATTCAGGCTCCTGCAGTGAGCAGAGGAGAGGGTCCTTGTCCTTGTTGTTTGTGCTTGGTCCAGATCCTGGCTTTGCTACTGCATCATCGATCAGTGACTTAGAGGCGGTGTCGGTGACTTGACATTGCGACTCGTTGGAGTCTAATGACTGGCAGGGCAGAGGTTCGCGGACTTGTGTCCACATCTTTAGGTGCTTGAAGTCTATTAGAGGTTCGAAGCAATTAAGCAGATCTTTCCCAATGAGGAGTGGATACGTTTTAAGTGGTGAAACGTATACGGGATGGACGAGGTCCATCGATTCCACCGTTAGGTGAATTGGGGCCACATGTTTTAGTTGTAGGCCCATGTGGGAGTATGCTTGAAGGTTCAGTTCACACCTTTGGAGACTGAGGGTTCTGTTAGTCCTCTTTGTTCTTTCTTGGACTTCCTCGAGGAGTTCGGCAGACATTAGAGTAATGTCGGCTCCCGTATCAAGAAGGGCTTCGACTCTGATGTGTCGTTTGATGATGATGGAGAGGTAGAACTTTCTTGCTATACCTTTCTCAATGAGATCGCCTAGAAGTTGTGGGACTGGAGTTTGGGAGGAAACGGTTAGGATGTCAGGGCTGATGTGGTGTTCATCGGAGGAGTGGCAGACGACCAAGACAGCACTTTCAGGAACTTGAGGGGTTTCGTCAGCAGGTATTTGTTGGACGCTGCTGTGATTTGGAGCATTAGGTGTTGAGTTAGTGCCTAACTCTGTTGCTGGGTTTTCAGGTGGGGTTTCGTGTCCATCTGAAGTTAGTGTGATTACGGTTCTCTGAGAGTGAGGTGAAGGAGTGCTGTTCTCCATGGCTGGTGGGGTCAGCTGGTCACTGCCATCTCGTCCGGCCGCTAGTCAGGCTGAATCTGGTTTCTCTTTCTTTTCCCATTTCCGATCTTCCTCTTCCCGTTGGAAAATAATTATTTCATCATCATTTTCATCAGCTCTTGTGAGTCGAAACACGGTGATGTCTTTTGTTCCTGCGTGGGTTCAGTTTGAGCTCGGTCAGCTTGGAATCTTTGCGAATTCTTTCGTCGATTCCTTAGGCTGGTTGCTCCAGGGTGAGTTTGTCGTTTTTCCTTGGAGTTTCCATTGGATTCCCATGAGTTTTTCCCTCTTGAGTTTCCAAATGAGCTTGGCTGGTTCCACAATCTCTCCCAATGACTTTCGTGAGGCCTTGACTGGTCCCATGTCTTTTCCCAGTGCCGTCCAGGTGAGCGTTGACGTCCACTCGGTCCATCCCAGCGTTCATACCTCTGTTTAGATTTGGTACCAGCGTGGAAGTCTCGTTCTTTGTTGGACGAGGGTGCATTCCACTCTCTGCGTGGCGGCTTGGCATTGTCCTGGCGTTGGGCGCCCTCTAGAGCCAGCCCTTGATTTTGAGTGTTGAAGTCAAGAACTGCTGGTGTTTTGACGATCTTTTCTGAGGCCATCTTTTGTTTGCCGTAGGCTTTCTGCACCAACTCTCGCAACTGCTGAGCACTCATTTTCCGTGGACATGCGAGAACGCCAAGATGGTGGCTTACACCGGGATGAAGGTTTCGTAGGAAGAGAGTTTTAAAGTTCAGTTCATCCTCCATGTCAGGTTCATTGCGAGTTCCGAAGTATGCCCGTCTGAGTCAGCTGTAGTAGGCTTGAGGAGGTTTGTGACGTCCTTGTCTCGTCTCCAGGGCAGCCACGAGGCCTTGTTCGGACTCTGGATCGGAGAACTCTTTAATGAAGTCTTCTCGGAGCAGTTGGTAATCAGTCTTTGTGTGAGCTGGCTGCCTGTCCAGGAAGCGGCGAACTTCAGAACTGGATGTCGTTCGAAGTAAATATACTCTATCTTTGTCCGTTACGTTAGGTTGCATCTCCAGATGGAAACTGATATCTTGGAGATAAGCTTGGACATTTGGGCTATTTGGCACACTCGGGGTGAATATGCCAATATTCCTGGCGAGCTTGTCGAGGTCTTTTAGGTCCAAGCCGTGCGACGATTCTTTTGGCTTTGTCGTGAGGTAAAGTTATACAGAGGGAGCTGGTGAATGTTTCAACACCACCCCCTCCATCTTTTTCTCACGTGTCAGTCCAGGAACAGGTGACCCGGTCCTGCTCGGCAGGGGTGAGGTCGGTGTGTGTCGTGTCCCCGACGGCTCATGGCGCAGTTCGTAAGCGTGCTTGAGTTCCTCTTGGAAACTATCAGTTCCTCTTTTATGTAGTCGAGCTGTCGTGTTAGACGGCTGTAATGCCTTTGTGGAGAGAAAAGACACACACACCCACACACACTAAGTGCAACCACAAATTCCCTAGGCTTAAAGAAGTTTTCTTCACTATCTGCAAGTCATAAAATTGACAGATGAACAGCACCTCACCCAACTGGCTGGCCAATTTCCTGCCATGCTATCGGGTTACCATCTTAAGGAAAGCTTTGAGGGAAACATCTGCAAATGGCTCAGCGACAAACTTTATGGATTCCCTGATCGTTTAACGCAATAATTCAATGATTTTTATCAACGATAAAATACGTTTTTACGACAGACTTTCGAGATAAGAAAGACCAGATCTCCACAAACGTGACATTCTCATGACCTGGACAAGTGACTTTATGACTTCCCGTCCTTCCCGGACATTGTAAGGATATGTGCCTTTCATTTATTTGACAGAACAAAGACAAATAATAATCATTGCTGTCATTAAAAGCAATATACTCAAAAGCAATATATATATTATATTTACAATATATATATAGTCAGGTTGCATTTTATGGAATGAAAGTAAGCTTACTGTGTTATTGTAATCAATGGTATTTTTGTGTAATATTTGGAGGTATAATTTTCTCCTGTACAGTGAGTACTACACTTATGAGCATCATATGCATGATGTGTTGTTTTTAATCTTTAATTTGAACACTTTTGTGTGTCTTAGCAGGAAAACTATTAACGTGTAGGAAATATGCTGAATTTGGTTTAATTTTAATGGCCATGATAAATGCAACAAGTTGGTAAACAAAACTTATTTTGGATTTGCAAATAATCACTTGACAGCACTAGTGTAAATTCAATTATAAAAATGTCTAAAATGTGTGGCAATATTTTAACAAATGACATTAAAACAGAAATAAAACTTTTGAAAAACTTAATTCTTTTATATTTTTAGAAAGTGTTAATGGGAAAATCACTTCCCTTATTTTAAAGTTGTCTAAATAATTATACATGTTTCTAAACAAATGTTTAGGGAAATAATGAAAATGCCCTCACAATCTGCTCTCTATGCAGTGACTGAATAATTACTTTTCAGTACTTTTCATTACTCTTCAGTTTTCTCCTTATGTAATATAAAATATTATTTAATAGTATAACACAATATAATATAATTTGTTTTCTAACATCCTGAAGTTTATGGGCTATTGTGTATTAGGACCGCCTCAGTTTACATATGTAACCTGATTACCTAAGAAGGGAACAAGATGCTGCGTCATGGCGTTGATGCTATGAGAACACTTCTGCATGAACCAGGGTCTGAAGCACATGTGCAAACACATCAAACTTGATTGGCTGAGCGTGAGCTCAGGTGACGTAGTATAAGATGTCAGCAAGACCATAAAAGTGCACCTAAGTCACAGAATTCCCAGATTCTGTCAAATGCAGAAATGTTAATTCATGTGTCTATGACCTCAAGGTTAGATTATTGTAATGCTTTATTGGGTGGTTGTTCTGCATGCTTAATAAACAAACTCCAGATGGTTCAAAATGCAGCAGCTAGAGTACTTACTAGAACCAGGAAGTATGACCACATTAGCCTGGTTCTGTCAACACTGCACTGGCTCCCTATTAAACATTGTATAGATTTTAAAATATTGTTAATTACTTATAAAGCCCTGAATGGTTTAGCTCCTCAATACTTGAGTAAGTTCTTATCGCATTATATTCCTCCACGTCTGCTCTGGCAATTTGATAATACTGAGAATATCAAATCAACTGCGGGCGGCAGATCCTGTTCCTATTTAGCGCCCAAACTCTGAAACAATCTACCTAACACTGTTCGGGAGGCAGACACACTCTGTCAGTTTAAATCTAGATTAAAGACCCATCTCTTTAACCTGGTTTACACATAACACACTAATATGCTTCTAATATTCAAATCTGTTAAAGGATTGTTAGGCTGCATTAATTAGGTCAACCGGAACCGGGAACACTTCCCATGACACCTGATGTACTTGTTACATCGTAAGAAGAATGGCAGCTACGCTAATATTAGTCTGTTTCTTTCTTATTCCGAGGTCACCGTAGCCACCCGATCCAGTCCGTATTCAGATCAGATGGTCACTCTAGTCACCTGGATCCAGGCTGTATCCAGCCCAGATGGTGGATCAGCACCTAAAGATGACCTCTACAGCACTGAATGTCAGCGGAGACCAGGACACCTAGATGAGCCCCAGACACCTAGATGAGCCCCAGAGACAGATCCCCAGTGAAGACCTCGTCACCTAGACGGCCATCGGGACAAGAATCACGGGATCCAGATGAGTCCTTTACACAATCTGACTTTGCTGCAGTTGGAATTGAACTGCTGGTATCGTCTGGCCAGAGGAGAACTGGCCCCCCGACTGAGCCTAGTTTCTCCCAAGGTTTTTTCTCCATTCTGTCACCGATGGAGTTTTGGTTCCTTACCGCTGTCGCCTCTGGCTTGCTCAGTTGGGGACACTTAATTTCTAGCGATTATCATTAATTGGATTTCACAGATACTATTTAAACTAAACTGAGCTAGACAATGACATCTCTGAATTCAAAAATTAAATGCACTTAACTGAAAATTGAGTGTTTAATCTTATTATTATACATTACTGACATTCTATCCTCCAATTTGATACACAGTAAAATCCTGAGTGTTAAATTAACACTGCTTGGATCATATATGGTCCCACTCTAAAAGAGTGTTAAAGTAACACTGAAGCAGAGTTAAAGTTAATGGGATAATTATGTGATTAATTAAGTACTGATTGAGCACATGTGATGAACACCTACTGTTAACAAGCAGAATCACTGAGCAAAAGAGAAACACAAGAAATACAACTGACTTCAACCACATCCTTAGATGAAATCAACTGAAATAAAAGACATTAAATCTCTCAAGATTTCAGTAGAAGATAATTAAACATCTCCACAAACATCAACAGCTTCATGCATTACTAACAAGTTAGCCTTTATTTCTGGATTATCTAAAACAGAAGTTCTTTACTGAGAATAAAGGTTTAGATGAGGTTTTTGTTGTTGTTTGTTTGTTTTTCTTTACCGTTACCGTTTTGGTGAATAGTGTTTGCTTTAGTTGCCTCTTGACCCTTGACATTTTAAATACAAGTTTATCTTCGGCTGTTACAATTGTGTTTATAAAGCACATATGTGATGGCAAAGAACTTATGATGAAATTATTTCATGTGTTTGAGTCTCTGATTGCATTTTACCTAAATCTGTAGTGTTTTTATGGTTTATGTATTATTGCAGTTCTATTATATGAGAAGGCAATGTGAGAAAACTTTATAAACCACTTTAATATGTATGGTTCATAAATAAGTTTCAAATCTGGCAATCACAGATATGAAGAATCAGCATGTGAATCTCAGCAATGGTGGAAGTAAGAATAAAAAATACTAAGACAATGCAGCTGCATAATTTTTCACACAGAAAAGTGTGATAAATTAAAAGCTTCCGGCGCTGCTGTGTTCAGTCGACGTTAAAGGATGGCTCCGCTCAATTTGTGCTTTTATATACTCTTTTACGTATTTTTACTTTCTCTTTTTACACGCTTAACGTCTGCACTATTTATTTATGACAAAAGAACACTTTTGGACATTGGACACCGCTGCACTAACCTGCTTCAGGACACTTTATCCACGGATCCAGCGTGGCCAGTGGAGATTCTTCGGAACGCCGAGGTTAACAAAGGCCACCCGAATAATCCCAGGAGGCGAAAGAAACACAGCGGGCGACGCGCTGGAATTCATGACAGACTGAGAAAAAAAGCTCACAGTCCTCCTCTGCAGAGTATTCTGCTTGCTAATGTCCAATCCTTGGAAAATAAGATGGACGATCTTAGAGCCAGGACAAGTTTCCAACGGGACATTAGGGACTGTAACATCCTTTGTTTGTCTGAAACATGGCTCACTCCCTCGGTCCCGGACACCGCTGTAACACCGTCTGATAACTTTTCTGTTTTACGGATGGACAGAACAGCCGAGGCCGGAAAAATCAAGGGTGGTGGAGTGTGTTTCATGATTAACAAGAAATGGTGCGACCCCAGGAATATCTCCATTCTGTCGCGTTCCTGCTCGCCTCATCTGGAACATCTCTCCATTATCTGCTGCCCATTCTATTTACCCCGCGAGTTCTCCGTGGTCATCGCTACTGCCGTTTACATTCCACCACAGGCAGACACGAGCTTGGCTTTGTCCAAACTCCACGAGGAGCGAAGCGGCTACATCAACAAACACCCTGACGCTGCCTCTATCATCGCAGGGGACTTTAACAAAGCCAACCTCAGGAAGGTCATGCCGAACTTCCATCAGCATGTATCCTGTCCAACTAGAGGACCGAATACACTGGATCATTGCTACACTCAGTTTAAGAATGCCTATAAAGCTCGTTCCCTGCCGGCTTTTGGTAAATCGGACCACGTGGCCATTTTCCTCACACCAGAATATAAACAAAGGATCGTTCAGGAATCCCCGGGGGAGAGGGAAGTGACGCGCTGGTCCTCCGACTCTGAAGCTATGCTACAGGCGTCTCTTGATGATGTCGACTGGGACATGTTCCGGGCGAGTTCAGGTGACGTCAGCGAGTTCACGGATGTAGCATTAAGCTTTGTTTACATGCTAACTGACCAAGCCACTGAAACAGTAACAATAAGGACATTCTCTAATCAGAAACCGTGGGTGGACAGAACAATCTGTGCTGCGGTTAACCAATGCACTGCTGCATACAACGCTGGTCTTTTGTCAGGAAACATGAGCGATTACAAAGCATCATGTTATGCTCTCCGACGGGCAGTTAGAGCTGCTAAACTCTGATACAGAGAGAAAATTGAGTCACATTTTCAGCTCAATGACTCTTGACGCATGTGGCAGGGACTGAAGACCATCTGTTCCTCTGGAAATAACCCCTCCGCCGAGGTGAGTGCAGATCCATTGCTGGCCGAAGAGCTAAACACCTTCTACGGCCGCTTCGAATGCAACGGCAGCACGACTCTGCCGATCAGTGCGTCAGGAAGCAGCAGACAGAGCAGCGATGTTGATCACGTTATCACCGTGTCGGAGGACGAGGTTCGGAGAGAATTAAGGAGAGTAAACATCAGGAAAGCTGCCGGACCTGATGGGATTACCGGCCGCGTTCTGAGATCATGCGCCGATCAGCTTGCTGGTTTGTTTACTTCCATCTTTAATGAGTCTCTTGCTACCTCTGTGATTCCCACCTCATTTAAGAAATCTGTCATCATCCCTGTGCCTAAGAACAGCAAACCCTCTTGCCAGAATGACTATCGCCCAGTTGCCCTCACATCAACAGTCATGAAGGTTTTTGAGAGACTTTTAAAGAAACACATATGCTCCTCCATCCCTGCTACCTTGGACCCTCTTCAGTTTGCCTATCGCCCAAATAGGTCTACTGATGATGCCATCTCTCAGGTACTGCACTCCTCCCTCACACATATTGACAGCAAAAATGGCAACTATGTCAGACTGCTATTCATTGACTATAGCTCAGCTTTCAATACTATAGTCCCCACCAAGCTAGCTGTCAAACTCTCAGACCTCGGCCTAAACACTACACTCTGTGACTGGATCCAAGTGACTGGATTTTATTTCACCGGCAGACCACAAGTGGTGAAAATGGGCCAGTTCACCTCCAACTCCATCACCCTGAACGTAGGAGCCCCGCAGGGCTGCATTCTGAGTCCCCTGCTCTACTCTCTCTACACACACGACTGTGTGTCCTCTCACAGCTCCACTTCTATTGTTAAATTTGCTGATGATACTGTGGTTCTGGGCCTCATTTTCAACAATGATGAGACCGCATACTTGGGTGAGGTAGAGAGACTAACATCATGGTGCCAGGACAACTGTCTCTCTCTGAACGTGAGCAAAACTAAAGAGCTGATTGTAGACTTCAGGAAGAGACAGCAGCGACCCTACACTCCTCTTATGATCAGCGGGACCCCTGTGGAGAGGGTGAGCAGCTTCAAGTACCTCGGTGTAAACATCTCCGAGGACATGATTTGGACTGCACACATTCAAACAGAGGTCAGGAAAGCCAGGCAAAGACTGTACCATCTGCGACAGCTGAGGAAATTCAGGGTCTCACCAGCAATCCTGAAAACTTTCTATTCAGGGGCCATAGAAAGTGTATTGACTCAGTGCATCTCAGTGTGGTACAGTAACGCCACAAATCAGGACTGCAAAGCTCTGCAGAGAGTCGTGCGCTTAGCTGAGCGCATCTCTGGGTCTGCCCTCCCCTCTCTGCAGGACATCTACCTCAAACGCTGCAAAAGCAGAGCTGCAAAAATAATCAAGGACTCAAATCACCCCGGTGACCATATTTTCATCTCACTGCCATCTGGCAAGCGCTTCAGGAGCATGATGGCAAAAACTGAGAGACTGAGGAGGAGCGTCTACCCTCAGGCCATCAGGCTCCTAAACTCAGTCTCATAACATCTACAGGACTCAATTTAATTAACTGTAACACCCATCATTCTCCATCATCCACATTGCTGCTATGTGTACATACCCGGTACAACCTGTTTGCACATTCCTCTTGCACATCCCTGGTTATATTAATATTTATTAAATCCACAGTAGACTGTATTGCACATTTTAGTTCATTGCACATTTTATTCCATATTTTATTTGATTGTTTTTACATATTTTTTTATCTTATTCCTACCTATATTTAAATATATGCTCCTGTGTTATGTATCATCTTTTATTTTATTTTTTTGCACTGTCCATTCAGCGGACCCATCCTGACCTACATTTCACTACTGATTATACCCTGTATGATTGTGTATGTGACAAATAAACAAGAACCTTGAACCTTATTCATGTCGCAATGCATGCTGGGAGCCATGGATGAGTTATGATTGGTGCACCCAGAATGCAATGCAACATGAATCTGTCTGATGATCGTCACCATTGTTGAGATTCATATGCTGATTCTTGATGTCTGCGTGTCTAAACAGTACAGACGTTCTAAACTGGTGTGCAAAGTGTTTTTAAAGTTATTTCGATTTCATTAAAATGCAGTTGTGACTAATGACATAAACTAAATATATACAACACCACTGATGACATCAGTGAATCAGGCTACTGCATGACAACTACATCACTACCAAATAAAAGCCATAATCTGATTACATTTTCTCTTGGCTTTTCTTGCCATAACAAACGTGTTTCATAAACAAAATTACAGCAAAGAGAGAAAAACTAATGTTAAAAAGTTGAGGGTCAAGAGCCCAACTAAAACAAATGCTTATCTCCACAACGGTGAATTCAAATTTTATTATTTTCAATAAACATTAACATCTAAACCTCTGTTAATTCTTAATAAGAAATTTTTAGATGCATGACAAAAAATGTCAAACTGGTTAGTAGTGAGTGAAGCTGGTGATGCTGTTTGTGGAGATGATTAATCATCATCTGCTGTAGTTCTTGTGTTTCTCTTTTGTTCAGTGATTATGCTTGTTAACAGCAGGTGTTCATCACTAATGCTCAATCGGCACTTAATGAATCACATAATTATCCCATTAACTTTAACATTGCTTCAGTGTTACTTTAACAATCTTTTAGAGTGGGACCATATATGATCCGAGCAGTGTTAATTTAACACTCAGGATTTTACTGTGTATTTACTGGGGTGCCTCAGGGCTCAGTTCTTGGACCACTACTCTTTTCTGTCTACATGGCATCACTAGGTCCTGTAATTCAGAAACATGGCTTTTCATATCACTGCTATGCTGATGACACTCAACTCTACCTCTCCTTCCATCCTGATGATCCGATGATAGCTGCTATAGTGATTACAACTATCACGATATCACAATAGTGATTTCATCATAATTTCACCATCCGGTTTATCAACCATAACTCCTTCAAAAACAGCCAGAAACCTTGGAGTTGTGAATGATGATCAGCTGAATTTTCTTAGACCTCATGATCATACAACATTAGGAAGATCAGGCTCTTTCTTTCGGAACATGCTACACAACTCCTTGTTCAAGCTCTTGTTCTGTCCAGACTGGACTATTGCAGTGCTCTCTTGGCAGGTCTTCCAGCCAGTTCTATTAAACCTCTAAAATTAATCCAGAATGCGGCTGCAAGATTAATCTTTAATGAGGTGAAAAGAACGCACCTCACACCTCTGTTCATCAATTTGCACTGGCTACCAATAGCTGCCCGCATACAATTTCAAAGCATCAATGTTTGCCTACAAAACCACCACTGGCTCTGTACCCCTTTACCTAAATTCACTACTTCAGACTTATGTGCCCTCTAGAAGCTTGCATTCTGCAAGTGAGCAGCACATTATTGCGCCATCCCAAAGAGGCACAAAATCACTTTCACTGACTTTTACATTAACTGTTCCCTCCTTGTGGAATGAGCTGCCCAACTCAATCCGAGCAGCTGAGTCCTTAGCCATCTTCAAAAAATGGCTAAAAACACATCTCTTCCATCTTTATTTGACCCTCTAACTCTAGCACTTTCTATTCTAATTCTATGTTATCTATTTGTTTTCTTTTTTTATTATAAAAAAACACTTTACCTTGCACTCTATTCGTTTTCTAACTGCTTGCTTTCTTAGAAAAAAGGCCTCTAACACTAGGTTTCTCTATTCTTTTTCTATTCTATTTACTTGTTTTCTTTTTATTTATTATATATTTAACAAAAAAAAAAAAATGCTACATGTACTGTGTTAGGTTAACCGAGACTTGTCATAGCACTTATTATTGCTCTTTTGTTTATTTTGATTGCTTCCATTGTCCTCATTTGTAAGTCCCTTTGGATAAACGTGTCTGCTAAATGACTAAATGTACAGTGTCGTGAAAAGGTTTTTGCCCCCTTCCTGTTTTTAATATTTTATTTTTTGCATATTTGTCACACTTAAAAGATTCAGATCATCTCACAAATTTTAATATTAAGGGAAAAAAGCTGTCCAAACCTACGTGGCCCTACGTGAAAAATGAATTGCTCCTCCTGTTAAATCATGAAAAAAACTGTGATTAACCACATTGTTTTAGAAAGCCGAATTAAACTTCACTAGCCACACCCAGGCCTGATTACTGCCAGACCCATTGAATCAAGAAATAACTTAAATAGAACCTGTCTGACAAAGTGAAGCATGCTTAAAGAGCAACATATCATGCAGTGATCTAAAGAAATTCAAGAACGGATGAAAGACTCATCGCCAGTTATCGCAAACGCTTGATTCCAGTTGATGCTGCAAAGGGTGGCACGACCAGTTATTAGATTTAGGGGGCAATTACTTTTTCATTTAGTGCCAGGCAGGTTTGGACAGCTTTTTTCCCTTAATGAATGAAATCATTATTTCAAAACTGTATTTTGTATTTAATCGGGTTATCTTTGTGTAATATTAAAATTAGTTTGATGATCTGAGTCTTTTAAGTGTGATAAATATGCAAAAAAAAAAACAGGAAGGGGGCAAAAACCTTTTCACGGCACTGTAAATGTAATGAATATTGTGTGTATTTGTGAAAAAGAAATGTGATATATGAGGTGTAAAACCCAATAACATCGATTTCTTTCAAATTTTGAGCCAAGGATTCCAATGATCTAAGATACTTGAGCCTATGACAAATGGTCTAGGAGTTATGAGGGTCAAATTTTTCGTACTCCTGGGCGATGTTTTGCTTGGTCCTCTGAGGTGCTGGCTTGTGCATCGTGCACAAGTTAAACATGAACTCTCATATATATATATATATATATAGGTGCATCTCAATAAATTAGAATGTTGTGAAAAAGTTAATTTTTTCTTGTAACTTATTTCAAAAAGTGAAACTTTCATATATTTTAGATTCATTACATGTAGAATAAAACATTTCAAAAGTTTTAATTCTGATGATTAGAGCTTACAGCTCATGAAAATCAAAAATCAGTATCTCAAAATATTAGTATATTTACACTTGAGTTTCAATAAATGGCCATCCATACAGTATAAATTCTGGGTATCTCTTGTTCTTTGAAACCACAATAATGGGGAAGACTGCTGACTTGGCAATGATCCAGAAGACGAACATTGACACCCTCTACAAAGAGGGTAAGTCACAGAAGGTCATTACTGAAAGGTGTGAATGTTTACAGAGTGCTGTATCAAAGCATATTAAATGCAAAGTTGACTTGAAGGAAGAATTTGGGTAGGAAAAGGTGCACAAGCAACAGGGATGACCGCAAGCTTGAGAATACAGTCAAGCAAAGCTGATTCAATCACTTGGGAGAGCTTCACAAGGAGTGGACTGAAGCTGGAGTCAGTGCATCAAGAGTCACCACGCTCAGACGTCTTCAGGAAAAGGGCTACCAAGCCACTTCTGAACCAGAGACAACATCAGAAGCATCTTACCTGGGCTGTGGAGAAAGAGAACTGGACTGTTGCTCAGTGGTCCAGTGGTCCAGTGGCTATCCAGTAAAAAAAAAAAAAAAAAAAAAGACCATCACCACACGTGCAAACCAAAAGCCGTGGATGATGGTTCGTGGGCTGCTAAAAACCAGAGATGAAGCATTCAGATCAGGAGACAAAGCAGCCCTCAATACAGCAAGACCCAATCTGTCCTGTGGCATCAAAAATGCAAAACGGTCACATGCTCAAAAAATCAATAATCACTTCACGGACAGCAGAGACACACGGAGCCTGTGGCAAGCCATTCAGACCATCACTGACTACAAGCCCCCGCCACAGGCTTGTGATGATGATCCATCCCTCCCCGATACACTCAACCACATTTATTCACGGTTTGAAATGCAGAACGACACACCTGCACAAAAACTGCCAACAACTCCCAACGACCAGGTGCTCTGTCTGTCTGCAGCCGACGTAAGAAAGACCCTATCCAGGATTAACCCACGAAAGGCTGCGGTTCCTGACAACATACCTGGCCGTGTACTGAAAGACTGTGCTGCACAGCTGACAGATGTCCTAACAGATATCTTCAACACCTCGCTGAGCCAGGCAGTCGTACCCACATGTCTAAAATCCACAACAATCATACCGGTACCAAAGAAATCACCGGTGTCCTGTTTAAACGACTACCGTCCCATAGCACTGACTCCAATTATGATGAAGTGCTTTGAGAGGTTAGTCATGCAAAAAAATCAAAAACAGCCTCCCCAACACACTCAATCCGCTCCAGTTTGCATACCGCCCAAACCGCTCTACGGACGATGCAATCTCCTCCACCCTCCACCTGGCTCTTAACCACTTAGAAAACAAAGACTCCTATGTTAGAATGCTGTTCATTGACTTCAGCTCGGCATTCAACACAATAATCCCACAACAGCTCATAAATAAACTAAACCTGCTGGGCCTTAACAATTCCCTCTGTAATTGGATCCTGGACTTTTTAACCGGAAGACCAGTCAGTCCGTGTCGGCCACAACACCTCGAGCACTACTACACTGAGCACAGGTGCCCCACAAGGCTGTGTGTTCAGCCCGCTGCTCTTCACGCTGCTGACCTATGACTGCACTGCCAAGTTCAGCTCCAACCACATCATTAAGTTTGCTGATGACACAAAAGTGGTAGGTCTCATCAGCAACAACGATGAAACGCACTACAGAGAGGAAGTGGCACAGCTGGATGAATGGTGTGGCGCTAACAATCTGTCCCTCAATGTGGAGAAGACAAAGGAGGTTGTGATGGACTTCAGGAGGAGGAACTCCACTGACCACCTCCCACTGACCATCGACAGCTTGACTGTGGAGAGAGTCAGCAGCACTAAATTCCTGGAGGTGCACATCACGGAGGATCTCACCTGGACCACCAACACCATGTCACTCTCCAAGAAGGCACAACAGCACCTACACTTTCTCCCCCGGCTGAAAAGAGCAAGTCTCCCTCCACCCATCCTCACCACATTCTACAGGGGCACCATTGAGAGTGTGCTGACCAGCTGCATCACTGTCTGGTACGGGAACTGCAGTGCTGCTGACCGCAAGACCCTCCAGCGGACAGTGAACATGGCTGCAAAGATCATCGGTGCCCCTCTCCTATACATCCTGGACATTTTCCTTGCACGATGCTCCAGAAAAACCAACAGCATCGTGAAGGACCCCACCCACAGTCTCTTCCAGCTCCTACCATCAGGAAGACGGTACCGGAGCATCAGAGTTCAAACCACCTGTAGCAGCACACTCTCCTCTATGCACTAGACACTTTTCCTAACACTGCTATGTGTACACAATCCCACAAAAGACTCAGCAATATATGTATGTTTACATGCTCATGCACTACTACAAATCATTTTGTACTGTTCCTCAGCTAGCTGCTTGACTCACAATGTTTCTCTCTGCACATGTACAGTATTTATGTGAAGCATTCGCATAGTTTGTATAGATTGTATTTTTTATCTTTATCTTTAGTTGTATAGGGAAAACATTTATATATAGTATACTTATCAATATAGTATACTTAGTCAAAATCTGTCAGTAGGTTAGTTGTGTATAGGTTTATAGTGTTTTACTTCATTGTTGTATGTCTGTATTTATGTAGCACCGTCGACCCATGAGGCACGACATTTCGTTCCACTGTATGTCACCACATGTAGCGGAATGACAATAAAGCTCAACTTGAACTTGAACTTGATTCTACGTAAACATGGCGTGTCTTTTCATTTCTATGCTGATGATACTCAAATCTATCTTCCAATCAAAAGAAACAATTCCACTGTGATTACTTCTCTTCTGCAATGTTTAGAGGTGGTTAAATCATGGCTAGTCCAAAACGTCCTCTTCCTAAATGAAGACAAGCCCGAGGTAATTGTTTTTGGTCCCAATGAGAACTGTCAGTATATAAGCCCTGAGTTAGAAAGTTTATCCGTTTTTAGATCCTCACAGGTACGGAGCCGTCAGAGCCTGCAGAACTGCAACTTGCCTTCGCGCCAAAGGCATAATCTGTTAATTTGAAGCATTCGACAGCATCTACCTCTAAAGCTTTTTTCTTCTTTTCACGTAACTTTTCAGCTTCACCTTTTCTTTTTTTTCCCCTTTTCATCCATGGAAATTATTAATAATTATTTGCTCAGAGAAATTTGCTGTTACCGAGAAAGGATCAATATCTCTCCCTCTTTAAATTAAAAGTGAAAGGGGGCGTGATTCAGGACACGCAATGGAATAGACCAAACTAATTAACAGGGAGGGAAATTTGCAAAACAGAAATTTGCTGTTATCGAGAAAGGATCAATATCTCTCCCTCTTTAAATTAGAAGTGAAAGGGGGCGTGTTTCAGGACACGCAAGGGAATAGACCAAACTAATTTACAGGGAGGGAGGGCAATAAATTCGCATGCACACAACAAAAATACACAAATACATTTGTGTGACACAAATACACGCTCTTTGTCGTGTGTGTCTGCATTGTTCAGCGAGCGGCGGAAAGGAGCAGTGCTTTCAGTTAAAAACAGACAATATGTTGCTCTAATTTTACATTCAAGTATAGCCGAAATCACAGCACAGATATTGTCTTTATTTTATGTGTATTTGATTTCTTAATGGGTCACGTTTCAGTCACTATTTCATATTCATTCCGTTGTCTAACAACAGAAACAGTAAAATATATCAATGAAAACTTTATTGAGAATTTAGCTGCATCAAAATACAGTATGTGGGCACAGAGAGGCAAACAAATCTAATAATAAATAATAAATGTACATTTTGCATGTTCAGAAGAAGTGAGCTGCCCTGTCGTGCAAAAAAGTAAACAGGCTTGTGTAAGTAAATTGCTCAGGGCAAAGAAAGAGAAGTAATGGGAACCTGGTATTTCTTTTTTCATGTGTCTAATAGACATGAAAGTTCTTTGAAAAACATATTTGACCTTTGAAACATGTCTAGTCTTCATGCTCTATCTTGACTATGGTTTCAATAATAATAAACATACATTTGTATAAAGCATCCATATTTGTCCATTCCCATGTTGATTAGAATATTAAAAACTTGAAAAGTATTAATTTAAGGTACATTTAGAACAAATAAAAGTGTGCGATTAATCACGAGTTAACTCATGAGAATCATGCGATTAATCATGATTAAATATTTTAATCGATTGACAGCCCTGATATATATATATATATATATATATATATATATATATATATATATATATATATATAAGGAACAGTGGAAGGAACAGTGATCCGAGGACAAATTGTGTAGTGTAGTGCATAAAATTGCCAGTATGTGTGTGTGTATTAGCTTCGTGATGGACGAGCCATATGTCTAATCTGGTCTAATTTAGATGCAAAGTCAGAAATGTTTAAGATAATTTGATCATCTCAATTAAATTTAAATGATGTTGATCTGTAGAAAGGATTTTGTTTTAAAGTTTAAAAAGACATGTATGAGAGTTCATGTTTAACTCAGGGCTAACAGCTGAAATCATCATGAAGTAGGCAACATGATGTAATTCATCCTCACATGGCCTAATTTGACTTTGATAAACATGGTCATTAAAGGTCATTAATTATGTTTCCATTCTCTAATATTTCCCTACTCTTTATACCCTGAAGGCTTCTCAGTGGGATCACTGAACATATAATTATCTTGTAATGATAACACTTTAATGAAACCCCACTGACCATTCAGTTACAGATGCAATCTGTCTGATCATAGCTTTACATTTACATTTACATTTAGTCATTTGGCAGACGCTTTTATCCAAAGCGACTTACAATTGGGGAATAGATAAAGCGATTCATCTTGAAGAGGCAATCAGACAGAGGAAGTGCTCGTAACACCAAGTCTCAGTCATTGTTCAAATAGGTACAAGCTAGCAAGGGAAGGAGAGGAAGATAAAGGGAAAGTTTAAGTGTTTTTTTTAAGTTTAGGATGAAGTAAAGTAGTGCCGAAAGAGATGAGTTTTCAGTTGTTGCTTGAAGATTGACAGGGATCCAGCATTCCGGATAGGGGTCGGAAGAATATTCCACCATCCAGGAATGGTGAACGAGAATGTTCTGGAGAGTGATTTTGAGCCTCTCTGTGATGGTACCACAAGGCGTCGCTCACTAGCAGATCTCAGACTTCTGGAGGGGATAATTGACCGTTTAAAAAAGAAAAATATTTTCATCTATGATGAAAATTGTTTACCTTTCAAGACAAAGCAAACACTCTATTCTAAACTACATTATCATAAATCTAATTAAAATGTTTCTTTCAAATGGCTCACAAAGATATTAAACATCCTGAGCACATATTATGCAGTGTGTTTTATTAAAAACAATATGACCTTGACATCTTACTATTTGAGTTTTTATTAGAGCAACCGCTTTAAGTTTTGAATTTTACAATATAATACAATGGTAATAAAGGTAGGTCCATTTGCAGACTAGACTCAAGAGTGAAATTTTAACAAGTAACCTCTATTGTTTGGACAAAGTTTTTGTATTTTCTGTCATATACCTTCCAGCCATTGTGGCTTACATAAAATTAACCCAAAATTCACTTTTGTAGATGTAAAAGTCTTTAATCTAGTTGTCACAAATCCGGTCTGTGGCCTTCCGCCCGATAGCCACCAGAGGTCGCCTCTCCATCATATTGACTCTCACAATACACAGCACACTGGACTGCATTTCCCATCATCCATTGCACTGACGACACATACACAGCTGATTACACTAATCACGCTCACAGCTGAGAACTATCACACAATCACTATCACCCAATCACACACTTTTAATAAGCCTTGGACTTTCTCTTTGTGGGGGCCAAGTATTGTATAGCGTATATCACTCTCCTAACGATAGCTACTCTATGGAGCCCAGTTAGTTGCCCTCGCCCTCGCTCTCTACTGATGTTTGACCATGTTTTGGAACAAAGCCTTGCATATGGATCCTCATGTCTCATCCGCCCCGTAACACTAGTTCTAATTACAATTTCATATTTTGCAATTTATCAAATTACCTAGCAATTATAAACCTGTAAATCTAATTTGAAAGCTAACAATTAACCAAATTTCCCTGAATTCATTTACTATCCTCTAACTGTTTGCAAATTGGAATTTTATTTTATACGTTGGCTGAGAGAGCTCAAATGAAAAAACACAAGCAAACAGGAAAAAACACCAGCAAATTAATAAAACATCTTCACCCGTTTGGCAACACATGTGCTGCAAATACTCACAACATAACCAAATAGAGAAACACACTGCAAATACTCACAATACAACCAAATACAGAAATGCGCTGCAAATATACAGACTGTGCGTAGATTGTGAGTATTTGCAGTACATGTGTTGTCAGACTGATGAAGATGTTTTTGTAATTTGCTGGTGCTTTTTCTGTTTTCGTGTGTTTTCTTAAGTTGCAGCGCGTTGAGCTCTCTCGGCCACCGTAGATTTATTATTTACCAGTTCACACTCTACCAGCAGATGCCAACAAACGGCATCAGACATGTTCATCAGGTTTTGTCTGATCAGTGTGTAACACCTGGCATTAGTCAGCGCTTCTTTTCACGGACTGAACATGTTGAATCAGCATTTGTTGGGTTTTGGAATGTCTGAGAAATTACATACTGTACTCGGTCAGCTGTTGGTGTTGTTGTGTGTCTGTCAGTGTGGAATGAACTGGCCTTTCACTATAATATTCTAAATTAAAATGTTGGCTTAATTGGCTAATAATTGGTTTGGCCTTCATAACAATCCACGTTTTGTATATTTACATCATGTATTTCAAGGGAATAGATAGTCATAGATAATACTTTACTTCATTTACTCCTGATTTGTATAAAAACTGCTTAAGAACTATATTACTTGCATTGACTTATTCATTTATTTAGAGTATTTGCTACAGGTCTCTTGAATATTTAGGTCAAACAGCATTCATTGGCATATGTAGCAAATACAAATATGTTTTAGTGCACCACCACATGATGTAAATCAAAACATGTAATTAACTAGTTTTCACTCCCGATATGGTCCCTTGACCATTTCATGAAAGCATTTAGACCATCACATCTCCCGGTGGGCTAAGATAAATGGACCTTCAGGTTTAATTAGCCATTATAACCACAACTAAGTCCCTCTGGTCATAAGGTCAAAATACCAGTCCCAGTGAGGCTTATGACTGATGATTTACATCAGGGGTGTCACACTCAAGGCCCGCGGGCCTATTCCGGCCCGCCACATCATTTTATGTGGCCCGCAAGAGCTTATGATTGTTTTACAAAAAAAAAAAAAACTATGCTACTTTATATCATACATTATGAAAGTGCGTATCAATACCACAAGTTTCTGTTTCTATTTGGCGGTCTATTTATACACAGAAATTGACTTTGGTGTGCGTATGATACGCAATGGTTTTTCCATTGATAACGACTGCGTGGACGGCTCAAAGGAATAAAGTGGACCTCATCAAGTGCTCGAGCACCACCGACGGAAAAACACGATATTCTCCATTCATTTAACGAACTAAAAAAATCAATGGAAGCTTTCAGACACAACTTTCTTCTCCTTTTTCTGCGGAGTTATTTTAATGACAAATTTCCAGAGCGCATTATAGCCTGCAAGAGCGCATAAAATGCGCGAGCTGCAAATCTCTCCGCTCGCAGGTGGATTCCCATTCATTCACTCTCACAGAAAAGGACGCGCTCTCTATCGGTCAGACATTACATGTGTGCGCTCAAAAATGATCTTCTCTCCTGAATTTAATGTTGCCATAAGTGTGGGCATGCACCGGCAGAAACATAAATTGGCGCATATGCCAACGAATGCAAATCAGCATTTACACAGCATAACAGTATCAATGTACCTATCTGCAGGGGCGGACTGGCCATCGGGAGAACCGGTTCCCAGTGGCCTGGCAGCCAATTTGGCCCGCTGCCCTGCATTTATTTATTTTTTAGATAATTTATTATTATTATTTTATATTGTTGTTGTTGTTTTTGTTGCCTACCGAATCACAGTAAAATCCTGAGTGTTAAATTAACACTGCTCGGATCATATATGGTCCCACTCTAAAAGAGTGTTAAAGTAACACTGAAGCAGTGTTAAAGTTAATGGGATAATTATGTGATTAATTAAGTGCTGATTGAGCACAAGTGATGAACACCTGCTGTTAACAAGCAGAATCACTGAAGAAAAGAGAAACACAAGAACTACAACTGACTTCAACCACATCCTTAGATGAAATCAACTGAAATAAAAGACATTCAGTCTCTCAAGATTTCAGTAGAAGATAATTAAACAACTCCACAAACATCAACAGCTTCATGCATTACTAACAAGTTAGCCTTTATTTCTGGATTATCTAAAACAGAAGTTCTTTACTGAGAATTAAGGTTTAGATGTGTTTTTTGTTGTTTGTTTGTTTTTCTTTTTTCAACTTACCGTTTTGGTGAATAGTGTTTGCTTTAGTTGCCTCTTGACCCTTGACTTCTTAAATATAAGTTTCACTTTGGCTGTTAAAATTGTGTTTATAAAGCACATATGTGTTGGTAAGGAACTTATGATAAAATTAAGTTGTGTGTCTGAGTCTCTGCTTGCATTTTGCCTAAATCTGCAGTGTTTTTATAATTTATGTATTACTGCAGTTCTATTATATTAGATGACAATGTGAAAAAACTTTATAAACCACTTTTATAAGCATGGCTCATGAAGAAGTTTCAATTCTGGCATCACAGACATGAAGAATCAGCAGGTGAATCTCAGCAATGGTGAAAGTAAAAATAAATAATACTAAGACAACGCAGCTGCATAATTTATTCATGTCGCAATGCATGCTGGGAGCCATGGATGAGTTATGATTGGTGCACCCAAAATGCAATGCAACATGAATCTGTCTGATGATCATCACCGTTGTTGAGATTCATATGCTGATTCTTGATGTCTGCGTGTCTAAACAGTACAGACGTTCTAAACTGGTGTGCAAAGTGTTTTTAAAGTTATTCATATTTCATTAAAATGCACTTGTGATCAATAACAAACTAAATACATAAAACACCACTGATGACATCAGTGAATCAGGCTTTAACAAATATGTGTTACATAAACAAAATTACAGCAAAGAGACAAAAACTAATATTAAGAAGTTGAGGGTCAAGAGTCCAACTAAAGCAAATGCTTATCTCCACAACGGTGAATTCAAATTTTATTATTTTCAATAAACCTTAACATCTAAACCTCTGTTAATTCTTAATAAGAAATTTTTAGATGCATGACAAAAAAAGTCAAACTGGTACTGAGTGAAGTTGGTGATGCTGTTTGTGGAGATGATTAATCATCTTCTGCTGAGATCTTGAGAGATTTAATGTCTTTTATTTCAGTTGATTTCATCAAAGGATGTGGTTGAAGTCAGTTGTAGTTCTTGTGTTTCTCTTTTGTTCAGTGATTCTGCTTGTTAACAGCAGGTGTTCATCACTAATGCTCAATCGGCACTTAATTAATCACATAATTATCCCATTAACTTTAACACTGCTTCAGTGTTACTTTAACACTCTTTTAGAGTGGGACCATATATGATCCGAGCAGTGTTAATTTAACACTCAGGATTTTAGATTTCTGAAGTCTTCAATATGGCCATCAACTTCCTTCTTTATTTTATCTACAAATGTTACCCCCTGACCATGGGACAACACGTTCACACTTTATTTCTTTTCTCAAGGATTTACAGAACTATCACTAGACTGTCATTCACATGACATCCTGTAAATTAACACCCAACTAGGATTTAACTGGAATATTTGGTAGGCTAACATTTTATTTTACAGTGCCCTTCTTACATGTTACATGTAACAGTAAATTAAGCATAATTACATGCAACTAACTTGAAACCAAACCCTAATCCTAACTCCAACCCTTAGCACATGTTGTATATTAACATTGATTCATATTAATTAATAACTCATTCTTTAATTGTATAATTACACTGTATGAATGCTTTAAAATAAATTGTAACCAAATATGTATATGATCTAAATCTGTTTCTTGGACATGTGAATACAATATGGATATGCAAAAAAAAGTATTAGAAAACATGAAATATTATTATAAATGCAGGGTTTACTAATGATTCAAGTGTATAGTTCATAAGGCACTGAACAACATTAAAACATTTTAAGACAAAGACTGAGTTACATCATTTTGTCTATAGTGGATCTATAGTATAGTGGTCTATAGTATTACTTGTCCTCTAAAGATCTTTTTTTTTATAATTAAACAATAATTTGTATTTAAAGAAAACTGATAGATAAATAAATAAATAAATAACATTACATTATACACAATGGTTCCCATGTATGTGTCAGTGTCATCATCTATATAATGATGCAATATTGTTCATGTAAATCAGGGGTGTCAAACTCATTTTCACCGAGGGCCACTTCAACATTATGGCTGCCATCAAAGGGCCGGTTGAAACTGTAAGACTGTACAAATTTTACTACTCCTTAACATATTGTTAAATAACTGTCTCTATTTAAGTTACAAATATTGCATGTGCATTTGTATAGATGTAAAAATATATGTTATTGCTCTGTGTTATTTTAACATAAATCCTTTTAATTTATCAGGTTAAGAAATCCAAATTACTCCATAAATCAAAGTAAATAAAGACAAGTATCATCAAACACAGGTTCAACATTAACTTTGTTAAAAACTTTTTTTTGTTACATTTATGGTACAACCAATCATTGTGAGCTGCTAAGAACGTGTGACAGATATGGCATTTAAGATAAAAACAAATGAGCCCGGTCTCATGAAAATGCATATCAATAGCACAATTTTCTGTTTCTATTTGACGTGCGATTTATACGCAGAAATTGATTTTGGCGTGCATATGATATGCAATCAATACTTAAAGTAGAAAAAAAATAGAAGTGGCCATACTCAACCCCACTCCCCCACCCAAAAATAAATAAATAAATAAATACAAACTAAAGTACTAAAAAAGTATAATGTATTTTTTTTTCATTAAAATTTACTGATTCAAATTATTTTACTACTCTGTGCTAGGGTGACCACCTGGCTATAGATCTGTTTCAGGACAGTAGATGTGAATTTGCCGGACAATGCGGGACACGTGCGAGACAGATAGGCAGGGGCGGCCTGGAACAAAATTTCAGGCCGGGAAATCTCACTCTCATCCAGGCCATCCCATACATCCACAACAAATTTTGAAACTGGACAACAACATTTTTTTGTATGGCCATCATCATCATTGCATAAAAAAGTTTCAATTCCTAGGCTGGGGCCATGCAAAATAATTAAAGGTTATCTTTTGAACTTTCATTTTCCTTTTTAGTCTCTTCATTTTCCCTGACATCTCTGTCTCTCATGTGTATGTTTACTTTTTTCACAAATTTTCTTGCACCTGTCACTTTTCCAGCACCTTGTTGCAAAACAGCCACCTCATTGTAATTTGTTTGCACATAGTACACATGTGACATACGTGTACATACCAACACATATGTGTACATACCAACACACAATTAAAACAACCAGTGTAATATGACCTCAAAAATGTCAAAGGTCAAGAGCCCAACAAAAGGAAACACTGGTCTCTTTGATGGTGATTTCAAACAAAACAATAAAGCATCTAAACCTCTGTTAATTCTCAATAAGAGCTTATCTAGAAGTCTGACAGAAATAAAGCCAATCTGGTCAGTCTGATGCTGTTTGTGGAGTTGTTTAATCAGATCTTGAGAGATTTAATGTTTTCTTTTATTTCAGTTGATTTCATCTTCGGCTGTGGCTGAAGTCAGTTGTAGTTGTGTTTCTTTTTCCTTCGGTGATTCTTCTTGATAACAACAGCTGTTCATCATTAATGATCAATCATCACATAATTATCTTCTTAACTCCAACACTGCTTCAATGCTACTTTAGCACTCTGTAGTGTGGAAACACATGAACACGGAGCAGTGTGGGGACTTTGCTTGTGAACTATTACATAAATCTTACCTGTTTCATTCACGTATGACTGATGCATATGAATCACATTAAGTTAATTGATTTATGTTAAAACTATGTAATCTAAATGGATGGAAAATTGTTATGCAATTGAATGACATAAAATGTAAATTTAGGCCGAATAATTTTTTTGAGTAATTGATCCCTAAACTAAAGCGTTACCCAATCATTTATTTCCAAATATATCAATGATTTGTAAAATACAACTGCATTATAACAAGTATTTTAATTACTATAATATGGAAGTTTTTATATAATGTTTGTGAATTTATCACTGTCTAAATGTAAGGTCACTGCAGGTCAAAGATCACTCAAAGTTAATGTGACCATTTTTTTCTTTTTTAAAAAAAAAAATACAGCACCAAATGATGCAACAAAGATAAACATGTTATTAACATGCCATTAAGTTGTTTTTACTTCTAATATGGTCCCTTGACCATCTCAGGAAAAGATACTGTTACCACGTCTCCCAGTGGTCCAAGGTAAATGGACCTTCAGGTTAATTAGACAAAAGAAAAAAAAAACAACACTTTAATTAAGTCCCTTGGTCAAATGGAAAAGACTAATCCCAATGAGGCTGATCGCTGTGGCATTAGATAAAGAATATTGCATCACTAGAAAGAGTAGGCCAAGCAGGTGACACTGAAATGGGAATGGTAGTGAAAAATGTGAAGACTAAAAAAAAATGTGGCAAACAGGGTTTTATTCTTATTTTACTTAAAATAACACAAGTGTCTGAAGAAGTCCCAGAGAACAGCCCAAACGTTACTGCAGTGAGAACACACTTGACCCACAAGGAACTGCGATGAATGCATTTTATAAAATTTAAAACACGTGTGAATACTTCAAACGTGACAACCTTCCAAATTTTACTGACAGATCTGTGGTGTAGTCTGAAGACAGACAGGGCTATGTTTCCCAAAAACATTTTTAGCAAACTACGTATGATCGTAAGTGCCATTGTTACCAACATAGTTAAATAAAGATTCACAGGCCTGGCAGCTATAGGTTTTTCTCAGTTTCAAGGTGATGATACATGGGGCAACTTTCTGAGCTATGTTCAAGATTTCAAAATTCAAGATTTTTTTTTATTTGTCTGGGTATTTATGTTGCTGGGTAATGTTGCCATCAATGAAAAACCAGGTGAGACACAGGGCCCATGACTGATCTAAAGTATCCAGATAGAAATTTGTTGCCCATTTTCAATGGGAAAGCGCCCAAGGAACATTACTCGGCAACACTGCCCTGCAACATTGCTCATAAAAGTCGTCCTGTCTATCATCACCTTCACATCTGTTTTGATGGATCCATGCATGCAGGAGTATTATTCATGCAGGACCACATAAAGAACATCTGTAAAGATGTTAATAATAATAATACAAACCCGATTCCAAAAAAGTTGGGACACTGTACACATTGTGAATAAAAAAGGAATGCAATAATTTACAAATCTCATAAACTTATATTTTATTCACAATAGAATATAGATAACATATCAAATGTTGAAAGTGAGACATTTTGAAATGTCATGCCAAATATTGGCTCATTTTGGATTTCATGAGAGCTACACATTCCAAAAAAGTTGGGACAGGTAGCAATAAGAGGCCGGAAAAGTTAAATGTACATATAAGGAACAGCTGGAGGACCAATTTGCAACTTATTAGGTCAATTGGCAACATGATTGGGTATAAAAAGAGCCTCTCAGAGTGGCAGTGTCTTTCAGAAGTCAAGATGGGAAGAGGATCACCAATTCCCCCACTGCTGCGGCGAAAAATAGTGGAGCAATATCAGAAAGGAGTTTGAAGTTATCATCATCTACAGTGCATAATATCATCCAAAGATTCAGAGAATCTGGAACAATCTCTGTGCGTAAGGGTCAAGGCCGGAAAACCATACTGGATGCCTGTGATCTTTGGGCCCTTAGACGGCACTGCATCACATACAGGAATGCTACTGTAATGGAAATCACAACATGGGCTCAGGAATACTTCCAGAAAACATTGTCGGTGAACACAATCCACCGTGCCATTCGCCGTTGCCGGCTAAAACTCTATAGGTCAAAAAAAGAAGCCATATCTAAACATGATCCAGAAGCGCAGGCGTTTTCTCTGGGCCAAGGCTCATTTAAAATGGACTGTGGCAAAGTGGAAAACTGTTCTGTGGTCAGACAAATCAAAATTTGAAGTTCTTTTTGGAAAACTGGGACGCCATGTCATCCGGACTAAAGAGGACAAGGACAACCCAAGTTGTTATCAGCGCTCAGTTCAGAAGCCTGCATCTCTGATGGTATGGGGTTGCATGAGTGCATGTGGCATGGGCAGCTTACACATCTGGAAAGGCACCATCAATGCTGAAAGGTATATCCAAGTTCTAGAACAACATATGCTCCCATCCAGACGTCGTCTCTTTCAGGGAAGACCTTGCATTTTCCAACATGACAATGCCAGACCACATACTGCATCAATTACAACATCATGGCTGCGTAGAAGAAGGATCCGGGTACTGAAATGGCCAGCCTGCAGTCCAGATCTTTCACCCATAGAAAACATTTGGCGCATTGTTGTGAACTTGGTTCTTCTAAAGTGTAGAAAACTCAGAAGAGAAGACCAGGAGAAATCGGATTGGATCGTCAGCAGGATTCTTTATTGAGAACACAAGCTGTTGTGGCTGTAGTCATCGAAATCTCAATCTTAAGTAACTTTACAAGGTTTTTATAGGCATTTTGGAGGAGGGATTCTTGGAGGTGGAGACAAATTCAAACAAAGCAAGCACATGAGGGCTACTTCCCGTGGTTCTAATCTCATCAACATAATCAAATGCATAGACACTAATCCAATCAACCTAACAAATCCACGTCTGGGCCAGGGGTTTTTGAAAGATAGACACTAATCCAATCAACCTAACGAATCAACGTCTGGGCCAGGGGTTCTTTGAATCAACGTCTGGGTTCTTTGAATCTCTGCCAATCAACATGACTTGATTGAGACAAATCACTGAGTCTTATACATTGAGTCAGGAAGTGGATAATAAGAATCTAAGTTAAAACATTTAAACACAATTTGTAATCCCACAGCATCATAAAGAGGAAGATGCGACAAAGAAGACCTAAGACAGTTGAGCAACTAGAAGCCTGTATTAGACAAGAATGGGACAACATTCCTATTCCTAAACTTGAGCAACTTGTCTCCTCAGTCCCCAGACGTTTGCAGACTGTTATAAAAAGAAGAGGGGATGCCACACAGTGGTAAACATGGCCTTGTCCCAACTTTTTTGAGATGTGTTGATGCCATGAAATTTAAAATCAACGTATTTTTCCCTTAAAATGATACATTTTCTCAGTTTAAACATTTGATATGTCATCTATGTTGTATTCTGAATAAAATATTGAAATTTGAAACTTCCACATCATTGCATTCTGTTTTTATTCACAATTTGTACAGTGTCCCAACTTTTTTGGCATCGGGTTTGTATATATAACACATATATATATTGAAAACATAGAAACAGCAAGTAACACATTGAATTAAATGTGAAATTATGAATTGGAAAGAATTAAATATTATTTTCTTGTAAAACCTACTCTAATAATCTGTTTTATTTGCAATTTAGAAAAATCACTTGTAGGTTGTCTACATATAGACTTAAGAATTAGCATGTTTGTACACTCTAAAAACGGATGTGTTAAATATTAACACATTTTTTGTGTTATGGCCATTTTAACACATTTTGTGTAATTTTAAGTTGATCATGTGTAAAAAGAAAGAGAGAGAGAGAGAAACAACACAGTGTGTCCAACACAATATGTGTTAACTATCATCCAATCACATTTCTGCCTATGTCACTCCACAAGCTGTTAAACTAATCCGCACCTGTTTTTTTCATTGGTAAGTGACGTGGATGCACTCGTGTCAGGTATATGGATTTCCCCACTAGAAATGTAATGTTCCCAGAGCATTATCAAAGCGTCCCACCGGTGTCAATGACGTTCCCAGAATGTTTACCGAGATGGTCATGAAGTGGAGTTCTTTAAAGAGTCGGGGACGTTATTTGGAGAATCTTCAGGGATTAACACTGCTCAGAGTGTGTTTGGTCCCACAATACAGAGTGTTAAAGTAACACTGAAGCAGATCTGAACTTAATGAGAAAGTTAACAAGCAGAATTACTGAAGGAAAGAGAAACAGAAAAACAGAGAGAAACGAACAGAAACACAACTACAACTGACTTAGTCACAGCCTTAGAATCAATTGAAATAAAACACATTAAATCTCAAACAGCATCACCAGCTTCACTTACAGTATTACTAACCAGTTTGACTTTATTTCTGTCATACAAAAGTTCTTAATGAGAATTAACAAAGGTTTAGATGTTGGTTTCATTTCACAAAACTTCACCATCACCATCACTGTGGTCAGAATTTGCTTTAGTTGGGCTCTCGACCCTTAAATACATGCATATATACATAAAAAAATGTTCCTCTCTTTTTCTGCTATAATTCTGTTTACAAGGCAGATTATTATAGCAAAGAAAAACCTGGAGAAAACATGATCAGATGATGTTGGCTACTTGATGCTGAAAACAATGATCATGTTTTGATCATGATTCACTGATTGTTATGTTGAATATTGAAGCTCTTGTTTCTGTAGGTTGAATTTTAACAGTGTTTGGACAATTTAAACAATTAAAAAAAAGCACAAGAATTTTTGTCTATGGCACACATAGACATGGAGAATCAACATATGAATCTCAACAGTGGTGACAATCAACAAAATTGGCTTAATTTATTCATGTTGCAATGCATTCTGGGAGCCATGAATGAGTTTTGATTGGTGCACCCAGAATGCACTGCAGCATGAAGCTTTTTGTTTATTGTCACCATCGTTGAGATTCATATGCTGATTCTTGATGAATGCGTCTAACTCATACAGATGTTCAAAATGTCTTGGGTGCAAAGTGTTTTTAAAATTAAGCGAAGTATCAGATTTTAGATGTATTTTATCTACATCACACCTTATTTTTTTCTTGTTAGTCTCAAATAATCACACATTTGGACTCTGGATGAGATCTGAGAATTAAGACATTACACAACAACTAACTCATCACTAGCGATCAATCAAAACCAACCGATCATGTTTTCTTCTGGGGTTTTTTTGCCATAACAAATGTGTTTTGCAAACACAGCTTTACAGCAGTCAGAGAATAACTAATGTCAGAAAGTCAAGGGTCAAGAGCCCAACTAAAGCAAACACTGATCACATTAATGGTAAGTTCAAATGAAACATTCAACATCTAAATCTCTGTTCTAAATAACTTTTTTAGACAAACTGGTTAGTAATGCGTGAATCTGGTGATGCTGTTTGTGGAGTTGTTTAATCCTCCTCTGCTGAGATCTTCAGAGATTTACATTTACATTTACATTTAATCATTTAGCAGACGCTTTTATCCAAAGCGACGTACAAATGAGGAGAACAATAGAAGCAATCAGACCATCGAGAGAGCAACAGTATACAAGTGTCATGACAAGTCTCAGTTAGTCTAGCACAGTACACGTAGCTAGGATTTTTTTTTTTTTTTTTTTTTTTTTTTAAATAGAATAGGTAAGTTAGTATTAGTTAGTCAGGTGCTGGCGAAAAAGATGTGTCTTTAGATGTTTTTTGAAAATGGCTAAAGACTCAGCTGTTCGAATTGAGATCGGGAGGTCATTCCACCAGCTGGGCACAGTCCAGGAAAAGGTCCGTGAGAGTGATTTGGTACCTCTTTGTGATGGCACCACAAGGCGTCGTTCACTTGCAGAACGCAAGCTTCTGCAGGGCACATAAGTTTGAACCAGCGAGTTTAGGTATATTGGTGCAGTGGCAGTTGTGGTCTTGTAGGCAAACATCAGTACCTTGAATTTGATGCGAGCGGCTATTGGTAGCCAGTGTAACCTGATGAAGAGAGGGGTAACGTGAGCTTTTTTTGGCTCATTAAAGACCACTCTGGCTGCTGCATTCTGGATCAGTTGCAGAGGCTTGATAGTACATGCGGGAAGGCCCGCCAAGAGAGCATTACAATAGTCCAGTCTGGAGAGAACAAGAGCTTGGACAAGGAGTTGTGCAGCTTGCTCTTGCAGGAAGGGCCTAATCTTCCTAATGTTGTATAAGGCAAATCTGCAGGACCGGGCCGTTGTAGCAATATGGTCTGTGAAGCTTGACTGATCATCGATCACAACTCCAAGGTTCCTGGCAGTCCTGGAAGGAGTTATGGTTGATGAACCCAGCTGTATAGAGAAGTTGTGGTGAAGTGATGGGTTGGCAGAGAACACGAGCAGTTCTGTCTTAGCAAGATTGAGCTGAAGGTGATGGTCCATCATCCAGCTAGAAATGTCACTCAGACAGGCTGCAATGCGATCTGTTACCGTCGGATCATCTGGTTGGAATGAGAAGTAGAGTTGAGTGTCATCAGCATAGCAGTGGTAGGAGAAGCCATGCTTCTGAATAACCAATCCTAATGACGACATGTAGATGGAGAAGAGAAGTGGTCCAAGCACTGAGCCTTGAGGAACTCCAGTAGCAAGAAGTTGTGACTTTGAAACCTCACCCCTCCAAGACACCCTGAAGGACCTATCGGAGAGGTAAGACTCGAACCACAGGAGGGCGGTTCCTGAGATGCCCATCTTTCTGAGGATGGACATGAGGATCTGGTGGTTAACTGTGTCAAAGGCAGCAGACAGATCCAGCAAGATGAGTACAGAGGATTTGGAAGCTGCTCTTGCCAGTCTCAGGGCCTCTGTAACCGAGAGTAGGGCAGTCTCAGTTGAGTGTCCACTTCTGAAGCCAGATTGGTTGTTGTCCAGAATGTTGTTCTGTGCAAGAAACAGAGAGAGTTGGTTGAACACAACTCGCTCAAGTGACTTTGCAATGAATGGAAGAAGGGATACCGGTCTGTAGTTTTCTAAAAGTGCTGGATTTAGAGCAGGTTTTTTAAGCAGTGGGCTTACCCGAGCCTGCTTAAATGCTGTGGGAAATGTACCAGTGTTAAGCGAGGTGTTGATAATGTGAGTAAGAGCAGGTACGACCGAAGAAGAAATGGCTTGAAGGAGGTGAGTGGGGATAGGATCTAGCGGACAAGTAGTGGGATGATTGGAAAGGATGAGTTTGGAAACCTCCGTCTCCGAGAGAGGAGAAAAGGAGGTGAGAGATTGTGTATTTGTCGTTATGAAGTTATTATTAGTTTGCGGTGTGAGGAATTGGTCACTGATGGTTTTTGTTTTATTTGTGAAGAAAGTTGCAAAGTCATCAGCTGTAAGAGTTGATGAAGGAGGAGGGGGAGGTGGACAGAGAAGAGAAGAGAACGTTTTGAAGAGTGCGCGAGAGTCGGAACAGTTGTTAATTTTGTTGTGGTAGTATGTCATTTTAGCAGTGGAGATATTTGCAGAGAAGGAAGAGAGGTGTGACTGATACACAGTAAGGTCGGTAGAGTTTTTGGATTTGTGCCATTTCCTCTCTGCAGCCCTTAGTTTAACACGATGTTCACATCGGACAACCAGGGGGCAGAGGGGGTAGCGCGTGCTGATCTGGATGAAAGGGGGCAAAAGTTGTCTAAGCAAGATGTTAGAGTGAAGCAAAGAGCGTCAGTAGCACTGTTTGTGTCGAGTGCTGAAAACTGAGAGGGTGAAGGTAGTGCGGATGAAACCATTGAGGATAGGCGAGAGGGAGAGAGCGAGCGTAGGTTACGCCGAAAGGTGACCTGCGAAGGAGCGTGTGCTATTTCAGGAGTTAGTGTGAGGTTAGAAGTGATGAGGAAGTGGTCTGAGGTGTGCAGCGGAGTTACTAATGTGTTGTCAGTGGAGCAGTAGCGTGTGTAGATGAGGTCCAGTCGGTTACCTGATTTGTGAGTAGCCGTAGTAGACACTCGTTTGAGGTCAAATGAAGTGAGAAGAGTGTTGAAGTCAGTAGCCTGGGGTTTTTCTAGGTGGATGTTGAAGTCACCGAGCAGTACCAGAGGAGTACCATCTTCAGGAAAGTTTGAGAGTAACACATCCAACTCCTCCAAGAAGTCACCCAGTTGACCCGGGGGACGATACACAACTACAACGTGGACTTTAGCAGGGTGAGTAATAGTAATTGCATGAGATTCAAATGAACTGTTGCCTGTAGGAGATGGTAGAAGATCAAATTTCCATTCATTTGAAATAAGGAGACCAGTGCCTCCACCCCTCCCAATCGTGCGAGGGGTGTGGGAAAAAGTGAAATTAGTGGAGAGAGCTGCAGGAGTGGCAGTGTCCTCAGGTTTGATCCAAGTCTCAGTTAGGGCCATGAGGTTGAGACCGGAAAGGGTAGCAATAGAAAGAATAAAATCTGCTTTATTTACAGCAGACTGGCAGTTCCAAAGACCAATTGGAACAGAGAGTAAAGTAGTAGAGGACAGAGGGACCGTTCGTAGATTATTAGGATTGGCCTGCCTCCAACGTACAGCGCGTGCTCTCCGAGTGTTAGTAGTAATAGTACAGATTTGAAAGCACATAGTGAGTACAATTGATTAAACAGTTAGATGAGTACAAGTTAGACAAAAAGTAAAAGAAAGGGGAGAAAGCAATACAAGTGCCTTGTCGGTGTCCTTGCTCGGTGGAGTCGTGCAAGGTAGAGTCGATCGTCTTTACACTCGTCGGTCTTCACACGAGGAGGGCTTCACACGAGGGCTGCCGCGACCGCTGCCGCGGTGTACAAACCAGTTTTATACTTGCCTAATTACTAGTCCCTGAAGTCAGCTGACCACGCCTTTCTACTTAGCAAACCGAAACTGGGAACTCACGCGATAAGCACAAGAACAAACGCGACTTGCGAACGCGTTTACCAGGTAAAACACAGTATGCAAAAAATAATGGTTCCTAGCAACGACAACTGAGCTGAAATCTAATGAGAAAACAAGACAAAACACTTACAAACTGATGTTCTCTTCTGCTGATCGATTGCTCCTTTATTCTTTTATTTCAGTTGATTTTATGTTTCTGTTTTTTGCATTCAGTATTCAGTATTGCATTCATTTTAACTGGTTAAGAATAGCACATCTATGACACAAATTGTGTAATTTTTGACACATCAGTGTGTTAAATATTTTAACACACTGCCTGTGTTAAAAATAATAACACACTCGTTGTGTTAAAATTTAATTAACACAAAATGTGTTGTCCTTAACTAGACACACAGGTGTGTTAATATATAACACAGGTTGTGTTGTTTTTAACACATCTGTTTTTTTAACACACTAATGTGTCATAAATCACACAATTTGTGTCATATTTGTGTCATTATGACACATTAGTGTGTTAAATATTTTAAGAATATCAACCTGTGTTAAGAAGAATATCACACTGGTTGAGTTGAAATGAACACAAAATGTGTTGTCCTTAACTTGACACACAGGTGTGTTAAAATATAACACAGGTTGTGTTGTTTTTAACACATTTGTTTTAAGAGTGTATATACATATATATAGTTTTTATTTTTGAAAAATAGAACAACCTGTGTAAAATTTGCCAAAATGCAATGAAATTATTTATCTGTCTGTCCACCATAATGTAAAAAGGGTTCAGTGTTACTTTTAAGATGTCACCGTTTTAACCTGTTAACCAAAATACGTGAAATCAGTCCTGAAGCAATCCAGAAAAGTAATGGGTTGAAAGTCACATCTCATGAGTTTATATGTCAAATCTGAAGAAGATACCATGAAAAATTAGATTCCTGCAGCCATTTTTCTAGTCCCCCCCCCAGTTTGAGGAAAAATATTTACCAAATTATTGAAGGGTTCTACTACAAACTATTTAGTCATTATACATGCCACTGCATTTTTTCAATTATAAAACTGTAGACAGAATCTTAGACATCGTATAAGTGATTATTTGAGCACTAGAAAGATGCAATAAGAATATTTTTTGAGTGATGAAAAAAAAACAATAATAAAAAAAAATAACTTAAGTACATACTCTGATTTCCTGACATACAGATGCTCCTGCTCATATATTAGTAATCACATGCTGACGATCATTCATACAGATGCTAATCATACAGATGGCTGCCCACACTGTAAAACCCGACAAGTTAGGTTAACTCAAACCGTTTGAGTAAACCGATTGCCTTAAAAACCCGACAAGTTAGGTTAACTCAAACCGTTTGAGGAAACTGATTACCTTAAACCATTTGAGTTTTTAAAACTAACAGTTATGAGTACTCTGAACTTATTTCTGTTGAGTTCACTAAAGGAAGATATATACACTGTAAAAACCAACAAGTTAGGGTAACTCAAACCGTTTGAGTAAACAAATTCCCTTGCACTGTAAAATCCAACAAGTTAGGGTAACTCAAACCGTTTGAGTAAACCGATTGCCTTAAAAACCCGACAAGTTAAGTTAACTCAAACCATTTGAGGAAACTGATTGCCTTAAATATTTAAGTTTTTAAAACTAACAGTTCTGAGTAGTCTGAACTTATTTCAGTTGAGTTCACAACCCAACAAGTTAGGGTAACTTAAACCGCTTGAGTAAACCGATTGCCTTAAAAACCCGACAAGTTAGGTTAACTCAAACCGTTTGAGGAAACTGATTGCCTTAAATATTTAAGTTTTTAAAATTAACAGTTATGAGTGCTCTGAACTTATTTCAGTTGAGTTCGCTAAAATAAGATAAACATTGCAATTAAGTAATTAAGTGATTAATTGAGTGATAATTGTACATTAGTGATGAACACCTGCTGTTAACAAACAGAATCACAGAAGAAAAAGAAACAAGAACAACTAACTTCAGACACAGCCTTAGATAAAATCAACTGAAATAAAATACATTAAATCTCTCAAGATCTGATTAAACAACCCCACAAACAGCATCACCAGCTCCACTTATTAATAACCAGACTGACTTTATTTCTGTCAGACATCTACAGAAGATCTTATTGAGAATTAACTAAGGTTTAGATGTTGATTTAGTTTCATTTGAAGTAACCATGTTAGAGATCAGTGTCTGCTTTAGTTGAGCTCTTGACCCGTGCCTTCTGTGTTTGTTGTAATCGTGTTCCTCGAACGTATTTGTTACAAATCAGAAACCCAGAGAAAATGGTCAATAATTGGCTGTTATATGTTCATAATGACAATCATCTGTTAGTGAACTGATCTCATTGAGAGTGAACATAGACTCATTGTGTGTAATCTCTGGTTATATGGATGTTGTATTGATTATAGTCAAAGTGATTCTACGAGCCAGTGGTTCTGTGACAGACAGTTAATATAAAGGACTTCCAAAAAAGTTATCATCTATGGTATTTATTAGACTCACACAGACATCAAGAATCAGCTTATGAACCTCAACAATGGTGACCATTAAAAAAATAAATAAATAAAAAGAAATCATGCAGCAATGCATGCTGGGAGCCATGGATGTGTTTTGTACTATGCTAGTACCCAGCATGCATTGCAACATGATTATTATTTTATTTTTATTTTTTAATGGTCACCATTGTTGAGGTTCATAAGATGATTCTTGATGTCCGTGTGAGTATAGTCACTAACATGGAATAAAACTTTTTGTGGACAAACTGTTTGGAAAGTCCTTTATCGTAACTGACTTCAAAAAACTACAGACTCTTAGCATCACTTTAACTATAATCAATACAATATCCATTAAATCAGAGATTAGACACACAATGAGTCTATGTTCACTCTCAATGAGATTAGTTCACTAATAGATGATTGTCATTATAAATATGTAACAACCAACTACTGATAATTTTCTCTGGGCTTTTGAGCTGTAACAAATATGTTCAAGGAACACATGATTACAACAACCAGAAAAAAAAACAAATGCAGAAGTCAAGGGTCAAGAGCTCAACTAAAGCAGACACTGATCTCTAACATGGTTACTTCAACTGAAACAATAAATCAACATCTAAACCTTAGTTAATTCTCAATAAGATCTTCTGTAGATGTCGGACAGAAATAAAGTCAGTCTGGTTATTAATAAGTGGAGCTGGTGATGCTGTTTGTGGGGTTGTTTAATCAGATTTTGAGAGATTTAATGTATTTTATTTCAGTTGATTTCATCTAAGGCTGTGTCTGAAGTCAGTTGTAGTAGTTCTTGTGTTTCTCTTTTCTTCAGTGATTCTGTTTGTTAACAGCAGGTGTTCATCACTAATGCTCAATCAGCACTTAATTAATCACTTAATTACTTAACTGCAAGTTTTAAAACTTACATGGTTTAAGTCAAGGGGAATTTGTTTACTCAAACGGTTTGAGTTACCCTAACTTGTTGGTTTTTACAGTGTATCCTACAGAAAAGCTTTAAAAACTGCTAGATCTGATTACATTTCATCTCTTTTAGAACAAAACAAACATAACCCCAGGTATTTATTCAATACAGTGGCAAAATTAACAAAAAATAAAGCATCAACAGGTGTTGACATTTCCCAACAGCACAGCAGTAATGACTTTATGAACTATTTTACTTCCAAAATTGATACTATTAGAGATCAAAAACCATGCAGCCGTCAGCTATATTATCACATCAAATAGTGTACTATAGATCCCCTGCGGAACAATTCCACTCATTCTCTACTATAGGAGAGGAAGAATTGTATAAACTTGTTAAATCATCTAAACCGACAACATGTATGTTAGACCCTATTCCATCTAAACTACTAAAATAGGTGCTTCCAGAAGTCATAGATCCTCTTTTGGCTATTATTAACTCGTCATTGTCATTAGGATATGTCCCCAAAAACTTTAAATTGGCTGTTATTAAGCCTCTCATTAAAAAAACACAACTTGACCCCAAAGATCTAGTTAATTACAGACCGATCTCAAATCTCGCTTTTCTGTCAAAGATATTAGAAAAGGTTATATCCTCACAATTATATTCCTTCTTAGAGAAAAATGATATCTGTGAGGATTTCCAGTCAGGATTTAGACCGTATCATAGTACTGAGACTGCTCTCATTAGAGTTACAAATGACCTGCTCTTATCATCTGATCATGGTTGTATCTCTCTATTAGTTCTACTAGATCTTAGCGCTGCGTTCGACACTATCGATCACAACATTCTTTTGAATAGACTAGAAAACTTTGTTGGCATTAGTGGAAATGCTTTAGCATGGTTCAAATCGTATTTATCTGACCACCATCAATTCGTAGCAGTGAATGAAGAGGTATCATATCGATCACAAGTGCAGTATGGAGTTCCTCAAGGCCAGTACTAGGGCCGTTACTTTTCACGCTTTATATGTTACTCTTGGGAAATATCACTAGGAAACACAGGGTTAGCTTTCACTGTTATGCTGATGATACTCAGCTCTATATTTCTTCACGGCCTGGTGAAACACACCAAATTGAGAAACTTATGGAATGCATAGTCAATATAAAAAACTGGATGACGAGTAATTTCTTACTGATAAATTCTGAAAAAACAGAGGTGTTAATTATCGGACCTAAAACCCCCACAAGTAATAACCTAGAACACTGTCTAACACTTGATGGCTGCTCTGTAAATTCTTCATCATCAGTCAGGAACCTAGGTGTGCTATTTAATAGTAATCTCTCCTTTGACAGCCACATTTCTAGCATTTGTAAAACTGCATTTTTTTCATCTCAAAAATATATCTAAACTGAGACCTATGCTCTCAATGTCAAATACAGAAATATTAATTCATGCGTTTATGACCTCAAGGTTAGATTATTGTAATGCTTTATTGGGTGGTTGTTCTGCACACTTAATAAACAAATTACAGATGGTTCAAAATGCAGCAGCTAGAGTTCTTACTAGAACCAGGAAGTATGACCACATTAGCCCGGTTCTGTCAACACTGCACTGGCTCCCTACTAAACATCGTATAGATTTTAAAATCTTGTTAATTACTTATAAAGCCCTGAATGGTTTAGCTCCTCAGTACTTGAGCGAGCTCTTATCGCATTATAGTCCTTATCCTTATTGCATTATAGTCCTCCGCTGCATTCTCAAAACTCTGGCCATTTGATAATACCTAGAATATCAAAATCAACTGCGGGCGGCAGACCTTTTTCCTATTTAGCGCCCAAACTCTGGAACAATCTACCAAACACTGTTCGGGAGGCAGACACACTCTGTCAGTTTAAATCTAGATTAAAGACCCATCTCTTTAACCTGACGTACACATAACACACTAATACACTTCTATTATTCAAATCCGTTAAAGGATTGTTAGGCTGCATTAATTAGATCAACCGGAACCGGGAACACTTCCCATAACACATGATGTACTTGTTACATCGTAAGAAGATTGACATCTACGCTAATATTAGTCTGTTTCTTTCTTATTCTGAGATCACTGCATTCACCAGATCAGATGGTGGATCAGCACCTAGAGATGACCTCTACAGCCCTGAACATCAGCGGAGACCAGGACACCTAGATGAGCCCCAGAGACAGACCCCCAGTGAGGACCCCGTCACCAAGACAGCCATCAGGAAAAGACCTCGGGAACCAGTTGAGCCCTCCAATCTGACTTTGCAGCAGTTGGAATTGAACTGCTGTGTCGTCTGGCCAGAGGAGAAATGGCCCCCCGACTGAGCCTGGTTTCTCCCAAGGTTTTTTTCTCCGTTCTGTCACCAGTGGAGTTTTGGTTCCTTGCCGCTGTCGTCTCTGGCTTGCTTAGTTGGGGACACTTAATTTCCAGCAATGTCAACTTGATTGAACAGAAACTTTTTGAACTGAACTGAGCTGGATGATGCCATCACTGAATTCAATAATGAAATGCCTTTAACTGAAAATTGAGTGTTTAATCTTATCATTTTACATTATTGACACTATTTTCCCATTTTGATATTGTGCAGTTGCATTGTCACAATTTGTATTGTTAAAAGCGCTATATAAATAAAGGTGACTTGACTAACAAGTTAGCCTTTATTTCTGGATTATCTAAAACAGAAGTTCTTTACTGAGAATTAAGGTATACACTGTAAAACCCAACAAGTTAGGGTAACTCAAACCGTTTGAGTAAACCGATTGCCTTAAAAACCTGACAAGTTAAGTTAACTCAAACCATTTGAGGAAACTGATTGCCTTAAATATTTAAGTTTTTAAAACTAACAATTATGAGTAGTCTGAACTTATTTCAGTTGAGTTCACAACCCAACAAGTTAAGGTAACTCAAACCGTTTGAGTAAACCGATTGCCTTAAAAACCCGACAAGTTAGGTTAACTCAAACCGTTTGAGGAAACTGATTGCCTTAAATATTTAAGTTTTTAAAACTAACAGTTATGAGTGCTCTGAACTTATTACAGTTGAGTTCACTAAAATAAGATAAACATTGCAATTAAGTAATTAAGTGATTAATTGAGTGATAATTGTACATTAGTGATGAACACCTGCTGTTAACAAACAGAATCACTGAAGAAAAAGAAACAACAACAACTAACTTTAGTCACAGCCTTAGATATAATCAACTGAAATAAAATACATTAACTCTCTCAAGATCTGATTAAACAACCCCACAAACAGCATCACCAGCTCCACTTATTAATAATCAGACTGACTTTATTTCTGTCAGACATCTACAGACATCTCTTATTGAGAATTAACTAAGGTTTAGATGTTGATTTATTGTTTAATTTGAAGTAACCATGTTAGAGATCAATGTCTGCTTTAGTTGTGCTCTTGATCCTTGATTTTTGTGATCTTGTTTTTTTTTCTGGTTGTTGTAACCATGTGTTTCTCGAACATGTTTGTTACAACTCAAAAGCCCAGAGAAAATGATCAGTAATTGGTTGTTGTATATTTATAATGACAGTCATCTATTAGTGAACTGATCTCATTGAGAGTGATCATAGACTCATTGTGTGTGTAATCTCTGGTTGAATGGATGTTGTATTGATTATAGTAAATGTGATTCAAAAAGCCAGTGGTTCTGTGACAGACAGTTAATATAAAGAACTTTCCAAACAGTTTGTCCACAAAAAGTTTTCATCTATGGTAGCACTTAGACTCACACAGACATCAAGAATCAACTTATGAACCTCAACAATGGTGACCTTAAAAAAAAAATAATAATAATAATGCTGCAATGCATGCTGGGTACTAGCATAGTACAAAACTCATCCATGGCTCCCATGATTTCTTTTTTTTTATATGGTCACCATTGTTGAGGTTCATAAGCTGATTCTTGATGTATGTGTGAGTCTAATTACTCCGATAGAGGAAAAGTTTATGTGGACAAACTGCTAGGAAAGTCCTTTATATTAACTGACTGTCACAGAACCACTGGCTCTTAGCATCACTTTTACTATAATCAATACAACATCCATTTAACCGGAGATTAGACACACAATGAATCTATGTTCACTCTCAATGAGATCAGTTCACTAATAGATGTTTGTCATTATAAATATATGACAACCAACTACTGATCACTTTCTCTGGGTTTTTGAGTTGTAACAAATATTTTCGAAGAAAACTAACACAGAAGTCTAGAATTCCTCTGCATGCAACTGTTGACTGTTTTTAAGTCATTATTTGGACAGAATCATACAGACTCACAGAGATATCAAGATTCAGCGTATGAACCTCAACAATGGTGACAATCAACGAAAAGCTTGTTTTGTAAAGTTCAGAGTAGATCTGAATATTTTATTGACTCTCACCATTGTTGAGGTTCATACACTGAATCTTGGTATCTGTGTGAGTTACTTCTGCATAACGACTTGAAATTTTTCTAAATATTAAAACAGGACAAAATTTCATGCATTTGTTTTCTAGTACTACTATGATGTGAAATAATTCAATCTAAATAATGTCCTCAGAAATCAAACTCTGGGTTAGATCAGAGAATCAGGCCACTACGTGTTTGCTATAACAAATGTACTTTAGTAACACACAATTACAGCTTCCAGAAAAAGACATGAGTTAAAAAGTCAAGGGTCAGGAACCCAACTAAAGCAAGCGCTTACCTCCATAACGGTGATTATTATTTTCTAAGGCTTCCTGGAGGCTAAGTGAGGGCTGCCCGTGCAGGACCAGTGCCAAGGGGCCAACGTTTTGCCAATGAGCAAATTCTCAGTGGCCCTGTGCTGGCAGCCCGTAAAGGGTCAGTGCAGGCTTGTTTGCAGTCATCTGAACAAACAATTTTACATTGAACAACATTGCACAAGTTCCCAGCATGCATTGCAGCTTGAAAACATTTTATGTTAATTATTATTAAAATTTTGGCTTAATTTATGTTGCTGCTGCTGTTGTTACTGTCAGTTAGCTGTCATGTGGATCAGAGTTCATATTTTTACTGATTTAAAATTTGTTGATCACCATGTTTGAGAATCGTGTGCTGAGGTACTGTATATTTGCATCTCATTGTATCTTGTTTAATATATTTGTTCATTAGCATGAGAGGTTGCCTTTAGTTTTAAGAGACGAATACTATCCATGTTATGTAGAAAACTTGAAAATAAACGTGAATCTAAAGGAAAGAGGATTGCTAAAAAAAGATTATTATTGCTAATTGCTAAAACATATTTGGTTGTTCTGACAGGTCTTTTAACACTCAGCAGACTGACTTTTATTCATTAGATGAACTAAAGTTTTTAAGTTGTCGGTTGTCGGTTGCTAGTTGAGTTAACTTAAAAAGTTGATTGTGATAGGTTGCCTTATTTTTTTGAGTTAGGTCAACTTTTTTTTTTTTACAGTGCAGAGGAAAAAAGGTACACTAAAAAAACAAGTTGACCTAACTCAAAAAATAAGGCAACCTATCACAATACCATAGATAAGACTGGATGAAATCAGATAATTAGACTGCTACGTGATGATATTTTAACCATCAGCAAGCAAACGGCATCATTTAATCACGTTCTTTTGCTGTTTTTGCCATAAAAAACAACCTTTCAGCCTGTCAGCAACCTTTTCAGCATGACGTGCCATTTTTAATTTGTCTGGTTAACCACTGTTTCAATAGTTTGCATCACTGGATATAGCTGTCGGTCATTTAACATTTCTATAGTTAACTAATATTAAATGATTTGCAGCTTCATCTTACCTCGCTCTTTCAACGTTAAGTATGAAGTATGAAAGACATTGTCAGAATAGTCCATCTGCCATCAGTGGTTCAATCTGAATTTACCGAAGCGACAAGAACACTTTTTCTATGCAAATAAAACAAAAACAATGACAGATTGAACCACTGATGGCAGAAAAATTGCCCCATCAGTTTTCTTAACAAACATATTTATTTAAACCGTTAATGGATAATTAATTTGAAGGAGCATGTGCACACCGTCTGCAGAGTGCATAAAGTTGTTTTCGATTTGAGCAGATCAATCAGCGTCTGACTTGAAGCAGTGTAGCTAGCCTATCAAAGTAGGCTACCACAAGAGCGATTCGCGAGTGTAACGGAGCCAACGAGACGTGAGGCGTACGGATCCATGTGCAAGCTTTTATTAAACAGAGACGTGGTCAAAACACAGGCAGGGTAAAACATCAGTTAACAGATATGTTGAGGACAAGACACAAGAGTATTCCGAGGGCATGCGTGGGTCGTCGATCGGTGAACAATATCCAAAGGGTTTAGACAAGAGGGGTAATCCGAGAACACGAGCAATAGTCCAAGCAGAGGAAACAGAGTCCAAATGGAAAAACGAAGGGTTAATCCAGAAAACACGGGCAAGAATCAAAACACAAGAATACAGACAAGGCAAGACAAAGACAACTAAGTGGGCTCCGTATCGCAGCTAAAACTAGGAGAGTAATAAACACAGAACAATACTGGAACTAAACAGAAACACAGAATGGTTCGGTAAGGCAGCTAACGCTTGGGGAGTGTTATACACAGAACAATACTCAGCGATCTGTGAAAGGAAGTCCATGGTTTATGTAGGGTGTGTGATTGTGTGATAGTTCTCAGGTGTGAGCGTGTGATTAGTGCAATCAGCTGGGTGTGTGTCGTCAGTGCAATGGATGATGGGAATTGTAGTCCGTGGGTGACGTGCAACAGTAGTGTAGTGCAAGAGTGAATTCGATGGAAGGGTGACCTCTGGTGGCTATCGGGCGGAAGGCCACAGACCGGATTCGTGACAGCGAGCAGATGTGGGTTCGTGGCACCCCGGCCCTTTCCATCCTCTCTCCTCCTTGTTGAACGTGTTCGAAAGTGAAAGTAAAATCGGAAAAAAATAGCACGCTGAGGTGCAATGGCGTTTCAAGGACCGAGGTGCCCTGGCGCCGGCCCTGCCCAAAAGTAGTGCAATGACCATATCCCAAATATCAAAACTAAATATATGTAATTTCATACCGAAAATACATATTTTACAGTCACCGTTATGCAGATTGATCATAAACACATCTAAAAGGCTTCCTACCAGCGGCCATCCTTCACAAAACTTAACATCTATCACAGTTTTATAATAGGTAGAATGCAAAATGTTTTAGTACAAGCATTTCAGTCAAATGTAATTTATGCAATATTTCAAACCTTTAACCCACTGGAGAAAATCAACCCTCCGCAACAGTTTAAAATCAGCCCAATTGAATGCATAAAATGCATATTAGGCAAACTTGCATCCAACACGATTTGCATCCAAAGTTATTTAAATACTCCGCATACTGATGCAGGGCGGCTCCCTGCTGCACAAAAATTATATTAAATAATAGAAGGCCAAAACCGATTTAGAAATCCCGGCCGGATGCATTTTTTCTAGAGGACATTAAAAAGAGGACGTATAGTCAACCTATAACAGCCAAATTGATATATTGAGAGATGGCAAGTGTTTCATATTTGCATGCTAGTTCAGCTTGTAAATGTACAGAATTTAACAGATACTAATGTTTTGTCAGGAATATGTCTGATAATAGATATGTTGGACAATATGACTGAGAGATAACACATGCAATTCTGCATGTGGGTATTTATTTATCTTAAAAGAAAGTAGTCTTTAGAGAGCTTGTTAAGATTGTATTCATTGTATGTTATCAAGGCAATTAGCTTGAGACCAGTATCCATATATAGCAAACCAAATCAAACCTTTGCAAAACACTACAAGGAAACATGCAAACAGAGAACATGGTAAGATTTCAACTATTCTGTAACTGAGTGCTTTATCATCTACAGACTGCCTACTGTGGCAATTGAAGTTAATACAACTTTCTATACCTAATTAGTTTTCTAATAATTGTCCAGTAACAAAATCCACATAATAACTGTATATCATTCAAGATGCAGCCACCGCTGAAGAATGAGTCCAGTGTCTTAGTATTTACACTCTCTGGTCTGAATGAAACAATGGAGAACAGATATGTTTTGTTATCTTTGACTGCACTGTATTATCCCCTGATGGTGTTTTGTAATGTAACTGTAATTATTACTATACTCTTACATAAGAAGCTTCATGAGCCAATGTATCTGTTTATATGTAATCTGTGTGTAAATGGACTTTTTGGCACTTCTGGATTCTACCCTAAATTTATGTATGATTTATTAGCCCATGATCATGTAATTTCCTATGCTGGATGTATGATTCAGATATTTGTCATTTATTCATCTCTTATGTGTGACTATTCAACATTAACGGTAATGGCATATGACAGGTATGTGGCAATATGTAGACCACTGGAGTATCATTCAGTAATGACAAATCAGAAAATTATTAAATGTATCCTTTTCTGCTGGCTGACTTCATTTTTTTGCATGTCTTTTCTAATTATGTTAATATATAGACTTACCTTATGTGGCTTTAGTATTGAAAAGTTATACTGTGAGATTTGGGCAGTTGCAAAACTTTCTTGCTTTTCTACAACAGTAAATAATGTGTTTGGGTACATTGTTATTCTTACATACTTTGGAGGTGCAGTATTGATATTTTTCTCATACATTTACTTAATCAGAAAGTGCAGGAAGTCAATAGAAGGCAGACACAAATTAATACAAACATGTGTAACACATCTGCTTGCACTGATCAATGTGACAACTGCATTTATGTTTGATGTACTGTACAGTCGTTATGGTTCAAGGAATGTGCCTCAAAGTCTCCGAAATTTCATGGCCATGGAATTTTTACTCATGCCACCAATTTTAAATCCTCTTATTTATGGTCTAAATCTGACAACAGTACGGCAACATGTTATTAGACTGTTTTTCAATAAACAAGTCACAATATCTGAATGAATATCACCTCATTTCAAAAGATCTGAAGCTTTCTGTGTTTCACAATATTTGTGAAACTAAAAAGTCTAAAGGAAGAATCTGTTTTAGATGTATAGAAGATTTAATTATTTTGTTGTTGAGAATATATGAAGATAATAAGCCACAGGAGGTTGTGTGATTGCAATGCTTTTACCTATGAAGTAAAGTAGAGGGCCTTAGCCACAATAAAATCTCTGTACTGCACAGCATTAACAACACTAATGTTCAGAATGTGTATTATTCTGTATAATGATGATGCAGTGACTCTGGTTTACTTATGTATTTTATTATTATTTATTATTACTATTATTATTATTATTATTGGTGATTGTCTTGTGCCCATTTTTTCCTAACTAACAATTTTTTTATTTATTTTTTTGTATACACATTTTTTATTGTTTTTTTGTTGTTGTTGTTGTTTTTGTATTTCTCAATGTGATTTTGGATTTGTTATTTTTTTGTTATAGTTGGGTATATGTGTTTAGTTTTTGTGTATAAGCTATTGGATTTTTTTAATTTTTTTCGGGATTAATAAAGTTTCAATCATATTTAATTCTTTAACCAATTGACTACTAGAGTCATACCCTGGTACAGTAACTGAATTTTCTTAGTCTCACACCCTTTAAATCCAGTTGTCTCCTTTCAAACTGACCCTACACTCTAAAAAATGCTGGGTTAAAAAGGGACAAACCCAGCGGTTGGGTTGTTTTGACCCAGTGTTTGGCAGAGGTGTAAAGTCCAGGGGTCAGAACGTAAAAGTCCTGCCACATGTTTATTCCACCCATGAACTCAACAGCTGATTTCACCAGAGGAGGAACCAAGTCCTTCCTTTCAAGTCCTCAAAGAGTTAAAGTTAATAAGATAAATAAGTGAATAATTACATGATGATTGTGCATTAGTGATAAACACCTACTGTTATTGAGAATTACAGAGGATCAGATGTTGATGTTTTATTGGTTAAAATGATGCAACCATCATGGAGACCCGTGTTTGCTTTAGTTGGGCTCTTGACCCGTCTACTAATACAAAATAATTTGTTTCTGAGAAATTGCAATATTGTTACTCGACAAACATTTGTGCATTGCTGAATCAAAAGCTTGAAGTTACAGATTAGCTTATGCTTTCTGCTTATAACATTTGAATAAACACCATGAAGTAGTCTCTCTTTGGTTTATTGATAGAAATTCAGCTTTTACAGAACTGCAAAAAAAAAGTAATCTTAAACAAATGCCATTGTAGTGCTTAAATATTGGGGGGAAAAAAGAAAAACTGTATTAGCTTGGGCTTTTAGACATGAACACTTATCATATGATCCTCAACAGTGGTGACAATAATTATTCATGCTGCAGTGCATGATGGGAGTTTTTTACCATGGTGTTACCCAGAATGCATTGTAGCATGAAGAATTTTGTTGATTGTCACCATTGTTGAGATTCAAATGCTGGTTCTTGATGTCTGTGTGTGTCTAACTAATACCGGAGCTCAACTTTTTATATACATTACACACAGCTTTAGAATTAATTCATTATAAATATTAGAGCAACAATTTCCTTGCCTGCTGTAGTTTCACAGGGTTGATTATACAAAATAAAAAACTTATTTTGCATGTAATCAGGCCAGATGATTATCTCATCATATAAAAACAACTAGTAGCTGCTTACTGTAGAGCACTGACCTCTTCGCTTTACAACACCACATGCATTGAAACAGAGAAAAACCTAACACAAGAGTCAAAGGTTAAGAGCCCAACTAAAGCAAACACTGGTCTCCGTGATGGTAGCATAATTTTTAACCAATAAAACATCAACATGTGATCCTCTGTAATTCTCAATAACATCAGGTGTTCATCACTAATGCACAATCATCATTTAATTAGTCACTTAATTATCTCATTAACTTTAACTCTTTGAGGACTTGGGATTTGACTTGAGACTTGCTTGTGACTTGAAAGGAATGACTTGGTCCCACCTCTGGTGGTTCAAGGTTCAAGGTTCTTGTTTATTTGTCACATACAGTCATACAGGGTATAATCAGTAGTGAAATGTAGGTCAGGACGGGTCCGCTCAATGGACAGTGCAAAACGATAAAATAAAAGAAATGATACATAACACAGGAGAGTATATATAAATATAGGTAGGAATAAGATAAAATAAAACAATAAAATAAAATAAGGAGTAAAATGTGCAATGAACTAAAATGTGCAATACAGTCTACTGTGGGTTTAATAAATATTAATATAACCAGGGATGTGCAAGAGGAATGTGCAAACAGGTTGTACCGGGTATATACACATAGCAGCAATGCGGATGATGGAGAATGATGGGTGTTTTTTACAGTTAATTAAATTGAGTCCTGTAGATGTTATGAGACTGAGTTTAGGAGCCTGATGGCCTGAGGATAGAAGCTCCTCCTCAGTCTCTCAGTTTTTGCCATCACGCTTCTGAAGCGCTTACCAGATGGCAGCAGAGTGAAAAGATGGTTACCGGGGTGATTTGAGTCCTTGATTATTTTTGCAGCTCTGCTTTTGCAGCGCTTGAGGTAGATGTCCTGCAGTGAGGGGAGGGCAGACCCAGAGATGCGCTCAGCTAAGCGCACGACTCTCTGCAGAGCTTTGCAGTCCTGATTTATGGCGTTACTGTACCACACTGAGATGCACTGAGTCAATACACTTTTTATGGCCCCTGAAGAGAAAGTTTTCAGGATTGCTGGTGAGACCCTGAATTTCCTCAGCTGTCGTAGATGGTACAGTCTTTGCCTGGCTTTCTTGACCTGTGTTTGAATGTGTGCAGTCCAAGTCAGGTCCTCGGAGATGTTTACACCGAGGTACTTGAAGCTGCTCACCCTCTCCACAGGGGTCCCGCTGATCATAAGAGGAGTGTAGGGCCGCTGCTGTCTCTTCCTGAAGTCTACAATCAGCTCTTTAGTTTTGCTCACATTCAGAGAGAGACAGTTGTCCTGGCACCATGATGTTAGTCTCTCTACCTCACCCAGGTATGCGGTCTCATCATTGTTGGAGATGAGGCCCAGAACCACAGTATCATCAGCAAATTTGACAATAGAAGTGGAGCTGTGAGAGGACACACAGTCATGCGTGTAGAGAGAGTAGAGCAGGGGACTCAGAACGCAGCCCTGCGGGGCTCCAACATTCAGGGTGATGGAGTTGGAGGTGAACTGGCCCATTTTCACCACTTGTGGTCTGCCGGTGAGGAAGTCTTGAATCCAGTCACAGAGTGAAGTGTTTAGGCCGAGGTCTGAGAGTTTGACAGATAGATTGGTGGGGACTATAGTGTTGAAAGCTGAGCTATAGTCAATGAATAGCAGTCTGACATAGTTGCCATTTTTGCTGTCAATATGAGTGAGGGATGAGTGCAGTACCTGAGAGATGGCATCATCAGTAGACCTATTTGGGCGATAGGCAAACTGAAGAGGGTCCAGTGTAGCAGGGATGGAGGAGCATATGTGTTTCTTTAAAAGTCTCTCAAAAACCTTCATGACTGTTGATGTGAGGGCAACTGGACGATAGTCATTCAGGCAAGAGGGTTTACTATTCTTAGGCACAGGGATGATGACAGATTTCTTAAATGAGGTGGGAATAGCAAGGGACTCATTAAAGATGGAAGTAAACAAACCAGCAAGCTGATCGGCGCATGATCTCAGAACGCGGCCGGTAATTCCATCAGGTCCGGCGGCTTTCCTGATGTTTACTCTCCTTAATTCTCTCCGAACCTCGTCCTCCGACACGGTGATAACATGATCAACATCGCTGCTCTGTCTGCCCCTTCCTGATGTGCTGATCGGCAGAGTCGCGCCGCCGTTGCGTTCGAAGCGGCCGTAGAAGGTGTTTAACTCTTCGGCCAACAATGGATCTGCTCTCACCTCAGCGGAGGAGTTATTTCCAGAGGAACAGATGGTCTTCAGTCCCTGCCACATGCGTCGAGATTCATTGAGCTGAAAATGTGACTGAATTCTCTCTCTGTATCGGAGTTTAGCAGCTCTAACTGCCCGTCGGAGAGCATAACATGATGCTTTGTACTCACTCATGTTTCCTGACAAAAGACCAGCGTTGTATGTGGCAGTGCGTTGGTTAACCGCAGCACGGATTGTTCTGTCCACCCACGGTTTCTGCTTAGAGAATGTCCTTATTGTTACCGTTTCAGTGGCTTGGTCAGTTAGCATGTAAACAAAGCTTAATGCTACATCCGTGAACTCGCTGACGTCAGCTGAACTCGCCCGTAACATGTCCCAGTCGACGTCATCAAGAGACGCCTGTAGCATAGCTTCAGAGTGGGAGGACCAGCGCGTCACTTCCCTCACCCCCGGGGATTCCTGAATGATCCTTTGTTTATATTCCGGTGTGAGGAAAATGGCCGCGTGGTCCGATTTACCAAAAGCTGGCAGGGAACGAGCTTTATAGGCATTCTTAAACTGAGTGTAGCAATGATCCAGTGTATTCGGTCCTCTAGTTGGACAGGATACATGCTGATGGAAGTTCGGCATGACCTTCCTGAGGTTGGCTTTGTTAAAGTCCCCCGCGATGATAGAGGCAGCATCAGGGTGTTTGTTGATGTTGCCGCTGATCTCCTCGTGGAGTTTGGACAAAGCCAAGCTCGTGTCTGCCTGAGGTGGAATGTAATCCGGCAGTAGCGATGACCGCGGAGAACTCGCGGGGTATTTAGAATGGGCGGCAGATAATGGAGAGATGTTCCAGATGAGGCGAGCAGGAACGCGACAGAATGGAGATATTCCTGGGGTCGCACCACTTCTTGTTAATCACGAAACACACTCCACCACCCTTGATTTTTCCGGCCTCGGCTGTTCTGTCCATCCGTATAACAGAAAAGTTATCAGACGGTGTTACAGCGGTGTCCGGGACCGAGGGAGTGAGCCATGTTTCAGACAAGCAAAGGATGTTACAGTCCCTAATGTCCCGTTGGAAACTTATCCTGGCTCTAAGATCGTCCATCTTATTTTCCAAGGATTGGACATTAGCGAGCAAAATACTCGGGAGAGGGGGGCTGTGAGCACGGTTTCTCAGTCTGTCATGAATTCCAGCGCGTCGCCCGTGGTGTTTCTTTCGCCTCCTGGGATTGTTCGGGTGGCCTTTGTTAACCTCGGCGTTCCGAAGAATCTCCAATGGCCACGCTGGATCCGTGGATAAAGTGTCCTGAAGCAGGTTAGTGCAGCTGTGTCCAATGTCCAAAAGTGTTCTTTTGTCATAAATAAATAGTGCAGACGTTATGCGTGTAAAAAGAGAAAGTAAAAATACGTAAAAAAGTATATAAAAGCACAAATTGAGCGGAGCCATCCTTTAACGTTGACTGAACACAGCAGCGCCGGAAGCGGAGCTGAAATCAGTTGCTGAGTTCATGGGTGGAATAAACATATGGCAGGACTTTAAGGTTCTGACCCCTGGACTTTACACCTCTGCCAAACGCAGGGTCAAAACAACCCAACCGCTGGGTTTGTCCCTTTTTAATCCAGTGCTGGGTTATATTTAACCCAGCATTTTTTAGAGTGTAGATTATTCCTACTTTCCTAACTCTTTCTCCAGGTTTATTTTATAACTTGACTTTGCTTTCCACACTTCCATTTTAATCTCTTTCTGCAATTCCAATCTTTTTGCCAAATCACCCTCATAATATGTTCTACACCTTTCATTCATAATTACTTCCATGTATTTTGTGAACCATGGCTTATTGTTCGGAAATATTTTGACAGTCTTACAGGGTATGAGCATATCTTCACAGAATGAGAAATAACTACTAACAACATCTGCAAGTTCATCAATTTCCAAGCAGGAGTCGTGTAAAAAAAAAAAGCCAGTCCATACATCCCAGACATCCTTGAAGAGATGCAGTTGACTCCTCAGACCACATAATACTCTTAGTCTGTGGTCTTTCTCTTTTTAAATCATTTTTATATACAGGGACAAGCAGGACAGTATTTTTGTCCACTGTCCCCACTGGATGCTGAACAACAGACTTGTATGCACCTTTAATTGATCCATAGCAAAGGTCAAGAGTCTTATTAAAATGCATGGGGCAGGAAATATTGATAAAAGTTTTGCACACACTGCTTCAAGGAACATTTATTAAAATCACCCATTGTTAAATTCAAGTCATCTGGAGAAAATGCATTGCAGTTAGTGCACAACGCTCCCAAGGATCTCTGCTGCATTTGCTTCCTTTGCCCTTGGATGAATATAAACCACAAAAAAAAAAAAACACCAAAATTCATGAGGAAGGTACTGTGTGATATAGAGAGTAGTTCAATGTCTCTCTCACAGTAACAGAACTGCACCATTTATGGTTAATATATTTACATTTAATCATTTAGCAGACGCTTTTTTCCAAAGTGACTTACAAATGTGACCCTGGACAACAAAACCAGTCTTAAGTCGCTGGGGTATATTTGTAGCAATAGCCAAAAATACATTGTATGGGTCAAAATTATCCATTTTTCTTTCATGCCAAAAATCATTAGGATATTAAGTAAAGATCACGTTCCATGAAGATATTTAGTAAATTTCCTACCGTAAATATATCAAAACTTAATATTTGATCAGTAATATGCATAGCTAAGAACTTCATTTAGACAATTTTAAAGGCGATTTTCTCAGTTCTCATTTTCTTAGATTTTTTTGCACCCTCGCATTACAGATTTTCAAATAGTTGTATCTCGACCAAATATTTGTATCTCGGCCCTATCCTAACAAACCATACATCAATGGAAAGCTTATTTATTAAGCTTTCAGATGATGTAGAAATGCACCATTCACTTGCAGAATGCAAGTTTCTAAAGGGCACATAAGTCTGAAGTAGTGAATTTAGATAAAGGGTTGCAAAGCCAGTAGTGGTTTTGTAGGCAAACATCAATGCCTTGAATTTTATGCGAGCAGCTATTGGTAGCCAGTGCAAATTAATGAACAGAGGTGTGACATGCATTCTTTTCGGCTAGTTAAAGATTAATCTTGCAGCTGCATTCTGGATTAATTGTAGCGGTTTGATAGAACTGGCTGGAAGACCTGCCAATACAGCATTGCAATAGTCCAGTCTGGACAGAACAAGAGCTTGAACAAAGAGTTCCGAAAGAAAGGGCCTGATCGTCCTAATGTTGTTTAAAGCAAATCTGCAGGACCAGGCAGTTTTAGCAATGTGGTCTGAGAAATTCAGCTGATCATCAATCACAACTCCAAGGTTTCTGGCTGTTTTTGAAAGAGTTATGGTTGATGTGCCTAACTGGATTGTGACATTGTGATGAAGGGATGGGTTTGTTGAAACCACAAGCAGTTCTGTCTTGGCAAGGTTGAGCTGAAGGTGATAGTCTTTCATCCAACAAGAAATGTCTGTTAGACATATTGAGATGTGAGCAGCTATCATTGGATCATCTGGATGGAATGAGAGGTAGAGTTGAGTGTCATGAGCATAGCAGTGATATGAAAAGCCATGTTTGATATAACCTAGTGATGCCATGTAAACAGAGATGAGAAGTGGTCTGAGAACTGAGCCCTGAGGCACCCCAGTAGCTAGATGTTGTGACACCTCACCCCTCCAAGATACCTTGAAGGACCTACAGTATCTGAGAGGTAAGACTCAAACCATTGGAGTGTGGTTCCTGAGATGCCCTTTGCCAATAGGGTTGACAGGAGGATCTGGTGGTTAACCATATCAAAAGCAGCAGACGGATCTAGCAAGATAAGTAATGAAGATTTGGAAGATGCTCTTGCCAGTCTTAGGGCTTCAACAACTGAGAGCAAGGCAGTCTTGGTTGAATGTCTACTTCTGAAGCCAGACTGGTTCATCGTCAGCTGTTAGAGTTGATGAAGGAGGGGGAAGAGGAGGACAAAGGAGGGAGGAAAATGTTTTAAAGAGCATGCGAGAGTTAGACGAATTGTTCATTTTGTTGTGATAGTATGTCTTTTTTAGCAGTGGAGACATTAGCAGAGAAGGAAGAGAGGAGTGATAGATACACATTGTGGTCAGTAGGAGCTTTTGGAGAAATTATTGGAGAGTGCTGCAGGTGTAGCATTGTCCTCTGGTTTGATCAAGGTTTCTGTCAGGGCCATGAGTTTTAGCCTTGAATGACTAGTAATAGATAGGAAATCTGCTTTGTTTACTGCAGACTGGCAATTCCAGAAACCCAACAGAAAAAGAAAGTAGTGTATTAGCAGACATAGGCAAAGTGCTTATATACATTGTCTAATATATAGACAAAAAACACCTCCTTGCTTCCCCCCCCCCCCCCCCCCGTAATTCCAGGGTAATATTCGGTGCAAAAAGGAACGCCAAACCCATCAATAATTACAGAATTATCAGGGCCGCTGCCTTTTAGCCATGTCTCAGAAAAAGCCAAGAAACAAGCATTCTTATAATCATGTTGAAAACGTACCATTTCCTGTAAATTGTCGATCATGCTCCTAAGAGACTGGACATTAGCCATGATGAAAGACAGGACAGAGTCCACTTTAGCCGAAACCTTCCTCAGGCTAACCTGAACCCATACTTTCTTCCCTCTCTTCCATGTTTTCGAGAGATATAATCCCATCTGGTAGAAATTCCATTGCTATGAGCACTGTTTCCTTGCGGCAAGCATAGATCTACAGGATGACGAATGTTGCGAGGCCGGTGCCACTGAAGGAAAAACTCTTTGTCATACTGGATCCTCACCGGTTGTTTAGTAGGTGACGTATTCAGACACAGAAAGGAGGGATAAAGCCAACAATAGAACAATAAACAGCACGTCGATTTGTCTGATTTGACATTTGTTGGTTTTCAACAACAAAGTCCAGAGCAAACGCAAAACACAAAACAAACTTTAAACAACAGATGCGACACATGACAAAAAAGTAATTTGCTTTCTATTTCCACTGCGGGTTGCCATGTGTGCAGCACCTCATAACAATAATAAATTTCTGGTATGCAGAAAAACAAAAACAAAACAAAAAAGTTGTGCAAGTGTTTGTTCCCAGCATTTCAGTGATAAATATTTTATAAAGAGATTAAATCAAATTATATAAAATCATGAGCTCCTGATGGCGTATGCATCAATGAAGCTGCTTCCATATTGATTATGTCACACATTTGAAGGTATCACTCCTCTGCCGAGGTTAGTGCAGATCCATTGCTGGCCGAAGAGCTAAACACCTTCTACGGCCGCTTCGAATGCAACGGCGGCGCGACTCTGCCGATCAGCACGTCAGGAAGCAGCAGACAGAGCAGCGATGTTGATCATGTTATCACCGTGTCGGAGGACGAGGTTCGGAGAGAATTAAGGAGAGTAAACATCAGGAAAGCCGCCGGACCTGATGGGATTACCGGCCGCGTCCTGAGATCATGCGCCGATCAGCTTGCTGGTTTGTTTTCTTCCATCTTTAATGAGTCCTTTGCTACCTCTGTGATTCCCACCTCATTTAAGAAATCTGTCATCATCCCTGTGCCTAAGAACAGTAAACCCTCTTGCCTGAATGACTATCGTCCAGTTGCCCTCACATCAACAGTCATGAAGGTTTTTGAGAGACTTTTAAAGAAACACATATGCTCCTCCATCCCTGCTACCTTGGACCCTCTTCAGTTTGCCTATCGCCCAAATAGGTCTAATGATGATGCCATCTCTCAGGTACTGCACTCCTCCCTCACTCATATTGACAGCAAAAATGGCAACTATGTCAGACTGCTATTCATTGACTATAGCTCAGCTTTCAATACTATAGTCCCCTCCAAGCTAGCTGTCAAACTCTCAGACCTCGGGTTAAATACTACACTCTGTGACTGGATCCAAGACTTCCTCACCGGCAGACCACAAGTGGTGAAAATGGGCCAGTTCACCTCCAACTCCATCACCCTGAACGTAGGAGCCCCGCAGGGCTGCGTTCTGAGTCCCCTGCTCTACTCTCTCTACACACACGACTGTGTGTCCTCTCACAGCTCCACTTCTAGTGTTAAATTTGCTGATGATACTGTGGTTCTGGGCCTCATTTCCAACATTGATGAGACCGCATACTTGGGTGAGGTAGAGAGACTAACATCATGGTGCCAGGACAACTGTCTCTCTCTGAACGTGAGCAAAACTAAAGAGCTGATTGTAGACTTCAGGAAGAGACAGCAGCGGCCCTACACTCCTCTTATGATCAGCGGGACCCCTGTGGAGAGGGTGAGCAGCTTCAAGTACCTCGGTGTAAACATCTCCGAGGACCTGACTTGGACTGCACACATTCAAACACAGGTCAAGAAAGCCAGGCAAAGACTGTACCATCTGCGACAGCTGAGGAAATTCAGGGTCTCACCAGCAATCCTGAAAACTTTCTATTCAGGGGCCATAGAAAGTGTATTGACTCAGTGCATCTCAGTGTGGTACAGTAACGCCACAAATCAGGACTGCAAAGCTCTGCAGAGAGTCGTGCGCTTAGCTGAGCGCATCTCTGGGTCTGCCCTCCCCTCCCTGCAGGACATCTACCTCAAACGCTGCAATCAAGGACTCAAATCACCCAGGTAACCGTCTTTTCATCACACTGCCATCGGGCAAGCACTTCAGAAGCATGTTGGCAAAAACTGAGAGACTGAGGAGGAGCTTCTACCCTCAGGTCATCAGGCGCCTAAACTCAGTCTCATAACATCTACAGGACTCATTTAATTAACTGTAACACCCATCATTCTCCATCTTCCGCATTGCTGCTATGTGTACATACCCGGTACAACCTGTTTGCACATTCCTCTTGCACATCCCTGGTTATATTAATATTTATTAAATCCACAGTAGACTGTATTGCACATTTTAGTTCATTGCACATTTTACTCCTTATTTTATTTCTTTGTTTTTACTTATTATTATTATTATTATTATTTTATCTTATTCCTACCTATATTTAAATATGTGCTCCTGTGTTATGTATCATCTTTTATTTTTATTTTTTTGCACTGTCCATTGAGCGGACCTGTCCTGACCTACATTTCACTACTGATTATACCCTGTATGATTGTGTATGTGACAAATAAACAAGAACCTTGACCTTGAACCTTGAATCTTGAGCTAATTATCATGTGATGCCAATTGGCCACCATTTTAGCAACATGAACACCAGAACACTACATTCAAACTGTTGCCACTACCAACAAGACCAAATAATAAATAAGATAATCTATGCTTTTTAACTAAACCAAAGAGTCAGATGTCAGACACGTTAGACGGTAGCAGCTTCCTTTTGATATGCAGCCACTTCCGTGTGAGAAAGTAAAATTTACGCTGCTCCAAAGCCTGTTTGATCAAAACTTGTGTTTATTGTAACAAAGGCATAAATACTTGAAAAAATAAGACAAGACAGTGAAGTGAAAGATAGTTGCTGTACAGGTAAAAAAAAAATGTCTCTCTTCCCTGCTCATTGACATCCTGATTAAGATGGCTACCTACACTAAGTAAGTTAGTTGGGTAACACTTTATTTTAAGGTGTCCTTGTTACACGTTACATGTACTTACTATTGTAAAAACGATAAATTATACATAATTACATGCAAGTAACACTAAGCCAAACCCTAACCATATAGTAAGTACATGTAGTACACTGTAACAAGGACACCTTAAAATAAATTGTAACCGGTAGTTGTTAAGTTTAGGTATTGGGTAGGATTAGGGAAGTAAAATATGGTCATGCAGAAAATCTGTTTTATAAGCACTAATAAACAACCAATATGTTAGTAATAGACATGCTAATAAGCAACTAGTTAATAGTGAGAAATGGTCTCTATACTATAGTGTCAAGTCAAGTCAAGTCACCTTTATTTATATAGCGCTTTTAACAATTCAAATTGTGACAAAGCAACTGCACAATATCAAAATGGGAAAATAGTGTCAATAATGTAAAATGACAAGATTAAACACTCAATTTTCAGTTAAAGGCATTTCATTGTTGAATTCAGTGATGGCATCGTCCAGCTCAGTTCAGTTCAAAAAGTTTCTGTTCAATCAAATCGACGATATTGCTGGAAATGAAGTGTCCCCAACTAAGCAAGCCAGAGGCGACAGTGGCAAGGAACCAAAACTCCATTGGTGACAGAACGGAGAAAAAAAGGAGAAACCAGGCTCAGTCGGGGGGCCATTTCTCCTCTGGCCAGACGACACAGCAGTTCAATTCCAACTGCTGCAAAGTCAGATTGGATGGCTCAACTGGTTCCCGAGGTCTTTTCCTGATGGCTGTCTAGGTGACGGGGTCCTCACTGGGGGTCTGTCTCTGGGGCTCATCTAGGTGTCCTGGTCTCCGCTGACGTTCAGGGCTGTAGAGGTCATCTCTAGGTGCTGATCCACCATCTGATCTGGTGAATGCAGTGACCTCGGAATAAGAAAGAAACGGACTAATATTAGCGTAGATGTCAATCTTCTTACGATGTAACAAGTACATCATGTGTTATGGGAAGTGTTCCCGGTTCCGGTTGATCTAATTAATGCAGCCTAACAATCCTTTAACGGATTTGAATAATAGAAGTGTATTAGTGTGTTATGTGTACGCCAGGTTAAAGAGATGGGTCTTTAATCTAGATTAAAACTGACAGAGTGTGTCTGCCTCCCGAACAGTGTTTGGTAGATTGTTCCAGAGTTTGGGCGCTAAATAGGAAAAAGATCTGCCGCCTGCAGTTGATTTTGATATTCTAGGTATTATCAAATGGCCAGAGTTTTGAGAACGCAGCGGACGTGAAGGACTATAATGCGATAAGAGCTCGCTCAAGTACTGAGGAGCTAAACCATTCAGGGCTTTATAAGTAATTAACAAGATTTTAAAATCTATACGATGTTTAGTAGGGAGCCAGTGCAGTGTAGACAGAACCGGGCTAATGTGCTCATACTTCCTGGTTCTAGTAAGAACTCTAGCTGCTGCATTTTGAACCATCTGTAATTTGTTTATTAAGCGTGCAGAACAACCACCCAATAAAGCATTACAATAATCTAACCTTGAGGTCATAAATGCATGAATTAATATTTCTGCATTTGACATTGAGAGCATAGGTCTCAGTTTAGATATATTTTTAAGATGAAAAAATGCAGTTTTACAAATGCTAGAAACGTGGCTGTCAAAGGAGAGATCACTATTAAATAGCACACCTAGGTTCCTGACTGATGACGAAGAATTTACAGAGCAGCCATCAAGTGTTAGACAGTGTTCTAGTTATTACTTGTGGGGGTTTTAGGTCCGATAATTAACACCTCTGTTTTTTCAGAATTTAGCAGTAAGAAATTACTCGTCATCCAGTTTTTTATATCGACTATGCATTCCATAAGTTTCACAATTTGGTGTGTTTCACCAGGCCGTGAAGAAATATAGAGCTGAGTATCATCAGCATAACAGTGAAAGCTAACCCCGTGTTTCCTAATGATATTTCCCAAGGGTAACATATAAAGCGTGAAAAGTAACGGCCCTAGTACTGAGCCTTGAGGAACTCCATACTGCACTTGTGATACCTCTTCATTCACTGCTACGAATTGATGGCGGTCAGATAAGTACAATTTGAACCATGCTAATGCACTTCCACTAATGCCAACAAAGTTTCTAGTCTATTCAAAAGAATGTTGTGATCGATAGTGTCGAATGCAGCGCTAAGATCCAGTAGAACTAATAGAGAGATACAACCATGATCAGATGATAAGAGCAGGTCATTTGTAACTCTAATGAGAGCAGTCTCGGTACTATGATACAGTCTAAATCCTGACTGGAAATCCTCACAGATATCATTTGTGTTACCATGAAGTGTTACCAAAAGTCCAATATGATATTCAAAAATATAATTAAAACTTAATAAGAACAAAGGTAATCTTCCTTTAGGTTTCAAACTGTTCTGTAATGCAATGCAATATAATACAGTGGTAATACTATATAATCCCAATAGAAGCTTCAGAAGTTACCACTAAATAAAAATTGGATAATGGGGTATGTCTAGATCTTTCTACTTTAGAACAATTAACTGCTTATTTTTATGCAAAAATGTACATGCATGAAAATGTGAATGTGGTAGAACCCTGTTTTACGTAAAATACACTTATGACATCACATTGTAACATTACAATTGTGTTCTCAGTCAACATTAAATATACAACTGCAAGAAATAATACCAAAATATTATTGCACCGAAGTATTCAGATAAATGAGGCCAATCTCTATCATCATTTTATACTTTGTTATCCAGCAAAAGTAATCCTGTGTCACGAATCCGGTTCGTGGTTTTCCGTGCTCGCCACCAGATGTTGCCTCCCAGTTACATTGACTCGCACACTACACAAACTGTTGTATGTCACCCCGGACTACAGTTCCCATCATCCATTGCACTGATTACACACACACAGCTGCAACCAATCAAAAACACTTTGTAATCTTTGAACTTCCTCTTTCAAATTGCCAAGTATTGTCTGCGTTTATCACTCTCCTAGCGATAACAACTTTACGGATTCATTACGTGTTTCTTGAGTCTAGTCTGTCCTGTTTTTAACCTGTTTAACCTGTGTCTTCATTCTAGCCTGGTTTACCTCGTCCTGTCTGATCTCTGCCTGCCCTGATGCTTGTAGCCTGTCTTGGATTTACTCTTTGCCTTGCTGTTTCGGACTGTGTTTGGACCTCGCATGGACTATTTCCCGTTTGTGGATTCCCCGTTTGTCTCTCCCTCAGGATTAAGTTAGCCGTCGACTGACTCACGCCTGTCTTTGGAATACTCTTTTGTCTAGCCCTGTTCAACCTTGTTTTCCAGTGTTGATCTTAGCCTGTCATGACCACGTCTCTGTTTAATAAAAGCTTGCATATGGATCTGCATGCCTCTCGTCTCATTCGCCCATTACAGAATACTCCGCCAAATAAGGATCCAGCAGCTTTTCGGATGAACATTGGCCCAGGTATGGACATTGCAAGACTGTTATTAGCCTTTGAGCAGGCCACGCGATCGCTCTAGGACTATATTCAAGAGAATCTAGCCATTGCCTATTACTATGATTTACCGGACTGTGTGTTGATAGAGTTTTTTTGCAAAAGCATTAATCAACCGCTGAAGTCTAAGTTCATCACTCTGTCAGTTTATGGACTATGCTTTGTTGTGTGTTGGCTCTTCATTCATTGTGGGTGTTGCAGAGGAGGAACGCGACACCGTGTCTGTGGCTGAAATGGCAGACGCACCAGTTCGCACTCACATAATGGCGGCGACAACGGATCTTGTTTGCAAAATGGCAGCCACAACAACGCCCCATCATGTCTCAGCTGTCATTCCTGAGTCAAGTCAAGTCACAGCTGATCTTCCTGAGTCAAGTCACAGCTGCTCTTCCTGAGTCAAGTCGTCACAGCTGTTCTTCATGAATCACTCCAAGTCACAGCTGATCATCCAGAGTCACGTCACACCTCAGCTGATCGCCCAGAGTCACGTCACGTCTCAGCTGAACTTCCAGAGTCACGTGTAGAATATCAGAGACTAACTCAGACAAAATTTCAGATGCGATCAGAACATTGAAACCTGAGGAGCTAACATTCCAGAGAGAGACCAAGGAAACGTCATAAATCAGATTCCTAGCTCAGCCCGTCTGAAGCAAGCAAACTAACCAACTCATTCACAGAACGGCTTGCAACATTAAAACAAAAGAACACTTATTGATAATTCCAATTCATTAAAGAGACTGTCAAATTTGGGGCAAGTAATCAAGATTAATGGTCACCAGATGACCATCACATGGGTTCCACGCTGGAAAACCACAGAAACAGACTTGTTTAGATGGACTACCCCCACACAAGACAAAGGACCACACGGGAATTCCTTTGTCACAGAGACTCTTCTCCATATGCTACAAAAATCATCTTAAAGGGACTTAAGAATTATTTCTCTGCATAGAAATAACCATATCATGTATGTAACCCACACAATTAGACTATCATGTTTCAATCAAATATTATGTATGTATTTTTAATCATTATGGAATAGCTGAAGGATTAATATTCATGTTTGGTATGTGTGAGTGTGAAAATTCATGCTTTAAACGTTTCTTCCAATCAATTCTTTGTCAAATGTATCATAGTCTTGTTATAAGATCACATCCAAAAAGTATATTTTGCAAGAGCCTGGAAAATTCGGACCAGATAACATAACATGATTTATGATTGGGGCAGAAACATAGCAACACCCCGAGCCAGAACAGTATCTAATTGGTCAAGACAAGCATTAGGAGGTGTCCACAAGCCGAGTTTAAAACCTCAGGACACCCTCAAACACTCTCTTGCTCTTAAAAAACCTCTTGCTCTTAAAATTCTCTTACTCTTAAAATGCTCTCTTAAAATCTCTTACTCTTCTTAAAATGCTCTTTGTCCTCTCTAAAACTCTTCTCTTTTGCCACACGTGTTGATGCTGCTCTTTGAGCGCCATGTGCTCTGGCCTAGCGGCCAGTTGTGACCATGATGAGAAGAAATACCACCTAGTCTCTTTACATCCATGTATTCTTTTATTTTAGTTTCATTTCTTTCCGTTGAGTTTCGTGTTCAAAAGTTAAGTTTGCCGCAAAGTCCAGCACCGACTGCACCCGCTTCAAACTTCAACTAGCAACGGACTCGGACCATTCGTCAGCCAACGCCCAAGACATCACTACGAAAGACCACTGAACTGTCAGCCAACCAACCAGCAACCTGGGAAACCCCCTTTCCTGCAATGAAGATGACAGAAGGGAATCCCGTAACACAAAGGCAAAGCAAGTAAAACAACTCCAGACTTTTAGCTGAATTGGTGCATTTAACACAAATTTTAGACTTATTGAGAAACTCAAAGCGAGGTTTAAATAAGTGATTGATGGTTGTTAAGGTCTATGCAATTGCACATATTGCTATAAACTTGGGATTTCATATTTTCATTCTCTTAAACTCATCTTTCCTTACTTTCTCTCTTCTGCAACGTGTGAATGTGTGAATGCGTGTGTTAGATTAGTTTAATGTCTTAGATTGATCAAATAAAGCCTTGTTTATATTGAAAAGAGAAGTATCTTGTGTTTTGTGCTCATAAGTTAATGTCTTAATCTGCCGATTTGTGCTACTGTGCTATTTAATAGTGTTTTCACTATATTTTGGATTTTAGTATCCAGTGCAGTTTGTTATACGGCTTGTTCAGTGAATCGCCGTGAAACAGTGAATCTGTTCAAATTCCCTATACAATCATTAATGATTCCCTTTGAGCTAAATTGACCTGTTTCCCTTTAAATTATATATTAATATTACGTTTCAACGTTACACACGTCACGTCTACAAGTGGGACGTATCCCATTTCCAACCTATATAATGGGCCTCAGATAGGTGTTTTATGGACACAACGGTTTTTAATGCAAATTATCCATTATTATGACATGCAAATTAGATAAATGAGTACAGTAGACTCTGCTGAAACAGTAGAGGTGGTTTATTCAAGAATAAAAAAAACATGATTAATCATCTATGCAGACATTGTCCAACAACCTACTATACAGTTCCCATACAACTGGTTGGAAGTGGGATGCATCCCGTTTCCAACCTATATAGTGGGATTCAAATAGGTGTTTTGTGGACATAGTGGTTTTAGGCTGTTTCTTCTTAAACTTGATTTTAAATTTGTTCTGCTGATAGCGGAGACTCAGACTAAGACAGGAGTGCAAGCCCTGGCTCTCTGGACCTTTTCAGAGCTGAGATCTGGACATCCCACCTGCAACCTATTCCATTATGCAGAATAGGAGGTTGGTGGACAATGGAATTTTGGCACCAAACTTGGTCCTACAGACTCAGGGAGGCCTGCTGAGTTCTGATAAATATGTTTTATTAAAATATTTCATCATGAAAGGTCTTAAACCCTTGTGTCCACAAAACACCTATCTGAATCCCACTATATAGGTTGGGAGTGGGACGCATCCCGTTTCCAACCTATATAATGGGATTCAAATAGGTGTTTTTTTGGACACAGTGGTTTCGGCTGTTTCCATTTAAACTATCTTGATGAAACCTGTATATCAACACTCAGCAGCCAACCCTGAGTGTGTAGGGCCAAGTTTGGTACCAAAATTCCACTGTCCACCAACCTCCTATTTTGTATAATGGCATAGGTTCTCAGCACTGGAAAACTCTAGAGTCTTGAAACCTGCACTCCTGTGCATATCTATGTCTCCCCTTTCAGAATCTAGAGTTTCAGGGAAATTGAAGAAATGTTTTTTTTTCCGTCCCAAAAAAACTAAAAGGGGTACTTTCTCCAAATGACTTGAAATTCACTCTGCTGATAGAGGAGGCTTAGACTAAGACAGGAGTGCAAGCCCTGGCCATCCCACCTGCAACCTATTCCATTATGCAAAATAGGAGGTTGGTGCACAGGTTGGAAATGGGATCTAGGTTGGTAGACAATACTTGATTTACATTGTTATAGCAATTCCATTGAATTAATTGCAAATGGGGTATGTGTCCACTTGCAAGTTATTGAATGGGATTGGTTTCGCAGATCGGTGGACATTTATCCCACTAACCTATTATTATGATCCCATTAAATAAATTGTAAATGGACACATATCCCAATTGCAATCTACTGACTGGGATCGGTTTAGTACTTTGGTGGACAATCATCCCACTAACCTACTATAGTGATCCCATTCAATAGGTTGCAGATGGACACATATCCCACTTGCAATCTAGTAGTAGGTAAGTGGACAAATAGTAGGGAAGGGTGGTGGGCGCCGAGGGCAGGGCAGTGGTCATCAGTAGTCAAAGGGCCATTTTGTCACTTTAGTAGGTAAGCGGACAAATAGTAGGTTCGTGGGATGGGGGTGTGGTCATGTAGTGGTCAGCAGTGGTCAAGGGGTCATTTTGTCACTTTAGTAAGTAAGCGGACAAATAGGCTTGTGGGATGGGGGCGTGGCCATGTGTCCTTCTTACAAATATGGTAGAACCATCACTTCTACCACAAAAGACTGCTTTGTAAGTAATCTTCCTGATTTATCTCAATTCCTTAGCATATCCAACAGCTCAGAACAACTTGATGATGTAACAGAAACTATGAACTCTCTCTTTTCTAGCACTTTAGATACAGTTGCTCCTTTACGCTTAAGGAAGATTAAGGAAAAGAGTCCAACACCGTGGTGTAACACTCGCACTCTAAAGAGAGCAGCCCGGAAAATGGAGCGCAGTTGGAGGAAAACAAAACTAGAGCTATTTCGTATAGCTTGGCGGGAAAGTACCCTATCCTACAGAAAAGCCTTAAAAACTGCTAGATCTGATTACTTTTCGTCTCTTTTAGAACAAAACAAACATAACCCCAGGTATTTATTCAATACAGTGGCAAAATTAACAAAAAATAAAGCATCAACAGGTGTTGACATTTCCCAACAGCACAGCAGTAATGACTTTATGAACTATTTTACTTCCAAAATTGATACTATTAGAGATCAAATTGTAACCATGCAGCCGTCAGCTATATTATCACATCAAATAGTGTACTATAGATCCCCTGAGGAACAATTCCACTCATTCTCTACTATATGAGAGGAAGAATTGTATAAACTTGTTAAATCATCTAAACAAACAACATGTATGTTAGACCCTATTCCATCTAAACTACTAAAAGAGGTGCTTCCAGAAGTCATAGAGCCTCTTTTGGCTATTATTAACTCGTCATTGTCATTAGGATATGTCCCCAAAAACTTTAAATTGGCTGTTATTAAGCCTCTCATTAAAAAACCACAACTTGACCCCAAAGATCTAGTTAATTACAGACCGATCTCGAATCACCCTTTTCTGTCAAAGATATTAGTAAAGGTTGTATCCTCACAATTATATTCCTTCTTAGAGAAAAATGATATCTGTGAGGATTTCCAATCAGGATTTAGACCATATCACCGTATCTGATCGTGGTTGTATCTCTCTATTAGTTCTACTGGATCTTAGCGCTGCGTTCGACACTATCGATCACAACATTCTTTTGAATAGACTAGAAAACTTTGTTGGCATCAGTGGAAGTGCATCAGCATGGTTCAAATCATACCTATCTGACCGCCATCAATTCGTAGCAGTGAATGAAGAGGTATCATGTCGATCGCAAGTGCAGTATGGAGTTCCTCAAGGCTCAGTACTAGGGCCGTTACTTTTCACACTTTATATGTTACCCTTGGGAAATATCATTAGGAAACACGGGGTTAGCTTTCACTGTTATGCTGATGATACTCAGCTCTATATTTCTTCACGGCCTGGTGAAACACACCAAATTGAGAAACTTATGGAATGCATAGTCGATATAAAAAACTGGATGACGAGTAATTTCTTACTGCTAAATTCTGAAAAAACAGAGGTGTTAATTATCGGACCTAAACCCCCCACAAGTAATAACATAGAACACTGTCTAACACTTGATGGCTGCTCTGTAAATTCTTTGTCATCAGTCAGGAACCTAGGTGTGCTATTTAATAGTAATCTCTCCTTTGACAGCCACGTTTCTAGCATTTGTAAAACTGCATTTTTTCATCTTAAAAATATATCTAAACTGAGACCTATGCTCTCAATGTCAAATGCAGAAATATTAATTCATGCGTTTATGACCTCAAGGTTAGATTATTGTAATGCTTTATTGGGTGGTTGTTGTGCACGCTTAATAAACAAATTACAGATGGTTCAAAATGCAGCAGCTAGAGTTCTTACTAGAACCAGGAAGTATGAGCACATTAGCCCGGTTCTGTCAACACTGCACTGGCTCCCTACTAAACATCGTATAGATTTTAAAATCTTGGTAATTACTTATAAAGCCCTGAATGGTTTAGCTCCTCAGTACTTCAGCGAGCTCTTATCGCATTATAGTCCTTCACGTCCACTGCGTTCTCAAAACTCTGGCCATTTGATAATACCTAGAATATCAAAATCAACTGCGGGCGGCAGATCTTTTTCCTATTTAGCGCCCAAACTCTGGAACAATCTACCTAACACTGTTCGGGAGGCAGACACACTCTGTCAGTTTAAATCTAGATTAAAGACCCATCTCTTTAACCTGGCGTACACATAACACACTAATACACTTCTATTATTCAAATCCGTTAAAGGATTGTTAGGTTGCATTAATTAGATCATCCGGAACCGGGAACACTTCCCATAACCCATGATGTGCTTGTTACATCGTAAAAATATTGACATCTACGCTAATATTAGTCTGTTTCTTTCTTATTCCGAGGTCACTGCATTCACCAGATCAGATGGTGGATCAGCACCTAGATGACCTCTACAGCCCTGAACGTCAGCGGAGACCAGGACACCTAGATGAGCCCCAGAGACAGACCCCCAGAGAGGACCCCGTCACCTAGACAGCCATCAGGAAAAGACCTCGGCAACCAGTTGAGCCCTCCAATCTGACTTTGCAGCAGTTGGAATTGAACTGCTGTGTCGTCTGGCCAGAGGAGAAATGGCCCCCCGACTGAGCCTGGTTTCTCCAAAGGTTTTTTTCTCCGTTCTGTCACCAATGGAGTTTTGGTTCCTTGCCGCTGTCGCCTCTGGCTTGCTTAGTTGGGGACACTTCATTTCCAGCAATATCGTCGACTTGATTGAACAGAAACTTTTTGAATTGAACAGAGCTGGACGATGCCATCACTGAATTCAATAATGAAATGCCTTTAACTGAAAATTGAGTGTTTAATCTTGTCATTTTACATTATTGACACTATTTTCCCATTTTGATATTGTGCAGTTGCTTTGTCACAATTTGTATTGTTAAAAGCGCTATATAAATAAAGGTGACTTGACTTGACTTGACTAGTGGTCAGCAGTGGTCAAGGGGTCATTTTTTCACTTTAGTAGGTAAGCGGACAAATAGTAGGTTCGTGGGATGGGGGGGGGGGGCGTTTCCCGAGGGCGGGGCAGTGGTCAGCAGTGGTCAAGGGGTCATTATGTCACTTTAGTAGGTAAGCGGACAAATAGTTGGTTTGTGGGACGGGGGCGTGGCCATGTAGTGGTCAGCAGTGGTCAAGGGGTCAATCTGTCAATTTAGTAGGTAAGCGGACAAATAGTAAGTTCGTGGGACGGGGGCGTGGCCATGTAGTGGTCAGCGGTGGTCAGCCTGCTCATCTGGATGGGAAATGGACAAATGGCAGGTAAGCGGGTCATGTAGTTGGTCCAAAATGCAGCAGCTAGAGTTCTTACTAGAACAAGGAAGTATGACCATATTAGCCCGGTTCTGTCAACACTATAGATTTTAAAATCTTGTTAATGACTTATAAAGCCCTGAATGGCTTAGCTCCTCAGTACTTGAGCGAGCTCCTATCACACTATATTCCTCCACGTCCGCTGCGTTCTCAAAACTCTGGCCGTTTGATAATACCTAGAATATCAAAATTGACTGCGGGCGGCAGATCCTTTTCCTATTTAGCTCCCAAACTCTGGAACAATCTACCTAACACTGTTCGGGTGGCAGACACACTCTGTCAGTTTAAATCTAGATTAAAGACCCATCTCTTTAACCTGGCGTACACATAACACACTACTACACTTCTAATATTCAAATCCGTTAAAGGATTGTTAGGCTGCATTAATTAGATCAACCGGAACCGGGAACACTCCCCATAACACACAATGTACTCGTTACATCTTAAGAAGATTGGCATCTACGCTAATATTTGTTTCTTTCTTATTCTGTTTCTCAGTCCGTGTCCAGATCAGATGGTGGATCGGCGCCGGGAGATGATTCTGGGGTCATTCTGTCAATTTAGTAGGTAAGCAGACAAATAGTAGGTTCGTGGGATGGGGGCGTGGCCATGTAGTGGTCAGCAGTGGCAAAGAGTATAGAATACCAAGAGGCGAAACTCTGATGCTTTTCGGGTAACAGTCACTAGGTGGCGCTTCGGTAGCGCGGCCGCCATTTTGGGGTGAAAATTCCAACTGGACAACGTTACAGATCTACAGAAATAGACAGAATAACAACGAAAGAGAAGTCAAAGTGGAATAAAAGAACGCAATGTTGGGCAATCCCCTTCAAAAACTATCAGTGTGACAGTGAAAATCTTGACTTTCATCATTTTCCCAAAGACTCTGACAGGTAATTATTCACAAAAGTGTAAAAATATTGTGTGTTTTGAAGTGGGATGTAACTTAGCGCTGTCTTGGTCTGCTAACTATAACTGTTTTTAGTCCAGTAGTAGAACCATAATAATGATTTATATGGATATGACACTATAGTTATAATGAGCTTATGAAACTTTACACGTTTACAATTACATACTATATTATTATTTACTATTAACGTTACTCCAGTAGGTCTGAAATATATATTGTACGTTTTAATCCCCTGAACACACTACAAACATGATGATCTCTAGAACATGATGCATTACTGTGTCTGTCATAATTAAATAATTAAACAATTTTGGAGAAAGTGGCTGTATTTGTTTTTTTATATATATATATACAGTCTTCCTTTAACGGACATTAATATAAGACAATACTGCAAAAACAGTTTACTGTCAAGATGTTATTCCTGTTACATATTTATTATCCAACATTTCAAAATTTTCTGTCATTAATTTAATTTCATATGTTGGTATTAATTCCGTGTTATTATAATGCTAACACTTGAACTTAAAATATTTGTAACCGAAACTGACATGGTTTCTAGAGACCAAAAGGGAAGACTTTAAAATAAAAAAGGGAAGACTTTAAAATAAAGTCTGTAAAATAAACTGTTAAAAGTATTTGATTATCACTTGTCTAGTGATTGTACATTATTGTTGTCATCGTTCAGGCTGTATTTCAGGTTTAATGTACGTTTTTTTAAACAAATTTTTCCATGGCGACAGCAAGAATCTAGTGGAGTGCAGACAAAGAGTATAGAAGCCCAAAGAGGCGAAACTCTATATACATACATACTTTAAATGTGTTATTGTAAGTTGGTCAAGCGCGACTGGCTCCTATTATTCTACGGCATTTTTGTGTAGTTTTCAGTCCAAAATGGCGGCGGCACAGTCATGTCATGGGCGCAACTGTTGCTATGGAGCGTTCTATTGAGTTTCGCCTCTTGGGCTTCTATACTCTTTGGCAGTGGTCAAGGGGTCATTCTGTCACTTTAGTAGGTAAGCGGACAAATAGTAGGTTCGTGGGACGGGGGCGTGGCCATGTAGTGGTCAGCGGTGGTCAGCCTGCTCATTTGGATGGGAAATGGACAAATGGCAGGTAAGCGGGACGGGGGTCCGCATGCCAGAGTGTAAGGGGAAATGGACGAATAGCAGGTAAGCGGGACGGTGGTCCTGCCTGAAAAGCGTCCACTTTCAACTTATTTGAATGAGGAGACCCCCAGTGCGATAGGCCTGAAGTGGAACATGGTGGCGCCCTGCTGTGGAGCGTGGCTGAACTGTGTTTAGTGGCCTTTGGCTTTGGGGTTTTCTCCCGTTCGGACCCCCGTGGGGTTGGACCCCCAAAACCGGGTCGGATGGGCGGATCGCATCGGACCCCCCACGAAAATTTACCGTCCATGAAGTGACATATGCGAGCCATCTAAAGCATAACAGGATGGATGCTTTTTGAAACAGGCGAGCTACCTAGAGCAAGTTTTTAATGTTCTCTTCTGTCTGCCCTTATATTTGCTAGTAACTTAGTTTGTGTGCTATATTGTAAAAGCCTTTGGCAAGAAAGCTAACAATATAAAAAAAAATTAAATAATTTTGTTCATAATTATACCACATATGACATATTCATGTAGTTTGGGACCTAATATTTTTGAAGAAATATTAAGAGGAGACTAAACATTAGTAACCATTAGAGAGCTTGTTAAAACTGTGTTTGTTATCAAGGCAATTATCACGAGATCAGTGTCTATATATAGCAAACCAAATCAAACTTTTACAAAACTCTACGGGAAGCATTCAGACAGAGAACATGGTAAGATTTCAGTTGTTCTGTAACTGAAAAAAAAACAATGTATGTAACTGTGTATGTAACTGTTAGAGGATTTCATGTTTGCTTTGTTGTTGGTGTTTTTTCATCTACAGACTTCCTATTCACTGTGACAAATAAAATTTATACAACTTTATGGTTTTCCAATAACTTTTCTATAAAAAAATAAATCTTTAAAATAATTACATAAATTCAAGATGCAGCCATTGAAGAATGAGTCCAGGGTCTTAGTATTTACACTCTCTGGTCTGAATGAAACAATGGAAAACAGATATGTATTGTTGTCTTTAACCGCACTGTATTATCCTCTGATTGCCTTGTGTAATGTAACTGTAATTTTCACTATAATCTCACATAAGAAGCTTCATGAGCCAATGTATGTGTTTATATGTAGTCTCTGCGTAAATGGACTTTATGGAACTTCTCCTAAATTCATGTATGATTTGTTAGCCCATGATCATGTGATTTCTTATGCTGGATGTTTGGTTCAGATATTTGTCATTTATTCATCTCTTCTATGTGACTTTTCAACATTAACAGTGATGGCATATGACAGGTATGTTGCAATATGCAGACCACTGGAGTATAATTCAGTAATGACTAGTCAGAGGGTTCTTGAATGTATTCTTTTTTGCTGGCTTTCTCCATTTTTTTGCCTGTCTCTTCTGATTACATTAACATCAAGACTAACCTTATGTGGCTCTAGTATTGAAAAGCTATATTGTGAAAATTGGTCAGTTGTTAAACTTTCCTGTTTTCCTACAACAGTAAACAATGTGATTGGGTTTGTAATAATTATTATATATTTTGGACATGCAGTATTAGTATTTTGGTCATATATTTACTTAATTAGAAAGTGCAGGAAGTCAATAGAGGGCAGAAACAAATTCATACAAACATGTGTACCACATCTGCTTGCACTGATAAATGTGACAACTTGATTTGATTTGATTAACTTTATTAATCCCAAAGGGAAATTCACATGTCACAGCAGCTCACCACAAGAAATAGATAAAAGAGAAGATACTGCACAATACGGTATTTCATACAGCCCCCCTAGTTTCAGGCATCATAGTACACTCTACACCATGTTATACAAATACAATGTAAAATAATACATCAGTCATCTAATATGACATTGATTATATAACCTAATGGCTGTTGGTAAAAATGACTTTTTATATCGTTCCTTATGGCATCGGGGCTGAATTAATCTTGAGCTAAAAGTACTCACACATGCTTGAACTGTTCCATGAAGAGGATGACAATCTTGTTTCATTATACTGACCAATTTATCAGTCATTCTATCCTGTGCAATCACATCAATAGTGGGCAACACGCAACCCACCACAGAACCTGCCTTTTTTATCAGCTTATTGAGTTTATTCTTCTCCTTCTCTAACAATCCCCCTCCCCAGCAGGTGACAGCATACAAGATCACAGATGATACCACAGAATCATAAAAGGTCTTCAACAGTGCCTGACACACTCCAAAGGATCTCAGTCGCCTTAATAAATGAATGTGACTCTGACCCTTCTTATAAACCTGTACTGTATTGTCAGACCAATCCAGCTTGTTATTGAAATATACACCCAGATACTTATATGACGTGACAATCTCAATTTCTGACTCTTGTATATTCACTGGCACCACTTTATGAGGATATCTACTAAAATCAACCACAATTTCCTTGGTCTTACTTGCATTAAGCCTAAGACCATTCGTTTCACACCAGTCCACAAAACTCTTTAAAAGCTCCCTGTATTCACTCTCATCATGCTCCTTTATACAGCCAACAATTGCAGAATCATCTGAAAATTTCTGGAGATGACAATTTTTAGAGTTGTACTGAAAATCTGAAGCATAAAAAGTAAATAAAAACGGAGCTAAAACCGTTCCTTGAGGAACACCAGTGCTACACGTAACTACTTGGGACACACAGTTATGCATCCTTACATACTGTGGTCTATTAGAGAGGTAGTCCATTAACCAACTGACCATACTCTGGTGTAATCCAGCATTTACTAACTTATTCTTGAGTAATACAGGTTGGATAGTGTTGAATGCACTAGAAAAGTCAAGAAATGTAATTCTAACGGTGTTACCTAAAGTCTCTAAATGACTTAGAGATTTATTTAAAAGATAGATAATTGCATCATCAACCCCAACACCAGTTTTATAAGCGAACTGCAGTTTATCCTCAGCAGCACACAGTAACTGCTTAATATAATTTAAAACCAACCTCTCAAAAACCTTCATCAACTGAGCTGTTAACCCTAATGGGACGGCCGTATCGCCGGCGATACCAACTCGTTTTTTTTAAGACCAGTGCAAAAGACATTAAAAATACTCCGTCGATTTTGGTCGTACAGATAAGTGTTATACATCAATTGAAACTTTGAAGTGTCTATTATTTTTGTGTACACTCACAATAACAACAAAACTTTGTGGTTTTGGAAAAAAAAAAGAAAACAAACAGGATGCGCTCTTTGTCTTCTCCATCTCCGCGAGCTGCTCTTCAAAAAACGTCACTAAAATGAAGTGTAACTCAGCGAAAACTCAACACACGGACATGAGAGTTATATCTATAGAAAGCTGGAAGTGTCTACTTTGAAATGAAGTAAGTCTTGTCGAAAACAAACATTCTGTGATGAAGTAATCCGTATGAAACCAACACGATGTCCAGTCTGTCCCGTCTAACTCATTATTTCTAATGCGATCCCGCCCCCTCGCGTTCACGTGTAAATAGCCACGTGAGCCACGTGTGCCGCGTGCTCAAGGAGACGCCCATAAACAAAGCCTCGCGCTAACATTACTGTTGGTTTCTGGAAGACACGCTGAATAAAAGCTGGATACATTACTGTTCGTTTCTGGAAGAAGACACGCTGAATAAAAGCTGGATTTGCCTCAAAATAAGAGCAACAGTTCATCCAGAAGAGAAGAGCGATCTGATGAGTAAGTAATGTTTCTTTTTTTGCATTAGTTAACGTGTTATTGTGACTCAAACTTGAACACGTTTATTTGTTTTCTCAAACGACAACATGATGAATGCTACAATGTTTAGACAAATGTTTAATGTTCACAAATGGATTGAATAGCGTGCTAAACTATAATAATTAGTTTCTCAGATATAAAATATCCCTTTTTATAGTACAAAGTACATCTTTTGTAGTACAAAGCCATACATACTAGGCTATATGACTACAAAATCATAGTTCGTTTTTTTCTAAACAATAATAATTAGTTTCTCAGATATAAAATGTATTTTTTTTGTTTACGATAGTACAAAGCATGCGTGAGTCTATAAAACATATATATAAAAAGATGCTCCTGATATTAACATGCTCACAAATGTTTTGGTTGTTTGTATTTTTTTGAATCAGATATCTGCACCACAGATGATGAATCCTGACGTCTCTTCAAACTGTTTTTGTGCTGTACCAACATCAGATGTCCAACTACACTGATATTATATGGTAAAACAAGCTCCTTGACCACTGATTATGTTGTTTTTCTTCTTGAATCCATGGAAAGTAGCAGAAACACTCAAATAACACACGTAAATATCAGGTATGATTTACTTGTCACTTGTTGAACAGAATCTGTTGCAGGAATGACTCAAAGTCTGTTCACATCTCTGTGGTTAGATCAGTGTGCACAATAATGTGTCTTTGACCTTCATTATGTATGTTTTGATTATACGGTGTTGTAAATAAAATACAAATAATTAAAAAAAAACATTTGTTCAATCTCCTCACATTCTCTCTTACCTGCCTCAAAGTCAGTCACACTGATGGGCCATTAGCAGCCTTTAGGGGAGGGCCCTTTGTGTCTCAGGTGAGAATCACTTAATATTCAAGGACATTGTCACTCCCTCGCATACAGGCTTTCAATCACAAAACATGTCTTAAAAAATTTTAATCAATGTATTGTTTTCTGTAAATGAGTAAGCAGAATGATTCTCACTTAATTGTGAAGTAAATATTCTAGCCAACAAGACTGATAACTCTAAAGTCTTATTCGGGATTATTTAGTGTGGGTTTTATGGCCTTATTTCAGCTACATTTTTTTTTCCAAAACTTACTAACCACGCATAATATTTTTTTTCTAAAAAAATACAAAGATGTACATCCATCTTGGTCACATAATATTGTAGCAAAGTTTGTGCTGAATATAAAAACAAATACATGTTGGTCAATAGTATGTTATAAGTAGCTGAAATAAGCACAAATATCAGGACATGTCAAAACCTCTCAAGGGCCCCAAAATCACCTCAGACCCCAGAGGGTTAAAGCTATTGGTCTATACTGTGAGAACTCTGTAGGATTAGTTTTCTTAGGGACTGGTACTACACACGATGTCTTCCATAAAACAGGTACCCTTTCTAAGCGCAAACTCAAATTAAAAATATAGTGAATTGCCCAGCATAATTGATCAGCACAGGCTTTAAGAACTCCAGCACTAATACCATCAGGGCCTGCAGATTTCTTCTTTTTAATTCTCCTTAACCCACTTCTTACTTGTTCTATTGATACAACAAACTTAGGAACAGACTCACAAGTGGAAGAATAAGATGATCTTAAAACTGAAGGAGGATCTAAATAGGGACTCTGCCGTATACCATCTAAAAAGGAAAATTGTAAATCACTAGCTCCTCCATCAAATCTATTAAAAAAATATATTCATTTCATCCACCCACGTTTGTCCACCAAAGGCAGTATATCCATGTGCTCTATTTCCATTACCAGACATCCTGTTTAAATCACTCCATACCTCCCTCACATTCTTCTGTTGTAACTTTTGTTCCATTTTTAATTTATAACACTCCTTCCCCTCCTTAATTTTAACTTTTAATAATTTCTGTACCCGCTTCAGCTCCTCTCTATCACCCACTAAGAAGGCCCTCTTTTTTTCGTTTAGTAATGCCTTTAACTCAGGGGTGACCCAAGGCTTATTATTTGAGTAGCATTTAACCTTTTTAGTGGGTACTGTGTTATCAACACAAAAATTTATATAGTCAGTAATACACTCCGTTAAACTATCAATGTCCTCGTCATGTGATTTACATAAAACTTCCCAATCCGTAGTCTCAAAACAATCCATTAATCCAACTGCATTTTTGTTTGATGTAATGTTCACTCGTTGTGGTTCAAGGGATGTGCCTCAAAGTCTGCGTAATTTCATGGCTCTGGAATTCATTCAAATACCGCCCATTTTAAATCCACTTATTTATGGACTAAATCTGAAAACAGTACGGCAACAAGTTATGAGACTGATTTTCAAGAAAAACATGGGAATATCTGATTAATATTTTCTCAAATATAAAGATCCTATGCTTTCTGTGTTTTAGAAAGATAGTGACAAATATATGTATATATATATATATATATATATAAACTCAAAATTCTAAAAATTATTCTCCCTTTATATATATATGTATATATATATATATATATATATATATATATATATATATATACATATTTTAAAGGGAGAATAATTTTGAGATGTTTAGAACTTATTCCATGGAAATTGCTCTTTTGTTATTGAGAATATAAGACAACAAGAGGTTGTGTATTACTATGATTATGTATGAAATGAAGTAAAGGAGCTTAGCAACAATAAACTCTATAATAAATTTAATAAACAATAAATCTCTGTACTGCACAGCTTTAATAACACAGGGGTGTTTAAAAGGACATGATTGTTCAGCATGTTTTTTTGTTTTTTTAATTAACTTTCCTTGCATTAAGGTGTGCTCAGTCTTTTTGGTTCATGTAAAATAAAATAGCCCTTTGATATAATTAATATTTTAATAAAATGCTATTCAAAAAGTTAATGTGTGTTTGTGTGTTGATTGCAATGTATGTTGATATACATACGCACTGCAGTATCAAACTTGTACACATACATTTGCAGTACATACAACAAAACACTCCAGGCACATTCTTACTTGTTCTATTGATACAACAAACTTAGGAACAGACTCACAAGTGGAAGAATAAGATGATCTTAAAACTGAAGGAGGATCTAAATAGGGACTCTGCCGTATACCATCTAAAAAGGAAAATTGTAAATCACTAGCTCCTCCATCAAATCTATTAAAAAAATATATTCATTTCATCCACCCACGTTTGTCCACCAAAGGCAGTATATCCATGTGCTCTATTTCCATTACCAGACATCCTGTTTAAATCACTCCATACCTCCCTCACATTCTTCTGTTGTAACTTTTGTTCCATTTTTAATTTATAACACTCCTTCCCCTCCTTAATTTTAACTTTTAATAATTTCTGTACCCGCTCCAGCTCCTCTCTATCACCCACTAAGAAGGCCCTCTTTTTTTCGTTTAGTAATGCCTTTAACTCAGGGGTGACCCAAGGCTTATTATTTGAGTAGCATTTAACCTTTTTAGTGGGTACTGTGTTATCAACACAAAAATTTATATAGTCAGTAATACACTCCGTTAAACTATCAATGTCCTCGTCATGTGATTTACATAAAACTTCCCAATCCGTAGTCTCAAAACAATCCATTAATCCAACTGCATTTTTGTTTGATGTAATGTTCACTCGTTGTGGTTCAAGGGATGTGCCTCAAAGTCTGCGTAATTTCATGGCTCTGGAATTCATTCAAATACCGCCCATTTTAAATCCACTTATTTATGGACTAAATCTGAAAACAGTACGGCAACAAGTTATGAGACTGATTTTCAAGAAAAACATGGGAATATCTGATTAATATTTTCTCAAATATAAAGATCCTATGCTTTCTGTGTTTTAGAAAGATAGTGACAAATATATGTATATATATATATATATATAAACTCAAAATTCTCAAAATTATTCTCCCTTTATATATATATATATATATATATACATATTTTAAAGGGAGAATAATTTTGAGATGTTTAGAACTTATTCCATGGAAATTGCTCTTTTGTTATTGAGAATATAAGACAACAAGAGGTTGTGTATTACTATGATTATGTATGAAATGAAGTAAAGGAGCTTAGCAACAATAAACTCTATAATAAATATAATAAACAATAAATCTCTGTACTGCACAGCTTTAATAACACAGGGGTGTTTAAAAGGACATGATTGTTCAGCATGTTTTTTTGTTTTTTTAATTAACTTTCCTTGCATTAAGGTGTGCTCAGTCTTTTTGGTTCATGTAAAATAAAATAGCCCTTTGATATAATTAATATTTTAATAAAATGCTATTCAAAAAGTTAATGTGTGTTTGTGTGTTGATTGCAATGTATGTTGATATACATACGCACTGCAGTATCAAACTTGTACACATACATTTGCAGTACATACAACAAAACACTCCAGGCACATTCAAATGGTCTGAGTTCCGGACCCCAGCTTGGTTCCAACCAGACTGCAAGACAACAGAGGCACCATTTTGCCATTTCTAGACAAAGTGAGCGTGTCAAAGCAACAGAGCGGTTCACACCACAAGCGATCAGGGCAGTTAATTGTAATGATCCGTTGGATTTATATCTTCTAATATTTTTATTAAGAGCCAAACACGCTTCATTCAAGCCCTTCCCATCTTTTCTGCTAAAATGCTATTAAGAGCTGCAGTTGACGGTTATTTTAACAACACAGTAGCAGAAAACACGGCAAGCGGCATATACATTGATATTTTTGATAAACACTGCAGAACACAACAACGCTGCAAATAGACCCATATCTGATCATTCAAACCAGGTTTGTGATAAGACTTTTTTTCATCTACATTTAGCATTACTCAGCATGTTGAGAGCATTTTAAAATAAACATGATTGTTATAATTGGGAAAATTATTTGCAAATGGCAAGGAAAGACAAAGCAAAGACAAACTTTGAAATTACTAGTTTTCACCTATGTTTTCTGATCATGATGAGAGCGTATGTACAATGTGATGTACAATGTACATTGTTTTTTTGTTGTTGTTGTTTTTGTTTTTTTAGATTTTAAACAAAATAAAAAAATGGTTCAAGAGGAAAACTCTGAACCTCCACACAGTTTATTTTCTGTCACATGGCCTTTTGCCTTACATGTGTATATAAATGTAAAAATAATAGCTTGATAAATCATCTGGGCCCGTATTTATCAAGCCTAAGAATTACTCTCAAGAACACTGCTAAGAATTGACTTAAGTGTAAAAAAATGTTTGGCTCAAAGCTAAGCTTAAATTTATTATCAAGCATCTCAGTCGTAATTTAAGCGAAGTGTTGGACTAAATCTTAAGTGTCAGTCTTAGAGATGATTCGCGATTCGGGATTTTGGATGAGGACATACGAATGGACCAATCACTGAATAGATGTCCTTATTTAAGAATATTCTCAAGTAAATTCACATTGAATGGTGAAATTCCTAAAAGGAGTTTACATTCAACACACATTTTAGAGTGAATAATTTTAACTGGAAATGAAAGATAAACATGTTTTCCACCATGTCTTAATTACAAATTTTAAACTGGTGTGCTGTTAACTGACCTGCCTATATATAGCCTAGATTTTATGATATAATCAACTACTAGGGGTGGCACGGTACACAGATGTCACGGTTCGGTACGTACCTCAGTTCGGGGGTCACGGTTCGATACGATTTCGGTACAACAGGAAAAAAATATATATATACTATGCTCGGTTTCTTTTCATTTATTTTGAACAGACAGTTGTTACGGAACTGCCAGACACAAAGGTAAGTGTAAAATAGGTTGAGTTTATTACAGGATTTGGGTGAGACAACAGTCGTGAGGTAAGTGGCTTTCTAGAGGTATTGTGGATAGTGCGCTGGGATTCTGACTGTGTCTCTGTCCTTTGGCAGGTTTGTGGCGGATAGGAATCCTTGGAGAGCCCGTGAGTCTCTAGAGTCCACAGATGTAAAGGTATCTGGTAGTGAGAGGGAAGACAGAGGGTAAGTATCATCAGGTAAGTAAAACAAGTTAGTATACTCAGCTAGCAGTCCGCTGTAGAGAGTGAAGGTCCGAGTAGTATCCACAAGTTTCAATGTGTTGGCAGCTTTGTGACTTCAAGATCAGACTCTGACTGGAGTGAGGAGTGTGCATAAGAAGAGCAGGGGTGATGAGCTGTGATGATGAGGAGCAGGTGTACATGATCATTAATCAGGTGCAGGTGAGGGTGATCAGTGATGGTGGAATACGGGCCATTCTGTGACAGTACCTCCCCCTCCCGGACAGCGTGTCCCGCGACGTAATAACAAAACCTGGGAGGGGGGATGGGCACCCTGGATGTCGGTGGAAGACATGGACACAGGGAGGGCATCCAGGGCGGAACCGGAGTCAGGAAGCCATGGCGGGACAGGAGGTTCAGGAGGCCATGGCGGATCCGGGGCTTCGGGAGGCCATGGCGGATCCGGAGGCTCGGGAGGCCATGGCGGATCCGGAGGCTCGGGAGGCCATGGCGGATCCGGAGGCTCGGGAGGCCATGGCGGATCCGGAGGCTCGGGAGGCCATGGCGGATCCGGGGCTTTGGGAGGCCATGGCAGAACTGGAGGCTCGGGAGACCATGGCCTATTTCTTTTGGGCGGCCATGGTGGGTCATGGATCTCCGTGGCCTTGGCTCTGGGCCCGGCCACCCAGGCAGAGGATATATAGCCCCCCCCCAAAATTTTCATGGGGAAGCTCCCCTCTGGTGGGCATTCTGGAGGAGCTGGTTCTTGAGGAGGCTCTGGAGAAGCGGGTTCTTGGAGGTGCTCTGGAGGAGCGGGTTCTTGGAGGTGCTCTGGAGGAGCAGACTCTAGGGGGCGCTCTGGAGGAGCGGGCACCAGGGGGCGCTCTTGCAGCGCGGAATCAGGACGGCTGGGCGGAACCAGCGGGACTTCAGGACGGCTGGGCGGAACCAGCGGGACTTCAGGACGGCTGGGCGGAACCAGCGGGACTTCAGGACGGCTGGGCGGAACCAGCGGGAACTCAGGAGGGCACTTGCGTGGAGCAGCCACTGGAGGGTACTTGCGTGGAGCAGCCACTGGAGGGCACTGGCGTGGAGCAGCCACTGGAGGGCACTGGCGTGGAGCAGCCACTGGAGGGCACTGGCGTGGAGCAGCCACTGGAGGGCACTGGCGTGGAGCAGCCACTGGAGGGCACTGGCGTGGAGCAGCCACTGGAGGGCACTTGCGTGGAGCAGCCACTGGAGGGCACTGGCGTGGAGCAGCCACTGGAGGGCACTGGCGTGGAGCAGCCACTGGAGGGCACTGGCGAGGAGCGAGCTCTGGTGAGCTGGACGGAACCAGCAGAGGCTCAGGAGAGCTGGACGGAACCAGCAGAGGCTCAGGAGAGCTGGACGGAACCAGCAGGGGCTCAGGAGAGCTGGACGGAACCAGCAGGGGCTCAGGAGAGCTCTTCGCCGTGGCCGGCGGCATCATCGTCGCCGCGAGTGGCGGAACCATCGTCGCCATCTCAGGCGGCGGAGCTATCATCGCCGCTTCGGGAGGCGGAACCATCATCGTTGCTTCGGGCGGAACTCCGACTCGGGATCGGAGACTCTCCAGACACTTGAGGACAGTCTCCTGCCAGGTGAGGCAGGAAGTGTCTGGGAGATTCAAGGGGTGATGGGCTGTGATCCCGAGCCGGAACAATATCTTGAGGGCTCGATCCTCTAGCGAGCTGGAGAGGGCGAATGGCACAAATTCCCTCACAAAGTCCAGCGGGTCGTGGATAGCAAAAGCCCTATTAATAAATGAAGCCTCCTCCATATCGGTGTGGTCCGCTTAACTTCTTCGGTCTAGGTCTGATCTTCTGTTACGGAACTGCCAGACACAAAGGTAAGTGTAAAATAGGTTGAGTTTATTACAGGATTTGGGTGAGACAACAGTCGTGAGGTAAGTGGCTTTCTAGAGGTATTGTGGATAGTGTGCTGGGATTCTGACTGTGTCTCTGTCCTTTGGCAGGTTTGTGGTGGATAGGAATCCTTGGAGAGCCCGTGAGTCTCTAGAGTCCACAGATGTAAAGGTATCTGGTAGTGAGAGGGAAGACAGAGGGTAAGTATCATCAGGTAAGTAAAACAAGTTAGTATACTCAGCTAGCAGTCCGCTGTAGAGAGTGAAGGTCCGAGTAGTATCCACAAGTTTCAATGTGTTGGCAGCTTTGTGACTTCAAGATCAGACTCTGACTGGAGTGAGGAGTGTGCATAAGAAGAGCAGGGGTGATGAGCTGTGATGATGAGGAGCAGGTGTACATGATCATTAATCAGGTGCAGGTGAGGGTGATCAGTGATGGTGGAATACGGGCCATTCTGTGACAACAGTAGTGCAAATTACAATTACAATCTAGATGTGAAAATAGTAAATATTATTACGTTATATATATAAAATCTGTTTTGTTTTCATTGTGAGTGTACACAGATAAAAGCAGACCTTTATACAATGATTATTAATAAGACAATAAGTGTTTAAAGTTGATTCTGCTGGAAACAGTTGAAGTGATTGTGCCGGAGCGTATACACACACACACACACACATACCCATTTTTCGGGCTAGAGGGACAATTTTTGACATTTTTCGCAAATCAGACTGGGCACAGGGCTGTGGGGACACAGGGTTCCAGTGGTGCTAGAGCTACAAAAAACATATCAAAAATCATGAAAAAAATCAGCGAACCTTTACACGACTTAAAATTAAAAGATTTTCTTTGCACAACTGAGATATAAAAAAAGGCTCTTTTTCAGACTTTCTGGTGGTTTGTAAAGACTTTTCTGTAACACGGTCTATAAGGACAGTGTGGTGTACAAGGTCAGTGATGTCATCATACATATACACTAAGTATAACCTGCTTTGAAAGGACACATGGTGTGTAAGGCCAGTTCACCATACACACACACACACCAAGTATAACCTGCTTTGAAAGGACACATGGTGTGTAAGGCCAGTTCACCATACACACACACCAAGTATAACCTGCTTTGAAAGGACACATGGTGTGTAAGGCCAGTTCACCATACACACACACCAAGTATAACCTGTTTTGAAAGGACACATGGTGTGTAAGGCCAGTTCACCATACACACACACCAAGTATAACCTGCTTTGAAAGGACACATGGTGTGTAAGGCCAGTTCACCATACACACACACCAAGTATAACCTGCTTTGAAAGGACACATGGTGTGTAAGGCCAGTTCACCATACACACACACCAAGTATAACCTGCTTTGAAAGGACACATGGTGTGTAAGGCCAGTTCACCATACACAGACACCAAGTATAACCTGCTTTGAAAGGACACATGGATTATAAGACCAAAGTGACTGAGGCACGCCATTATAATATGGAATATATTAAGGTCATTTTTGTTTTTTCTGTTGACCTCTGTTGTGCATTACAATTTGGCACATAAGTTGTAAATAACTCATCACATCGGGACATACTTTGCAGATAAATGTACATAAGGAGGACAATCACTCCATTCTACACTTCTTCCTCTAGAAAACATTAGCACCTCCAATCAAATTCTGTCAAGCTACAAAAGTTAACAGAAAACACCACAGCTCTTATCTGATGGGATCTAATAACAGGTGGGCCAAGTGTCATTAAAACAACTAGGAGCATAACAAAAAAAACAGTGCTTGCATCCACTAGGACAAACTCAACCCCACCAGCACATGTATTATGGAGTTTTTCCATGTCCTGAACCAACTGCCAACCTGCAATCATGTTTCACAACCACACTGCGATCTGCGTGTCCAGGGTCTGCCATTGCCCACTGCACCGGATCATACATGACCTGAGAAAAGAGCCTTTTCAGAGTAATTCTATTGTTCCAATTGATTGAACATTATCACTGGTCAAAATGTTTAACAATAAAAGCATTACAGAGAAAGAAGTTTAATCACTTCTCTCACTTTCTGATCAAACACGATACATTTTACTGGTCCATAGCCCATAAAATCTGCCTTTAGAAGTGACCTGGACTTTTAACATCAACAACATGCATAAAGGAATCTCATTTCTCCAAATATAACTAACTACACTTGCTCCTTACCAACCCACTCTTCAAAAACACGTTTATCTATTTTGGGATATTGTCACAAATTACATAAAGTGAGGGTATATGTTAAAACCTATTTAAAAAGGATCTCTATCAGAGTTCATCGGCTTTACTAGCAATTTTAATAGTAAGGGTCCTGTTTGTAAAGCGTAGGTTTATAGTCTCAATACAATGAAACAAACTCAATTCTCTCAGACAACCTAATCACATTATTATAATTCTGTCAGGACCACTATCGTCAAAGATGATTGATTGACTATGGTTCTGTTCTGGGCAAGAACTCCCTGTGCATCCATGCAGCCTAGCATGGATAAGAGCAGGGAGAGCAGCAATAACCCCCCTAAGGGTAAACAGAACAGAACCAACATAATGTATTGCAGATATCATTAATGTTGGTATTAAATGTACAAAATAATTCAGGAATTTAGTCTGATTCAAGGGGAATTAGAATACCAAATCCTGACTGTACAAGAGGAGGAGCTGAGGATGGAGGAGGGTAAATGAGCTCTGGAGAACGCGATAGCAGCTGATAATACTGAGGAGCTATATATATGTATGCTGTGATAGACGTCGCATTCCTATAGGTAGACGTGATCAGCTGACAGTCAGCTGATGCAAGCTTGACTAACATTACCTGCCAGAACCGATGCTATACGCTTGATTTATGCTTGCTCAATTGTTGTTTTGTGGAGATTGCGAATATGATCGCAACTTGCTGAGGTCTCACCAAGTATATTTAGCTCATTAGTTGATTTCATTATGTTTGACTACTAAACTTAACTCATCTGCATTTAAGCTAAAAATGTTGAAAATAATAATCTAGGTTTGTCATTATTAACACACAACACAACATTTGTTGAATCACTGAACTATATTTGATTTAGTCACCTCAAGAATCAATTCCTTAACAAAGGACAGCATTGTAAAAAATAATAAAGGAAAATAAAAGTGAATCCTGACATTAAAAGGCCCAGGCTAACCACATAGAAAAACAAACAAAACAAAACGCTGCCTGTGAGCAAATTAAAGGAAGTTACCTAAACCATTTCTGAACACAGGACACCAACTTTTAAAACATGCCTAGAAAGGTAAAGGCTCAGGCTGTCCAAAAGTGCATTTAGTGTTTAGCATTTGAATGCCTTTTAAAGGCCAAGCCTCTGTTGCGTACAAAATCTCTAATGTTTTGAATGGATCTTATCTCCAAGATAGGTTGTTCCTTTTCCTTGCACTTCAGGCACTGCTCACTGGTGACAGTGACACCGTTTTCAATAAAAGGCCTCATATGTTTCATCACAGCTTGTATCTCCTCCTCAGACCATGGTCTCTTCACACACCGCCTTGATGAAACACGGAAACCTGAACAATTAAAAAAAAGATTAGAAGATTAAAAAAGATAAAAGATCCTGCGAGATGTACTTGCAGGTAGGGATGTTGCTGTTCAAAATTGCCAAACAAGCTGGAACTTGTGTAGACAAAATGTGTGTGATAATAAATTGACTTTAGATCTGCTAAAAATCAAGTTTGATTGTTTTCATTAACATGACATTTCATTACACTGCTTGTTATAAACAAAATACATCCAGCTTCTTTATATGCTTTATATGTCTAACCAAACATAATGTAAGTGTTGACTGCACATTAGCAAGTGTGCCTAGTGATGGACATGGCACCGCATTTAAATAATACCTTGAGTAACCGAGTCAGGGAGATGAGGTGAACCAGAAGTTACACAGGCAGCGTTCCCCTGGTCATCTAAAAAAAATATTGCACAGTATAAATGTATGGGCTTAAAGAGCCTGTCTGCCTATCAATCAAACACCATGGGCATGGAGGGGATACATGTAAAACTGCAGACAGCCAATTCTATTATAATAACTATATTCATGGCAAAGTTGTTGAACCGGATGAAGTCAGGAGAGCGTGAATATGTGCAACAATACCTCGAGTGATAATTTTACTAGGAAATGATGTAGATTTTACACAGGCCAAGACTTCCCTGTTGTTTTAAAATGATCATGCAAAATACTGAACACATCAAAATACTAGCCACAAAGCATATGCGTCACAATTAGGGATGGAACGATTACCGGTTTCACGATAAACCACAGTAAAATGTACTGAAGGTTAGTAATATCGTTTAAAATTTAATTATCATTAAAACAGTGTTTGATTATCACGATTTTGAAAACTTGCAGTAAATCCTATCCAGCCAGCATCAGTCTGATGCAGACGCAGCGTGCAACGTTGTTTTTTGAATGAGAAGAAATGGCAGAAGGCAGTGACAGCGCCGGGAGATTTCAGCCTTCTAAAAGGACCAAATCTGAGGTGTGGTCATATTTTGGCTTTTACAAAAGTCCTGAGGGAAACTTAATAGAGTATGATCACCCTGTCTGCAGAACATGCATGAAGAAAGTCGCTGCTATACTGGCAAACACTTCAAATCTGCAAACGCAAGGCAAGTGGACTTTGACCTCAATACTAAAACTACATCTGGGAAATAATAACGTGAAGCTTCCATGAAGAAAAGTTCACAGCAAGTGGCTTTGAGCCAAAGACGAACTAACAAGTTCAGACAAGACTAGGGTGACATTTAAGGGATAATAATGTATATTCATTGTGCACTTATTACACAGATTTTCTTTACCACATAAATAATTACGGGGACATATTGAATTGAGATTAATGTTTTAAATTAACCTGCTTATAAATCCATTTTGTACAGTGTACAAAACAATCGTCCAGACAAGATGATCACAACAAGTTATAGTAATAATTATAGTAGTATTAATAGTAAAGTCTGATTTCATTTTCAATACAATGAAAAACAGAGACGCAAGTGCCATTAATGAAACGAGAGAGCGTGTCCATTGTGATACGTGGATGTGCGCTGTTATAATGCGTTATTGCTCATTTCACTGGATATTCAACAATGTTTTTATCTGCCTGCATTGACACCATTGTATGCGAACAGGACTGTGCTGGACAATGACATCACTGTTTTTATTTTTACAGTGCTGATATCGCCATCATCACCACATTATCCAAACCGAGAACTACAGTCTGAATCCAATGCAGAGTTTGTTCCCCTCGTTGATAAAGGTGATGGATACCAAAGCGATAGATCAGATGCTAGCTCCCTAAAGTTACAAAAGATCTCAGAGGAGAATTTAAAGCTTCTTGAAACACAGCAGGCCATCCAAGCTGATCTTAAATGGATTGAGACAGCCAAATATGAGCTGATTCAGCTTTTAGACAGAGCCTGTAGTTTGCAAAGGCCTTTATCTACATCCAACACCCAGTCTGATCATCCAGCAGTTAAATTTCACCACGCAGCGGGGATCCGGGTGATGAAGACTAGCCAGAGCCTCCTCCACCTATTGCATATGATGAGCCAGAAACTATGAATCAGTGCGACAAGCAGAGGCTTTACAGCACTACGAGGGCCACACCGACACTTACCCCTCGACTCACCTCAGTGGAGAAGACTAGGGATTACAGCCATCTAAGTTCATATGATGACCAACTTCGGTATGGCCAGTATCCTGCCCAACAGACAGGTCCTCCGTATGCATATGAGTGGCCATGGGATTCATCCACACGTCTTTATCATGAACAACACAGGATAGCGTCCTATAATGTGTCACCTCCCATGGCATCTGTGGATCTGACAGAGAAATATTACAAATATTACCATGCCTTACCATGCCCCACCATTCCTTACTTCTGCAACAAAGAGCCAAGTGAGTTTGCTCGATTAAAAATAGCCTTGGACAATCTCCTGCCACCTGACAGTACTGAGATGTTCAAATATCAAGTCCTGGTTGACCACCTGAAATGAGAGGATGCTTGTCTAATAGCGGACTCTTTCTTGCACTCTCCTACACCTTATCGAGATACCATGTTTGCCCTCAATGAGCGGTTCGGTCAACCTCACCAGGTAGCATTAAGACGGATTGCCACTATTCTTGATTCACCTGATATAAGCCGCAATGACCCCTCAGCCTTTGAGAAGTTCTCCCTTCAAGTGCAGTCTCTAGTCGGTCTACTTAAGACTCTGGGCCAGGCAGGGAGCATTGAGTTGTATTGTGGGTCGCATGTTGCACGCCTCCTCAGTAAACTGCCACCTGAAAGACGGGCCAATTTCCGCCACCACATGTTACATCGGCCTGGGGTGACATACTCACTGGTAAATCTAGCAGAATGGCTGAAATATGAGTCTTGGTGCCAAAGCTATGATGATCAAACAGCCAAGGGAGAAAGCAGAGCCAAACGAGATCCCCGAGCAGCTCTACAATCACGCTGAACCACTGCCACTGTACTGACTGGGTCTGGGAATAGTGCTGAGGTGAAAACCACTACATATTCTCCTTCCAAGGTTGATGAGAAAGCTAAGGGTAGGCCCATTGTATATTGCTCTTACTGTCAGAACTCTGAACATGCTTTTAGTCAGTGCCCAAAAATTCCAACCCTCACCAAAGATCAGCTCTCAGAGTGGATACGAACCAGAGTGGATACGATGCTGGCGCTGTGGTCTTGCACATCAGGCTGTCCATTGTGGTCTAAAGAAACCATGTCCACTTTTTCAGAGGAAGCATCTACGATTCCTCCATGAGGTAAATGAGAGGCCTGTCACAGAAGCATCCAAAACAGAGGCTTGCCTAATCAGTTCAGCGACACAGACACTGTACCTGAACAAACCAGTCAGCAGTAATAAAGTTTTGCTCAAGGTTGTCAGAGTACTCCTACATCATGGCAATTGCACATCAGACACATTCGCAATCCTTGATGACGGTTCTGAGCATACAATGCTTCTGCCAGAAGCAGCACAGAAACTTGGCTTGAGAGGTACTGAAGAAAGCTTAGCTCTGAGAACAATCCATCATGATGTGCAAACCCTTGAGGGGGCTTCAGTCTCATTCCACATTTCTCCATGTTCCAATCCGAAGAAACGATATCTCATAACCAGAGCCTTTACTGCACCACAGCTTGATCTCATTGACCACTCTTACCCAATTCCCAAGCTGCAGAAGCAGTACAAGCACTTGGCTGGACTACCTTTACAGTGCTTTGAAAAGGCCAAACCTCTCATCCTTGTTGGTGCAGATCAAACTCACATGATCTCACCAATTGAGCCGGTAAGACTTGGTCCACCTGGTGGTCCTGCTGTAATAAGAACCAAATTAGGCTGGACATTGCAGGGCCCTACCAGCCTGTTGGAGAAGTAACTCCAACCAAAACAGTGTCTCCACATATCCCTTTCCCCCAGCACCACAGAACTGTTCAAGAATGTTAGTAGGCTGTGGCAAGTGGATGTCTTGCCCTTTCAGAATGAAAAGGAGTGTACAAGGTCAAAGCAGGACCAAAGAGCCGTTGAACTACTGGAAGCCAAAACAGTTCGCATAGAGGTAGATGGAATATGCCGGTATGCAACACCCTTGTTACGAAAGGGTGACATGCCCCATCTTCATGCCACCATGGAAGCAGTCATGCCACGCCTACGGAGTACTGAGAGAAAACTTGCCAGAGACCTACAGCAAGCTGATGCTTATTCCTCCGAAATCCAGAAATTGGTTCAGTATGTAGCAATCAGAAAGAGAAGGAGATGGTGAGTGCTGGTTTATTCCACATCACATGGTGTGCCATAATAACAAGCATCGTGTAGTGTTCGATTGCTCCTTTCAATTTAATGGTCTCAGCCTAAATGATTCACTCCTCGCTGGCCCCACCTTGGGTTCATCACTCCTGGGGGTCTTACTCAGATTCTGTGAGCATGCAGTGGCCATCAGTACAGATATCAGGGGCATGTTTCACCAGGTCCGACTTCTTGGCTAGCCCATAAAAAGACTGATGTCCAGGAGTCCACATTGGGCCTTAGCTGGAATTGCCCAGCAGATGTCCTGACTTACTGTCATCGGCCCATTGATCATGGCGCTCCCACCATGAGGATTATTTACAAAGTTTTAGCAAGCCAGTACGACCCCTTAGGATATATCCTCCCGTATACTACCAGGGCTAAGATGTTGGTCCAACAACTTTGGAACAAACAGCGCAGCTGGGATGATACCCAACTTCCCCAAGCCTTAGTCCAGAGCTGGAACGAATGGGAAAGTGAGCTGCAGTTTCTTCACAAGATCAGTTTCCCAAGATCATATGTACCAGCTTCAGTAAATCAAACAAGATCTATTATCGACCTTCATGTGTTCAGCGATGCTTCAGAGAGTGCATATGGAGCAGTTGCCTATCTGCGCACTGAAGATCAGCTGGGTAAGATCCATCTGTCATTCGTACTGGCACGCTCTAGAGTAGCACCAAAAAAAGTCCTGTCAATACCCCGCTTGGAGCTCTGTGCTGTGGTAATTGGTGCACAGCTAAAAACCCAGTTGCAGAAAGAGTTAACATTGCCACTTCGCCACACAGTTCTCTGGACAGACTCCACTACGGTGCTGTCTTGGATTCAGTCAGAGTCTTGCCATTTCAAAGTTTTCGTCGGCACCAGAGTGGCTGAAATCCACGAGCTTACCAACGTAGCCACCTGGCGATATGTGGATTCAATTCAAAATCCAGCGGACGACCTTACACAAGGAAAGACTCTAAAGGATCTTGCTAAGCCCAACAGATGGAGCCAAGGACCCCAATTCCTGCTTCTCTCCCCAGAGAACTGGCCAACAAACCCTACCAAATGCCAAATGGAGTTGTAGCTGTAGACGGGCAATTTGGCAGTGAGTATAAGACCTGGACAGAACTGGTGAAGGCCATTGCACAGGAGCTACATGGGGCGGCTGGAGAGTCAGGAGAACCTACCGCAAACACTTACCAAGAAGCAGAGACATACATACTCCAGAAAGTGCAAGGTGAGAGTTTCCTTTAGGAATTACAACGTTGAAATCAGGAAAGGCTCTTCAACATAATAGCCGCTTACTCACCTTAGCTCCAGAATATGACCCATCCACCAATCTAATCCGGGTTGGTGGTAGGTTAAGACATGCAGAGACCTTAAATCCCGCCCTCAAACATCCAATCGTACTAGATTCTAGACATCCAGTTGTGAAGTTACTTCTTCAAGATTTAGATGAAAGACTCTGCCATCCAGGCCCTGATCAGGTGTTTGCAGAAGTAAGGAGACAGTTCTGGGTGCTAAGAGGAAGAGCAGCCATCCGCATCTTACAGCATGCCTGTACGGAATGTCAAAGACTGAGAGCCAAACCTACCTTTCCCAAAATGGCAGACCTTCCTTTGGCACGCTTACGCCTCTATAAACCAGCCTTTCATTCAACCGGTATGGATTGCTTCGGCCTCTTCCTTGTAAAAATTGGTCGACGAGTAGAAAAGAGGTGGGGAATCCTCTACATGTGTCTGACCACACGAGCTGTACACATAGACCTGCAGAACAGCTTGGACACAGATTCCTTTCTGATGTCACTTCGGAGGTTTATTGCACGTAGAGGTTCCCCTGTAGAATTACTGTCGGACCAAGGAACAAATTTTCGAGGGGGTGAACGGGAACTGTATGAAGCGTTCCAGGCCATGTCACCTGATCTCCAGCGGAAACTCGCACCACAGAAGATAGCATTCCATTTTAATCCTCCTGCAGCACCACACTTCGGGGGAGTGTGGGAGAGGGAGATAAGATCCATTGGCACTATCTGTGACTATTGGGGCCCAAACAGTACCGGAAGAGGTACTCAGGACTGTTCTAGTCGAAGTGGAGAACATCCTTAATTCCAAACCCCAAGGGTATGTGTCTTGTAACATGGCTGATCCCGATCCAGTAACACCCAACCTTCTTCTCACGGGGCGGCTAGACAACTCCCTACCTACAGTCATATACCCTAAAGAAGAGGGCTTGAGTCGTCGCCGGTGGAGACACTCTCAGGTGTTAGCTGACCACTTCTGGTCCTCCTTTATCCACCATTACCTTCCGAACTTGCAAGTCAGACAGAAATGGCACTATACATTCCCTAATATAACCACAGGCACGATAGTCATGATAATGGATCCCCAACAGCCCAGAGCACATTGGCCTATTGGGAAAGTAGTCCAGGTGCACCCCAGTCAAGACTAGCAAGTGAGATCAGTGGATGTCCAAGTTCAAGGGAAGGTGTATACTAGACCCGTAGCTCGACTTGTGGCCTTGCCTTCCATCCCAGAAGATGATAAAGAGGAGCCCAATACACCATCAGTAACACACACGCAACCGTCTCGAGTGTCAAATTGAACACAATTTGGGGCGGCTGTACGAATGGCTTATGTGCGTGGCCCCTTTAATACTTGTTGCCCTTTTAAGACTTGTCGCCATTTTAAGATTGCGCAGCAAAGTTTGAGAGAAGAGATGCGAGCCGATCCAAATCCAGGTGTAATATGTGTGCGTGCATCCTGTAAAGTGAGTTGTTCTTGTTAAATTATGCTTAATATTGAGATTAAGTTGTAATCTTGCCGGCAATTGCAGTTATGGTAATTATTTTCGTTTGAGCTCGCATAACCAGCGCCTGTTTAAATGCACGTTATGCATATCTGCCGTGAGATTCTATAATCACTTTATTTCTACTGTTCTCATGTTCTACATTGAGATAGGTTATTGTTTTAGTTCATATGTCTTTTGGGAATCACAAGTATAAGTGTGAGAAGATTTCAACTATTTCCAGTAATATTGATAATGGTGTCATCCGTTATTGAATTGTCTAATTATTGGATTTGAAGTCTTTATTATTTACCTTATTGTATTTGTTATCTTTGTACAGACCACACCTATTACATGCTCCATGGCACAGTAAAGTCATCAAAGAAAAGAACTGTTGTTGACTGAGTTCTGACCAGCCCACCAGGGCGAGTGATCCCTTCCACAGTCCTGTAAAGATAAACTAAAAATTTCTAATTCCAAATCCTACAGATGCTTTGACACAATCTGCATTGTAATAAGCGCTATATAAATAAAGGTGACTTGACTTGACTATTGACGACGGTCATTATAAGGAAGGAAATGCCACAGAATAGAATATTGCTTAAAAAAGTGCATAGAGCTGCTTGATTTATTTGTTGTTTGTTGATTTTGAAATATAAAACTTGTTGAAATGTTTTCAGTGTGTGCATCTGTTCTTTTTGAACACTTTCATCTCATTTTAACAAAACCATGATAATATTGATAATCGTGTGAATCGATGAATCGTGATAATCGATGAATCGTGATAATTCATACCGTTCCATCCCTAGTCACAATGAAGAGAGATGACAAAAAGTTAAGCTTCTAACAAAGTTTCTAACCATCGTACTACTGGAAAATTCCTGACTAAAACATTTTTAATATACTCTAATGAACCCACAGATACCAGCTCATTACATGAGATATGTTCGGCAAACTTTGGGTCCATCATTGAGATTATACCTTGAGCTGCAGTCTCGGAGAGGTGAGGCGATCCAAAAGTCACAGAAGCCAACATTTCTTCATTGTCTAAAAACAAAACAAGACAAAAAAAACAAACAATGGTATCAACTACACAGCAAGGAGGGTAGGCAATAAAAAGTTCATACATGTTTGAAATAACAGTAGGCTGTTATCTAAATGTATAAAAAAGCCTATTTTAAATATTTCACCAATACAACTGCAAAATCCGCAACACAGAATACAACAATTTCAGTAGCCTTGGGAGCCAATTTTAACAGTACCTTGCAATGTGGAAACATTAGGGAGTTGCTGTGATCCGGTATCCATATCGTCTATGTCATCTATTAAATGACATTGTAAAAATTTAATTAAATGTTATTACACCAACCATATACACATACACCAAGTAGATCTAACAACATGTAAATGATGCATACCACCAATTTCGTCCAGAGATTTTCCTTGAATATCCTTCACACTTCCCTTCTCCATAGCCATAAGCAGCTTTGAGATCTTAGCCAGCGGAATTGTTGATTGGGGCAGTCGATAGTACTCCCTATGCACCCTAATGTCATGGCCGAGAAAATCGGCCAGCTGGTCCAGTTCATTATCTTTCAAGTTCATGACTTGGCTTATTGTGGCGATCTGTTTGCGAAGGTTAGTTGATCTGAGGTTTTGAGGATCTTCGGCTCCACAAGCATCTGCAAATTGACCAAACTGCCCTCTGTAGTGACCATCACTACAAGGAATAGCGAAGAGGTAATTGTTGTTTTCAGTTACTCCACACTCTTTCCTCTTACTAATGAGGAGTGACAGGTTAGCAGTCATATCAGAAGTCAGGATCACAGCAACCTTTCGTCCTTTTTTCCCCCTCAGTTCCACTCTGGCGAATTGTTTGCAAAGTCTCTTCTCAACTTCTGTAAGCCCAGTGCTTATGTCATCGTTTAGTTGGGACATGTCATGATCTTCAAAATTTTTTACAGTCATCCGTGCCACTTCACCTTCCCTCCTCCTATTAAACAAAATGACTTGACAGAGGGTCACCTTTGCTAGTGCTGCATAAGTGCCTGCTGTTGGGTTATCGGCTAGTTTCTCCTTAGTCAATTCCACTTGCTGACCAAGATATAACTGTAGCTTCTGAACGTCTTTGGCCAGTGGAAGCATGGTGCTCTTGTTGTATTTTGCCTCACTCAGGTTTGATAAGGCAGAATGGGAAACTAATTCAGACCACATTGTTTCATGAAGTGTATGAAACCTCCTGATGGAATCGATCACCTCTTGGTCCTCTTCCATGAGAGCATGACACATAATGAGGTCACTTATCTTTCTGAGAGAATGCCCGATTTTCAGGGCCAAACATGGGGCTTTGAATGTGCTGTTTTCGTGATCAAAACCTGAAACTCTCTTGACAGCACTAGTATGAATATAGAAGTTGCCTGGTTTTATTGCCTCTTCCATGTTATGGATTCTTGTTATGTGGCGCAAAGTCACAAGTAATCTCCCAAGTTCCCTTACTTTCTGTCTTATATACTCATGCTTTGATCTGTCACTCCCATGCTTATTAAAGAGGGACTGGGCAAACTGCACGAGATAATGATCATTCCTTATTGCAGTGGACACGTCATCCTTGTGCATTTTGCCCAGCACTGACCAAAGTTCACTTGAAATTGGCTGGGACATTGTGGATTGAGCAGATGCTATACCAAAGACTCTCTCTCTCAACTCAGGTCCCTCTTCAACATTATTCTCTGGTCTTAGAGCACATCTTTTCATATGTCGAGAAAGTTATTTTCTGGATAACATACCCTTACAGTACAAGCAGTAATCATACGTCTCAGGGCTGCTGCTCTGTTTGGAACTCCTTTTCACTTTAAGACAGCCTGATCCTGTGGTTTTAACAATTGAGTTGTGCTTGAAGTTGCCAAGGTTTCGGAATTTCTCAAGAAGAACCTTTCTGTCCTTTGATGATTTGGGGAACTGGAGTGCCTGTGCGATTTCAGCATTTTCATTTACTTGCCTCTCGAGATGACGTGCAAATTTTGTTTGAGGTTTTCCACATACAAAACAATAATTGACTTGGCTTTTAAGGAATTTTGCTGATTTGGTTGGGGATTTACTTTGGCCAAGAATATCCACAGTACCCTTTTCGTTACTCGCATCTTTTGTTTTCTGCTGGTATGACTCTGAGCTTTCTGGTTCTGGTTCGGGGTCACTTTGGAGATCACCAGTAGTTTCTAGATCCATCAGAATATTCTTACAGTTGTCCTGTATATCTATGGTCTGTTCTTGTTCAGCAAAAGTAACGCCTAAATCAGGCATATTAGTGGTATGGGACTTTTTGGATGGTTCAGGCAACTCAACAGTCAACTCTGTCCCTGAGCTTTCTGAATCCGATACAGACTCTGGGATGTACTCGTCATCAGATGAGACATCATCCTGTAAAGTACATTAAATTAATTAATTAATTAAATTAATTAAATACAGCATACTTTAAAAAACAGAAATACACATGGGAAGGATGGATGTCAAAAACAAACTGCTAAGAGCCATCATATTGATATTAAGCATATTATACTTCAATGTACACTTACATCTGATATATCCCAGTCTTCTGAGGATTTCTGGAGGCAGATTTTATGCCACACACCACAGCATTCTTCACAGACAAAATTAAGCAAACCACAGCGTTAGACAGATAGGCCCAGTGACTTATTGGAAGGCACAAAGTAAAAAAAGTTAGAAAAAAAACACTTGGAAATGCTTATTGGACAGACACTTATTGGACATATACTTTGAGTACATAGACTTTCTAATAAATTTGCAAGTTTGATGCAATGTTTGCTCGAAGGGTTTAACATCATCTTCCAAGTTTGTGAGCGTATGCGTAATTACAGAATGACTTCAGCAATGACCTGAGCGCACTACGGACTTGAGGGCATTTTGCTTGTGTTGATACTCACTTAGACATAATGAAACGTTTGTGCATTATGCTTTTCAGCCAAGCTAATCTTTAAAAATGCTAATGGAGCATCACAAACATTGCCCTGTGTTCACATAGCGGATCAAACCAAGAACTGCTGTTTTTGCATTGGTAACGTCGCAAATATGAGCTTGTTGAAATTCGTCTATACAACAATTCAAACAGTGGCGTTTCGCTTATTGTGCAATTGGGTTAACATTGCAAATGAATAAAATCCATGAAAGACGCATTTAGCCGAGCTGCAGCGAACCGAATGAAAGAGCAAAACATTTGCAAGGATTTAAGGTTGTAGCCTAACTTGGGGGTAAGTCTAATCAACAAAGAGCAATAGGACAATATAGATAGCCTAATAATATAAATGATAATAGCAAAGGAATTAAGGACTTGTTCAACATCCAAAGGCGAATGTCTCCAGGGATAGGGAAGCCCTGCGTGATAGATTTGTGATGCGGCTTCTCCGACTCGCCGACACCCCCTCCCCACCCCAAAATAAAAAAACTCCTTCGCTTCACGTCAATGGCCTATTTTGATTCCAAAATGGTACATTTTGCCAAAAGGAGACTAGTTTGCAGTATGCTCTCTGTTCTCTGCCATATGCCTCAGCTTGCAAACTCACTTGCGTGGTATGTCATAGTATCTGCCACTACAGTGTTTTTCACCGCATTCAAGCAACATGTTTTTATGCTTTATAGGTGTGAGTCTGGAACTGACCCATGGCATGAAATTAAACTACTTATGGTATACTGAGAAATGCATTAATTAAAAGAAGATGAATAACACACTTACGTTTGCATCTTACACCATGCCATCTGATAGATGTCAAAGGTGAATGTCATATCCAGCATTTGTCAATTCTCACCAATTCAAAAACCAGCTTATGGATTGTACACTGAAAAAAAAATTCAAAACATGAAATAAATAAAACACCTTTACACACACAAATTATATCATGAATAAAAAAAAAAACATTTGGCTGTTTTACTTTCACACAACCTTTTCTACAAATCCTTCAGGAGAGATGAAAAGGGGGAAAGAAGTTACTTTTGAGATAAAGGCGAATCATATCTATTCAATTCCTGTGACTTATGTTAAGATTGGCTAACTGTTGGGGCGTCACTCATCACACACACAAGATAAAGATATGCTTCTACTTGGAACTCTTGTGACGATGGCAAAGAAGACAATTCCTCTAAATAATGAAGTAAACCTTCATCTGGCATTTAAAAAACACAACACATCTAGTTTCTGAACCTGTGTCCAAAGCCAAATTTAGATTTACCCTGCTTAACTTCTATTATCTGTAAAAAAATAATGGCAACAGGGATCTCTACCAATCAAAGGCTTTGCTTAACACTAAAAGTTAAACTCCAAGGTCCAGGGTAAATCAACCTATAGCCCTGTTGTTTGAAGACAGCAAGTGCTGTAGGTAGGAAGAAGAATGAGACAATTTTCTACAATACAGACCACTAGCGAAACAGTGGGTAACTAACTGACAGGGGCAAGGAAACTGATTATTCTCTTCTTCCTAGCCACAGCACTACATAACCACTAACTGCAAGGAAATAGGTTGATTAACCGTAATCTATTTAAGTAAAGCAAAAGTAAAAACAATTCTAAGAAACTAAAGTAATTTTGTGAAAAAAAGGTAAAGATCTGTGTACGTGTGTGTGACACAGACAAACTCAATGTATACAAGGACACTGTCCTTTGGACTTGTAATAACATCCATGCTCAAACCCTGAGTCTTCCACTGTTGAACTCCCAGTGTGTGGCACACTCAGAAAAACACACGTGTTGGGGGGACACCGTGGTTAGAAAAGACTTCATACTGAATAGAGGACATTTCCACCGCAGCTGCAAGATGTTTACTAAAACACTGAAAATTGTCTGTATTAGTCTGTTGAGAACACAGGGGGTGACACCTCCTGGTGCTGGACACCAACTTCTCCAATCCCCTCTTTCGCAGAAGTGCCACATTGACCTCTGACACAATGCACCTAAAAAAAGAACAGCAATATGCAAAGATGAACTGGCATCAACTGGTACAGTGTCCATTTCACCCAAGAGGGACACCCTCACTCAAACCTTTAAGTTTATGACACTCAAAATGATGTAGACAGGGGAACACAATGTTAAATGATGACTAACTGTATCGACGATGATTTTCAGACTGTACCTGCAGTATAATTGTAATTAACTGATAAATATGTCCCTTACGAAACTACATTTCTACAACCCCAAATCAGAAAAAGTTGGGACATAATGGAAAACGCAAATAAAAAAAGAAAGTAGTGATTTCTAAATTTACTTTGACTTGTATTTCATTGCAGACAATATGAACACAAAATATTTCATGTTTTGTCTGGTCAACTTCATGTCATTTGTAAATATACATCCTTTCCTGTCATTCAGACCTGCAACACATTCCAAAAAAAGTTGGGACAGTAAAGCATTTACCACTTTGTAATGTTGCCATTCCTTTTCACAACACTTAAAAGACGTTTAGGGACTGAAGACACCAAGTGATGAAGTGTTTCAGGTGTAATTTTGTCCCATTCTTCCTGCAAACAAGTCTTAAGGTGGGCAACAGTACGGGGTCTTCGTTGTCGCATTTTGCGCTTCAAAATGCGCCACACATTCTCTATTGGAGACAGGTCGGGACTGCAGGCAGGCCAGTCAAGTACCCGTACCCTCTTCCTCCGCAGCCAGGACTTTGTAATGTGTGCAGAATGTGGTTTTGCATTGTCTTGTTGAAATATGCATGGACGTCCCTGGAAAAGATGTCTTCTTGAAGGCAGCATATTGTACTCCAAAATCTCTATGTACTTTTCAGCATTAATGGTGCCATCACAGAAGTGCAAGTTACCTTTGCCAAGGGCACTGACACAACCCCATACCATGACAGACCCTGGCTTTTGGACTTGTTGCTGTTGACAGTCTGGATGATCATTTTCTTCTTTGGTCCGGAGCACACGGTGTCCATTCCTCCCAAAAAATACCTGAAATACTGATTCATCTGACCACAGTACACGTTTCCACTGTGTGATGGCCCATCCCAGATGCCTCCGAGCCCAGAGAAGTCGACGGCGCTTCTGGAACATAGGGTTTCCTTTTGGCACAGTGCAGTTTTAACTGGCATTTGTGGATGTAACTACGTATTGTGGTACTGGACAAAGGTTTGCCAAAGTAGTCCTGAGCCCATGTGGTGATATAGCTTATAGATGAATGAGGAATCTTGATGCAGTGCCGCCTGAGGGATCAGAGATCACGGTTGTCCAGCTTAGGCTTGCACCCTTGTCCTTTACGCACTGAAATTCCTCCAGATTCCTTGAATCTTTTAATTATGTTATGCACTGTTGAAGGTGAAATATCCAAATGTCTTCCTATCTTTCTTTGAGGAACATTGTTTTTAAACATTTCAATAATTTTCTCACGTATTTGTTGGCAAACTGGCGATCCTCGGCCCATCTTTGCTCCTAAAGGACTAGACCTTTCTTGGATGCTGCTTTTGTACCAAATCATAATTACAATCACCTGTTGACATCAACTGTTTCAAAACACATCATTATTTAACCAATTTACCTCATTACTAGCCCTAAATTGCTCCTGTCCCAACTTTTTTTGGAATGTGTTGCAGGTCTGAATGACAGGAAAGGATGTATATTTACAAATGACATGAAGTTGACCAGACAAAACATTAAATATTTTGTGTTCATATTGTCTGCAATGAAATACAAGTCAAAGTAAATTTAGAAATCACTACTTCCTTTTTTTATTTGCGTTTTATTTACTGTCCCAACTTTTTCTGATTTGGGGTTGTACATCATTTACGAAACTAAACATTCATACATCCCGTAATAAACAGCTGAATTCAAACTAACCTCATGCTCAGGGCTGTCTGGTGTGGGACTGGATGACTGACACTCTGCTCTCAATTCTGTGTCTGTTGAAGAGAACACTGGACATGAAGGCACAGTGCTTTGCAAGACCACAGTGTTTACCAGGCATTGCTTATTCAAGCAGGGACTCACCTCTGAATAAGTCTGTAGAGAAAACATTGGGTTCCAAGTCATGGGCGTGGTCACCAAGCTCTGCAGCGGAGTGTTGGCCAGAAGGGATGCTTGCACTATTTTGCTGTGTATAAAAAGTTGAACAGATACAGTAAACATCTTGCAGCTGCGGTGGAAATGTCCTCTATTCAGTATGAAGTCTTTTCTTTTTTTTTTTTTTTTTTTTTCGGCCTGTCAGTAACACAAATAACACATGACAGTATGTATGTGTAGCTATGCTATCATCATTCACAGCCTTTTTTTTATTTATTTTTTATTTATTTATTTATTTATTTTTTAAATTAATTAATTTAATTTTATATACCCTTTTATTTAACCACACCATGACAGACAAGACCAGGGGACAGAGAAAACAAGAGAGAGAAAGAAGAAAGAAAAAAAAAAAACAGACAATTTGCTTCGATACCTGCTGACAAAAAGGGAAATCAACAGAAGAAAACAACAGAAGACACAACACCAGAGAGACTGCAGCAACAACCAACATCCGTATGAATCACAACAAACTCCAAATGCCAAATGCCATTGAGCAGCACACATAACTAATATTACAAAACAAGTCCCGAAGCAACAGCAGGTCAAGACAATGTGTGTCTGTGAGCACCCGCTTCCACACCAATGCGAATGCTCGATTGTACACCTGTGTGTGCGAGCGCGCTTGTGTTCATAAGGTTCCTCCATGTAAATATCCAATAGTGTGTGTGGGGAACAACAGCGCCATCCCGCAAGGCATGAAGCAGGCATGGAAAAGACCCGGACCCGGCCCCCCAGGGCACGGGACCCCCAGGAGAACCACCGCAGGGACAACCGCGGCCTCCACCCAGAAAAGGGCAGAGGAGAGCCCGAAGGTGGGACCTCCGACAGCCACAGTGTAGACGCCCCAGGGCGCCGTGGCGGCAAGCCCGCAGGCTCCACCGGCAGCCGACCACACCAGGGCAGACCGGGCCCTGGGCCCGGAGACCCAAAGGCCCCCCACCCCCCAATCGGGGCCCAACAAGGCCAGTAGGGCCAGGCCCCGCCAAGCGACCGCCGAGAGTGGGCCGGCGCTCACCCGAGCATCCTTCCCCGGCGCGAGAAACCACCAACGCACCGGCGGCATCCTCCACCGGCAGGGCATGGTGGTGGGGTGGGGGTCGACTGAGATGATGAGTGAGGTGGAGTCTAAGGCCCGACCTGACACATAGACGTAGACGAACAAGCACACATATACACAAGCATACGTTCCCACCCTCATGCACGCAAACGAATATTCACACCCTCGCCCCACATGTAGACACACAAAAATGAACATGGTACCCACACTCACACTCCCCATATGCACTCTATACTCCTAGATCCAGGCACCACCACCCCCAGAGGGGTAGTCAGCGCCCGATCCCGGAGCTGAACCCCCTTCGCTCCGGCGTGGGGACAGCCGGAGCGTCCCCACGTAGTGTTCAAATGTAGTGTTGGTGTGTGTTGTTCTAAGGTGCTTTAAAACAGGGGTGCTTTAAAACAGGGGAGGGGCACCCTCCACAAGCTTGTGTCAGCTCGTCCCCTCCCTAGATCCCTCAATGTCTATGTGCAACTTACAATTGAGAAGTGGGCACTGGCACCAGAGGGAAGGCTGAATGAACAGACCGCCCTCCGGATGCCATTCAGTGTGCCCACCCCCAAATCCCTATATGTATGTGTCAAGTGACAGTAAGTAATGAGAATGTCTAAGCTGTAATGTGTGTTTGAGATGCAGGCGGCCACGAGGAGACAGAGGAGTACCACCTCCCCCGCATCCCAGCGACGCACCCGCACCTCAAAACCCTACCTATGTGTTGGTGTGATGGAGCGGGAGAAGTGAAGCCTTAGGGATGGGGAGGAAAGCATCAGAGGGGGCAAAATACCCCCCCCTCTGGAGCCAGCTCCCCCGCTGACCCCCATAGGCACCCCCGTTACCCCAAATCTGCCCAGGGCGGGGGGCCCAGGCCCATCCAGACCAGGGCCCATGGCAGCCCGGGGCGGCCCACCAGACCCCACAGCAGAGGAAAAACTACCCCACCCCATCATTCAGTCAGCTCCCAGACTACATAAGACAATAAGACACCCAGGTAAAGCCCATTTACCCCGCCTCTATTAGACCCCCCCCCCCCCCCCCCCCCCCCCCCCCGCGGAGGCACCGATGCATCGAAGACCCCCACACCAGAGCCGGGCCCAAGCGCATGCACCAACCCATGCTCCCGGCGGCACACCAACCAGGACCCAAGCCCCCAGGCCCAGCCGTAACCCCAACCCGGAGGCAGAGCGCCCCCAGATCCCCAAGCCACCCCCGGACCAACCCCGGAACAGTGCGGCCGCCAGGCTGGCAATCTACGTCCGCCGGCACAGGCATCCCCAGCAGCGCCGCATGCAGCCGCCAGAAAAACAGCACCCAAGAGTCACCAATACCCCATCCAGGCCAAGGTCGCAGCCCCAGCGCCGAACCCCCCAAGAAACCCACCCCCAGGGAACCCCCAGATGCCCCAGGCCCATATCGCCACCCCACGCCAACAACAAAAACCACAGCCGGACAGAATCGGGACCCCCACTCACACTAGGTGATGGAGCTGATCAAAGGAGCCCAGATAGATTGATCTAATGTGGCAGCAGAAGCTGTGTCAAGACTAATATAATCCCACAAATAATTTCTATATTGGTTGATATTAAGATTATTTTTATTTTTCCAGTTCATGAGGACAGTCTTCTTAGCAATGCATAGGGCAGTGAAAGCCATGTGGATTGTGTTACCTTCTGTAGTGACACCATCTAGGTCGCCCAACAAGCAGACTAAAGGAGAGGCTGGAATAGAACATTTAAGACACTTTGATAAGTCTTCACAAATCCTGTACCAGTACCTCTGAACAGGTGGACAGAACCATAGAGCGTGGATATAATTGTCAGGTGTATTGCCTTTACAGTGTGAGCAGATGTTAGAAGCTGTAAAACCCATCCTGAACATCCGATGACCTGTGTAGTGCACTCTATGCAGGATTTTGTATTGTATTAATTGTAAACCAGGATTTCTAATCAGTTCAAAGGTTTTTAAACATATCTGAGACCAGAAATTATGGTCCCAGCTTACTGATAGATCTGCCTCCCATTTTGCAATAGGAAGTGATATTGATTCATCTATTTTGGAAAGTGCCCTGTATATTTTAGACATTAATTTGGGGGTTTTGAGATTAAGAAAATCTGCCACACTTGGTGGTATTTGTAACTTGATATGATTAGACTTAAATTTCCTTTTTACAATAGATTTAATTTGTTGATATTCTAAAAATATGTGCTTATTAATCCCATATTGTTTAACTAATTTGTCAAAGGGAATAAAGTCTGTCCCTTCGAATATATGTTCTAGGTATTTAATACCTTTACAACTCCAATCTGTGAAGTTTATCATATTGTTGTTTAGCAATATGTCAGGATTGTTCCAGATGGGGGTACGTTTGCATGGGATTAGTGAAGACTCCGTCATTTTTAGAAACTCCTACCATGCTGTCAGAGAAGAGCTGATACTGATGCTTTTGAAGCATACATGTCGTTTGCTGATCGAGCTAATGAATGGTAGATCCGAAATCTCTATATTATTGCATAATGCCTGTTCTACATCTAGCCAAGGCTCATCTAAGAGGGTGTGTTTTAACCACCCTGAAATGTGTTGAAGCCTGTTGGCTAAGAAATAGTGGTGAAAATTAGGTAGATCTAGTCCTCCTTTATCCTTGGTCTTTTGCAGCGTTTTTAAGCTAATACGCGGGGGTTTACCTTTCCAAAGGAATTTAGAGATGGAGGAGTCCAGAGATCTAAACCAGTCAGGTGGTGGTTTGCTCGGGATCATTGCAAATAAATAATTAATTCTTGGCAAAACCATCATTTTTATTGAGGCGACTCTTCCCATGAGTGATATGGTTAGAGACCTCCATCTGGTTAGATCATCTTCTACCTTCTTTAAAAGTGGGATGTGGTTTAATTTAATCAAATCTGCCAGCCTAGGAGAGACATTAATACCTAAATATTTAATATTTCCAGATTGCAGTGGAGTGGAAGAATTCTGGAAGGAGCAATTAATTGGAAGAACTGTTGATTTTAACCAGTTTATTGAATAATCTGAGACTCTTGAGAAAGACTTTATTAATGTAATTACCTCAGAGAGAGTGGTTTGTGAATGCTGAAGAAAAAGTAACACATCATCTGCGTAAAGACTAACTTTATGTTCTACATTCTTGCATTTAATGCCTTTAATCACTGTTGCCTGTCTAATTGCTGCTGCTAGTGGTTCAATAAAAATTGCAAACAGTGAGGGGGAGAGGGGGCATCCCTGCCTGGTGCCCCTCTTAAGATAGAAGCTAGAGGACGTTTGGGCATTTGTCCTGACACATGCTATTGGAGAGTTATATAATATTTTTAACCAGTTTATGAAAGAGTTTCCAAAACCAAATTTGTGTAAAGTTGCAAATAGAAAATTCCAGTTAACCCTATCAAAAGCTTTTTCTGCATCTAAAGACAATATTGTAATTTGAAGGTTTCTATTGCATGAATAGTCTATCAAGTTAAGTAACCTACGTGTATTTGTTGAGGAGTGCCTCCCTTTTATGAAGCCAGTTTGTTCGGAATGAATTATGAGAGGGGTTATCTTCTCTATTCTTTTTGAGATAGCTTTGCAGATTATTTTAGTGTCCACATTAATAAGGGATATTGGACGATAGCTGGTAGGCAATACAGGGTCTTTGCCTGGTTTTAGCAAAAGACTAATTTTGGCAGAATTCATATTTGGTGGAAGTCTGCCATTTTTTTTGGTTTCCTGCAACATTCTGTAGAATGTTGGTGCCAGAATAGCCCAGAATTCTTTATAGAATTCTGCTGGAAAGCCATCTGGACCTGGAGCCTTTTTATTGGGCATACTGTACAAGGCTTCCTGAAGTTCATCTGATGTCAGTGGAGAATCCAATGCCATCGCTTGATTGTCTGATAATTTCGGAAGAGTTATATTGTCAAGAAATTGGTCAATTTCGTCTTTAGATGGGTTTATCTGTGGAGAATATAAAGATTTGTAAAAGTCCCTGAAAGTGTTGTTTATTCTTTCAGGGTCTTATACTGTATCCCCAGTTAAATCTTTAACAGCACATATAGTTGTTTTTTCTTTATTTATTTTTAACTGGTTCGCTAGGAATTGACCTGATTTGTTACCATATTCAAATTCTTGCCAGCGAAGTCTTTGTGCTAAGAATTTAGTTTTTTTATTAATAATTTCATTTAATTCTAGTTTTGCTTTACATATTTTTCTCAGCATTTCCTGTTCCTGGGAGGATACGTAGGCTTCTCCTAAAGTTTTTATGGTTTCTTCTAATTCCTGAATACATTTATTTTCTCTTTTCTTTTTATGCGATGACAATGAGATTATTCTACCTCTCATCACAGCTTTGCCTGCTTCCCAGAGAACAGATGCTGATGTTCCAGGCAGGTCATTATAGTCTAAATATAAAGCCCATTCTTCTTTAAAATATTTAATAAAATCGTCGTCTTTAAGCAATGATGTATTGAATCTCCAGTTATTACTTGGTGGAGTGGCCTTCTTATTTACTAGAGTTAAAGAAACAGCAGCGTGATCGCTAACAGCTATAGGGTTTATCTCTGTGTCTGAAATGTCACTCAGCAGTGAGCTGCTGACTAAGAAATAATCCAGACGAGAGTAAGAGTGATGGACATGTGAGAAGAAAGTATATTCCTTACAGTTGGGGTGAAAAGAGCGCCATGCATCGCAAAGTCCATAGTCGCTCATGTACTGTTTAACTATATTTGTGGATTCCCAATTGCGCTGAGTTCCAGCTGTACTTAGCCTGTCCATTTCTTTATTTAGTCCAAAGTTGAGGTCTCCCCCAATAACAAGTGCACAATCTAGGTGTTCAGAGAGTGCGGTAAAAAAAGAAAGAGGGGTCATCAACATTTGGACCATATATACTAACAATACATAACTTTTTGTCAAATATCGATAATTTAATGATTAGAAATCTACCTTCTGGATCTATAACTGTGTTGCGTACTGTGAAATTAACACTTTTATGTATTAAAATTGCTACCCCCCTTTGCCTAGAGTTATAGCAGGCTGAGAACACATTAGGAAACTCAGTTGTTTTAAGTTGATCTGTAGCTGTGGCAGGTCTATGAGTCTCTTGTAATAAAACAACGTCTGCCTGTAGTTTTTTAAGCTGGCTAAATATTTTTAACTTCTTTTCTCTGGAGCCAGCTCCATTCACATTCCATGTGACAAATCTCAGTGCGCCCATAGATGTGTGTGTGTAGCTAATGCTGCTTGCTGCGTGTGATGCTCAAAGGAATAAGATATGAGCGGGCGTGTACGCGCTTGTATGCGAGTATGTCCTTCATGTCTGTGTGCGCTGTAAGGTCGGAGTGGTTGCGTTACCGCTGAGTGTATATGTACATGGTCGTGCCGTGCAGATGTGTGATATAGGGTGTTGTGTGTGTATGTGTAGTAAGGCAGGTGATCGGTGCAGTGAAAGGAGTTGGAAGTAAGAAAGACATACAAAGAAACAAGCAGAGAGGGATGAAAGTAAAAACTTGACAGAAACGAAAACATTGCAACAACATTTAAACGCTGTTGTCTGAAGTCTTTTCTAACCACGGTGTCCCCCCAACACGTGTGTTTTTCTGAGTGTGCCACACACTGGGAGTTCAACAGTGGAAGACTCAGGGTTTGAGCATGGATGTCATTACAAGTCCAAAGGACAGTGTCCTTGCATACCTTGAGTTTGTCTGTGTCACACACACGTACACAGATCGATTTTTACTTTTCTACCTTTTACTTTATACTAAATTACTTTCTTTTCTTACAATTGTTTTTACTTTTCTTGCTTTACTTGAATAGATAGTCCGGGGTTAATAAACCCTTCCCTTGCTGTTAGGGGTGGCAGTGCTTTGGCTAGGAAGAAGAAGGAGAATAATCGGTACAGCACTGACCGAAGTTGTAGGCTAAAGCTAACTGAACCGGGCAGGGAAATGACACTGAAATGGAGTTTCCTTCCCCTATCAGATTGTGTTACCTGCTGTTTTGCTTTTAGTCTATGGTATAAAAAATGTTCTTGTTCTTCCTATTGACAGCACTCGGTAACCTCAAACAACAGGTCTATAGGTTGATTTACCCTGAAGTTTAGCTTTTAGTGTTACGCAAAGCCTTTGATAGGTAGATTCCTGTTGGCATTTTCATTTTTATAGCAATGGTGTGCTTCAAACATCATGTAGTTCCTCCACACCTGTAGAGAAGTTTTGTTCCAATAAAATGACAGCAGGGGTAGTGAGGAATGATTTTTCTCACATTGGAATTTGAATTAGCTCAATGCAAAAGTTTTAAGTTAGTCTTTTTTTATCATCAATTCAAAAAGGAGCTATGTGAATTATCATTATTTTGACAACATTAGAAACGTATTAATTTGCAGTGGTTTATGGTATAAGCTCCTTTACTTGGACAATAGCATATCTATACAGTCTTTTACTGTTTACTTTTTTATTATTGTAATGAAATGTTTTCTGGTCATTATTTACCCCGTAGTTAGCATAGTATGTTTTTTTTGTGTTGGTATTTAAATAATTTTTTTTTTCTTGTCATCCTACATAGTTGTGAAAAATTTAGAACATGTGGCTTTAAACTCTGTCTTAGTACAACTTTACAATAAACGTATAGGTGATATCCAAGTTCTCATCTGCAAACCGATAGGGGAAGGAAACTCCATTTCAGTGTCATTTCCCTGCCCGTTTCAGTTAGCTTTAGCCTACAACTTCAGTCAGTGCTGTACCGATTATTCTCCTTCTTCTTCCTAGCCACAGCACTGCCACCCCTAACAGCAAGGGAAGGGTTTATTAACCCTGGACTATCTATTTAAGTAAAGCAAGAAATATAAAAACAATTGTAAGAAAATAAAGTAATTTAGTATAAAGTAAAAGGTAGAAAAGTAAAAATTGATCTGTGTACGTGTGTGTGACACAGACAAACTCAAGGTATGCAAGGACACTGTCCTTTGGACTTGTAATGACATCCATGCTCAAACCCTGAGTCTTCTACTGTTGAACTCCCAGTGTGTGGCACACTCAGAAAAACACACGTGTTGGGGGGACACCGTGGTTAGAAAAGACGTCATACTGAATAGAGGACATTTCCACCGCAGCTGCAAGATGTTTACTAAAACACTGAAAATTGTGTTCCATGGAACATCACAGTACTTCTAACCATTGGTCAATTTCAAAACAAAGGTAAATTCAAACTCACCTCACAAGCAGAGTCGTTTGGCGCGGCTCTGGATGATTGACACGCTGATCTCGATTCGGTCTCTGTACAAGGGAACACAGGGAGATTCAGTACTTGGCTTTCCTCAAGTCATAAAACCACATATAGGCATAACATACTCAAGTCACATCCCTGACAGACAAAATTCTACTCAAAATATCCATCAAGACACAAAATAATCATCTAAAAATGGCCTGATATTGACATGTTTTTTTCATGCTGCAAACCTTCAGGCATGTCATGCATTGCCAGAAGTTAACAACATTTACTCAAAACTTTAACTGACCACTGGTAAGGTCTGTTGAGAACACAGGGGGTGACACCTCCTGGTGCTGGACACCAACTTTTCCAATCCCCTCTTTCGCAGAAGTGCCACATTGACCTCTGACACAATGCACCTAAAAAAAGAACAGCAATATGCAAAGATGAACAGGCATCAACTGGTACAGTGTCCATTTCACCCAAGAGGGACACCCTCACTCAAACCTTTAAGTTTATGACACTCAAAATGATGTAGACAGGGGAACACAATGTTAAATGATGACTAACTGTACTGACAAAGATTTTCAGACTGTACCTGCAGTATAATTGTAATTAACTTATAAATATGTCCCTTACGAAACTACATCATTTCTACATCATTTACGAAACTAAACATTCATACATCCCGTAATAAACAGCTGAATTCAAACTTACCTCATGCTCAGGGCTGTCTGGTGTGGGACTGGATGACTGACACTCTGCTCTCAATTCTGTGTCTGTTGAAGAGAACACAGGACATGAAGGCACAGTGCTTTGCAAGACCCCAATGTTTACCAGGCATTGCTTATTCAATCAGGGACTCACCTCTGAATAAGTCTGTAGAGAAAACATTGGGTTCCAAGTCATGGGCGTGGTCACCAAGCTCTGCAGCGGAGTGTTGGCCAGAAGGGATGCTTGCACCACTGAGCTGTGTCTAAACAAGTTAAACAGAAAAATGCACATGTGAACTTGGACATCATCTACACAATTGTGTTATTGTACAGTTGAACTGACTAAAGTCCCATTGTTGTAAAACAATGGGACTTATTGCTTTAACAGACAGTCGTATTCAACCTAACCTCACAAGCAGAACTGCCTGATGTTATATTGCAGGACTGGACTTCTGGTCTCTGTAGAATACAGGAAAGAATATGAGGAAGGCCAGGGAGGGTGGGGTTGTGCATCACTCTAGAAGCAACCACACCATCACTGGTTCACATGCTTTATAGACAATACGTTTATATGCCCACCATAACTAATGTAAAACATTAAGTCAAACCATCACTGATCTTCAATAGAGACTGTGGATGACATGGTTTGGTCTTGGAAACGGTCTTTAATAGACTCTTGGGCAGCAGTGCTTGTAACAGTAGGGGGAATCTACAAAACATACAGATAAGCTTGCTGGCATCACCTGGGAGAGTCATGCAAGTTCAAGATTAACCTGACAAGATTGACTGAAAACCGGATTGAATACCACCAAGAAGTGACTTCTGTTTTTTGGTTATAATTGTTGGCACTGACAAGCGATAGGTATTGTGTAATCTCTGTGGCATCAAGAAACTCACACAGCTTAACACACAGTAGCTTTTAAAACAGAGATGATTTCATTGTTATCAAGATGTCTAGATGTATAGGCTTTAAAACTTGACACCAATTCATAGGAAAAAAATCAAAATGACCCACCTCTTTACGCCAGGGCCATTCTTTCCCACCATAGTCATAAGTGATTTCAGTTCCTGCCGTAATTTCCATCAGTGCAAAAAGGCAGAGATGTGGCTTCCCTTCTGCTTCGATCAACTTCATTCTGCAATTTGGTGCCTTGTGCTCATCGTTTACCAGTCGCCCAAATGACCCATCTTCAAGTGCTCCATCAATACTGCAAATTTACAAACATCATGCACTAAACAGATGTTTATAGTGACACGCTTTTGAATTGTACTTTAATTTGTAAGCAACTACACTAATGCCAACATCCAATACAAGTATAGTTGTTCGATGCATAGTTGATAAGTTAAAGAGCAACATGAGATCTTTACTTCAGAAATCCTGACTTCTCACTATAGAAATCTAAACATATTAGTCATTCTGAACCTACCACCATATCTTCCGCTTCCATATGAAGTCAAACATGAAGATCGAACATGCATTGTGGTACAGTTTACGTCTATGTTCAGCTTCAGCTGCATCAATGAGCTCCCCTCTATACTCCACCACAAAGTCTCCTTGATTGAAAACAGCTAAAGTGAAGATACCACGACCTGCAGACACAACCTTATTAGAGACAAAGGGGTAGCAGACTATCCACTGGATACAACTCAGCACTGCAAATAATCATAATCAATTATTCCTATAAATCGCTACTATGCAACGTTGTGCTTTTTTTTCAATTCTACATGTAGAATAATGAATACATGTCCAAGTGTTGAATACAGCAACAGACAGGCCCACTATTAACTAAAATATTATTAAAATACTATTAACAACTTTAATTTATATTGATGTTTGTACAATTAATAGTCATAGACTGAAAACCACTGGTCATAATATCAATTCAAGAACCAGTGACGTGTAACCCCTCAGTCTAGCCTGCAGTGTGTCAAAGTCACTCACCTTTAACTGGATTAACATATTTGATTTCTAACATTGAAGACTTGTCTCTTCCTGCAAGGATGTGATTAATGGCATCCTGAAGGGGAGTAGTTCTCCGTGGCATGACAGAATTTGCTAAGGAAATTAAGAACAAAAATGTAAACAACAACACAACTTCACTACTTTTCATCTCACTAATAGCATGGATATTCAAACAGTTTCAATTGAGTTCTATGCTTTCATAACATTCACATAACATTTCCCTGCTGTCAGTATATCAATATATTTTTAGTTCTGTGAGGGGACATACACAGACAAACAGATGGACACAAGGGTCTAATTTCAATACCCTAAAACATTAGCTCCCGGTTTCACAGACAAGGCTTAAGCTAGTCCCAGACTAAAATGCATGTCTGAGCTGTTTTAACTGAAAGCAACTTGCACTGTCAGATCTTAAAATATGTCAGTGTCATTGTTTTGTCTCAAGATGCACATCAGTAATGTATTTTTCTGAGGCACGTTTATAAAAGCTACTTAAATGTCCTAATTGAACTAAGGCCTAATCCTGACTTAGTCTAAACCCTGTCTGTGAAACCCGGCTTTAGATCTCTTAGAAATGTAATGTTCTTCACTAATACAACTATAAGAGTGCAAAACAATATAATGCAATTTAAAAAGGTAAAACTTTACAATATTATGTAAACAAATATGTGCAGAGTATACTGAAGAATGCGTCCTGTCATCCCTGTTACTCTTGTCAGTCCTGTTACTATGACATCAATCCTGTTACTGTCATTAATTTCATAAAAAGTATAACAATTATATTTGTAATGGCCTTCCAAGTTTTTCCATTGTAACCCTATCTATATTGTATTTTTGACAAAGCCCTTCTTTTAATATCTCTCTTGTAAAAAATATATATTTTTGTATTCCTGTGGCTCAGTGGTAGAGCATTGCGTTAGCAGCGCAAAAGGTCATGGGTTCAATTCCCAGGGAACACACATACTGATAAAAAAAAATAATGTATAGCCTGAATGCACTGTAAGTCGCTTCGGATAAAAGCGTCTGCTAAATGCGTAAATGTAAATGATATATTTTTCTTAATTGACATGGGATCACCCTCCAAAATGTGTATGTTCTTGGGCATTTGAATGACAAAATCCAAAATTTGAAACAATCCCAGTGAAAAGAGGGACTAAAATACTGCTCATATATGTGAAAACTATAACAGTTCTAATTAAAACTATTGTATAATAACGCATGTGTCTGTAACAGGCATGACAAAAATATCAAAACATGAGGTAGATACTGTAAGTACTCATAAAATAAAAAAAGACATAGCCTGAGATGGCACAATACAATTTCTTGTCCTTTTAAGCTGTCTTCATTTCATGGATATTTAAAACAAATCGATTAAACTTATTTTATTTTTTGAATGACCCGTTTTACTGTTAAGTTCAACTTTGTATTGTTGTTATTTGTATGTCGCCTTGGACAGAAACGTCTGCTAAATACCATAACCATACCTATACTTGTCATTAGAACCTATTAAAAAGTTTTGTAACTGATTTCTTACCTGTTCTCCACAACGTGCATTTCCAGAACTCCCGGGAAAATGAATCAGCTGTTGACAGACAAAGCTCTCTCCCATCAAGCCAATCAAAATGAGTAATGCTAATATGCGCATGCGCAGTGTTGAATTAGCATCTAATTTCGCGCGTTGTGTATAATTTCCCGCGTTTGTGTATAATTTCCCGCGCCTGTGTGTCGCTGCATGCAGGGACCACGACAACAGATAGGGGGCAGTGGCGGACACACAAATATACAGCATATGTCAGGTTTTTGGTACACAAGGACTTTTGAGAAAACCACTTTTTGGGTATTAAAACATGCTGAGAAAAGGTTTTATAAGGTTAGCTCCATTTCGCAAACAGTTTACATTTACATTTACATTTAATCATTTAGCAGACGCTTTTATCCAAAGCGACGTACAAATGAGGAGAACAATAGAAGCAATCAGACCATCGAGAGAGCAACAGTATACAAGTGTCATGACAAGTCTCAGTTAGTCTAGTAAAGTCTCAGTTAGTCTAGTACAGTACACGTAGCTAGGATTTTTTTTTTTTTTTATTAAATAGAATAGGTAAATGTTAGTATTAGTTAGTCAGGTGCTGGCGAAAAAGATGTGTCTTTAGATGTTTTTTGAAAATGGCTAAAGACTCAGCTGTTCGAATTGAGATCGGGAGGTCATTCCACCAGCTGGGCACAGTCCAGGAAAAGGTCCGTGAGAGTGATTTGGTACCTCTTTGGGATGGCACCACAAGGCGTCGTTCACTTGCAGAACGCAAGCTTCTGGAGGGTGCATAAGTTTGAACTAGCAAGTTTAGGTATATTGGTGCAGTGCCAGTTGTGGTCTTGTAGGCAAACATCAGTACCTTGAATTTGATGCGAGAGGCTATTGGTAGCCAGTGTAACCTGATGAAGAGAGGGGTAACGTCAGCTTTTTTCGGCTCATTAAAGACCACTCTGGCTTCTGCATTCTGGATCAGTTGCAGAGGCTTGATAGTACATGCGGGAAGGCCCGCCAAGAGAGCATTACAATAGTCCAGTCTGGAGAGAACAAGAGCTTGGACAAGGAGTTGTGCGGCTTGCTCTGACAGGAAGGGCCTAATCTTCCTAATGTTGTATAAGGCAAATATGCAGGACCGGGCCGTTGTAGCAATATGGTTTGTGAAGCTTAACTGATCATTGATCACAACTCCATGGTTCCTGGCTGTCCTGGAAGGAGATATGGTTGACGAACCCAGCTGTATAAAGAAGTTGTGGTGAAGTGATGGATTGGCTGACACCACGAGCAGTTCTGTCTTAGCAAGATTGAGCTGAAGGTGATGGTCCATCATCCAGTTAGAAATGTCACTCAGACAGGCTGCAATGCGAGCAGTTACCATCGGATCATCTGGTTGGAATGAGAAGTAGAGTTGATTGTCATCAGCATAGCAGTGGTAGGAAAAGCCATGCTTCTGAATAACCGATCCTAATGACGACATGTAGATGGAGAAGAGAAGTGGCCCAAGCACTGAGCCTTGAGGAACTCCAGTAGCAAGAAGTTGTGACTTTGAAATCTCACCCCTCCAAGACACCCTGAAGGACCTATCTGAGAGGTAAGACTCGAACCACAGGAGGGCGGTTCCTGAGATGCCCATCTTTCTGAGGATGGACATGAGGATCTGGTGGTTAACTGTGTCAAAGGCAGCAGACAGATCCAGCAAGATGAGTACAGAGGATTTGGAAGCTGCTCTTGCCAGTCTCAGGGCCTCTGTAACCGAGAGTAAGGCAGTCTCAGTTGAGTGGCCACTTCTGAAGCCAGATTGGTTGTTGTCCAGAATGTTGTTCTGTGCAAGAAACAGAGAGAGTTGGTTGACCACAACTCGCTCAAGTGTCTTTGCAATGAATGGAAGAAGGGATACCGGTCTGTAGTTTTCTAAAAGTGCTGGATTTAGAGCAGTTTTTTAAGCAGTGGGCTTACCCGAGCCTGCTTAAATGCTGTGGGAAATGTACCAGTGTGAAGCGAGGTGTTGATAATGTGAGTAGGCGCAGGTATGACTGAAGAAGAAATGGCTTGAAGGAGGTGAGTGGGGATAGGATCTAGTGGACAAGTAGGGGGATGATTGGAAAGGATTAGTTTGGAAACCTCCGTCTCCGAGTGGGGAGAAAAGGAGGTGAGAGATTGTGTATTTGTCGTTATGAAGTTATTATTAGTTTGCGGTGTGAGGAATTGGTCACTGATGGTTTTTGTTTTATTTGTGAAGAAAGTTGCAAAGTCATCAGCTGTAAGAGTTGATGAAGGAGGAGGGGGAGGATGACAGAGAAGAGAAGATAACGTTCTGAAGAGTGCGCGAGAGTCGGAACAGTTGTTAATTTTGTTGTGGTAGTATGTCATTTTAGCAGTGGAGACATTTGCAGAGAAGGAAGAGAGGTGTGACTGATACACACGAAGGTCGGTAGAGTTTTTGGATTTGTGCCATTTCCTCTCTGCAGCCCTTAGTTTAGTACGATGTTCACGGAGAACATCGGACAACCAGGGGGCAGAGGGGGTAGCGCATGCTGGTCTGGATGAAAGGGGGCAAAAGTTGTCTAAGCAAGATGTTAGAGTGAAGCAAAGAGTGTCAGTAGCACTGTTTGTGTCGAGTGCTGAAAACTGAGAGGGTGAAGGTAGTGCGGATGAAACCATTGAGGATAGGCGAGAGGGAGAGAGCGAGCGTAGGTTACGCTGAAAGGTGACCTGCGGAGAAGCGTGTGCTATATCAGGAGTTAGTGTGAGGTTAGAAGTGATGAGGAAGTGGTCTGAGGTGTGCAGTGGAGTTACTAATGTGTTGTCAGTGGAGCAGTAGCGGGTGTAGATGAGGTCCAGTTGGTTACCTGATTTGTGAGTAGCCGTAGTAGACACTCGTTTGAGGTCAAATGAAGTGAGAAGAGTGTTGAAGTCAGTAGCCTGGGGTTTTTCTAGGTGGATGTTGAAGTCGCCAAGCAGTACCAGAGGAGTACCATCCTCAGGAAAGTTTGACAGTACTGTCAAACAGTTGAGTGTGCAAGCCTTTAAAGTATACTCCTTTGTCAGTCTATGTGAGAGACGCATTCAGAATCAGCACATGGTCACTGTCTAGTGGGCTTTGTTTTCAAGTGCGCAACTCATGGCGTTCGCTGCTCTTCTGCTGGCGCTGGCGGTTATCAAACAGCGTTGTATTACTGCGGGTGCCCCCTTCTGGATTGGGGGTGAATTGCCTGTATTCGTCATAAGGCCTCATGCACCGAACCGAGATGTCCATACCGTGACTGTTCGGTACGAATACATGTACCGTGCCACCCCTATCAACTACCATGGATTCCAAAAGAAAACCGAACTGGCAGGAGGAAGAAGCGCTACTGCTTGCTGGTAGGACATCTCCGTACAGTAAAACACTTCACAGGTCTCATGCATTCAGTCACCATCTGACTGTGAGAAGAAATGGTACAACATTCTCAGCAAAAGCCGCACTGAAATAGGCAAATCCAACATTTTGCGCACAGGTATACATAATTTATTTCCCACTTGCTTGCATATGCCCTTTGCCATTAGCTCTACCTGATTTACTTGTAGTCTGTATTATAACTGATATTCAAACTCAGGCGGAGGCCCCCCAGGCAAACCACTGATCGCCCTTTGTGAGGTGGTGCAGACCGTACTTGGGGAGGACAATGCCGTCATCTCCGGAGTGGAGGGTAGCCAGGATCCTGCAGCAATGAAGCTCCAAATTCTATCACAAAGATGCGGCCCGAATCATTTTTGATTAACTCAAAACCATGACAATATTCAGCGTTTAAAATGTTTTATTTTTCAGTTATAATGAACACGCAGAGGATTCGCCTGGCCCGGCCAGCTTAAACACGGGCTCTCTGTATGCCACCCCCGCTTTGGATGTCCTCTTATGCACAACAAGTCAGGTATGCCGGTGGTGAATTACAGCCCAGCACTGGATGACAGCACGGCAGAGGACCCGCTCCCAGACGACCTGCAAGCACTGCGGAGAGAAAAACTAAAACTTAAAATTAAAGTATTGACACTGCAACAGGGATACTATACTATAGCACTGTAAAGAAAAAAACAAGAATGACAAATAAAATGTCCTGAAAAAAACCCACTTGTGTGTATTAAAACTTAATTTCGAAAAAAAAGAGGTTGGCAAAGTGTTGTCTGAAGGCTGCCCCATCACATGGATTGATGTTGCTAGGGGGGCTGGCATCTCCAGCTTCTCCATCATCATCATCCTCTGGTGGGGGTGGTATGTTGCGCCTCTTGCAAATATTATGCAGTATTGCACAAGCCATTATGATACGGCACACTCTTTCAGGGGAGTACCGAATTTCTGAGTGTAGAATGTGGAATCTACTTTTCCACTGGCCAATCCCTCTCTCCACCACACTTCTTGTGATACAATGTGCCCTAAGGGATACAAAATGAAAACCTTATTTATAGCCTTTATTATGATAGAAAGTTGTATTAATAAACTATAAAAATAATTGTGCACACACGAAGGAGGAACAGGAACACGCAGACGAGGATATAAACTCAAATAATAATATTTAATGAGGACATCAAGGCAGGACAAGGCAGGACAGAGAGAGAGGATACACCGGGAAGTAACGAGTAGACCAGATGAAAGCAAACTCAAAAGACAGGACTAATATACAAGGGATAATCATAGACAATTAGACAAACACGGCTGGACAAGAATAAACTAATAATCACATCTGACGAGGACAGGAAACAAACCAAATATGGACACAAGAGGCGGGAACACATGACACACACAACAGAACCCTGACATAACTCCCCATCCCGAAAGGCTCGTCCCGAGCCTTAACAGTTCCATCGGGGAGGGGGGGTGGGCGCTCTGGAGGCCCCTCAGGACAAACACGGACAGGAACACAGGACGGGGACCTCCAGAGCGGAACAGACAGACAGGGACCATGGCGGAGCTGGGAGCTCTGGAAGCCATGGCGGTGCAGGGAGCTCAGGAGGCCATGGTGGAGCTGGGAGCTCACCAACACCAGCAGATGACATGGCAGCCCAAATCATCACTGACTGTGGAAACTTCACACTGGACTTCAAGCAACATGGATTCAGTGCCTCTCCACTCTTCCTCCAGACTCTGGGACCTTGATTTCCAAATGAAATGGAAAATTTACTTTCATCTGAAAAGAGGACTTTGGACCACTGAGCAACAGTCCTGTTCTTTTTCTCCACATTCCAGGTAAGACGCTTCTGACGTCTGAGCGTGGTGACTCTTGATGCACCGACTCCAGCTTCAGTCCACGTCTTGTGAAGCTCTCACAAGTGATTGAATCAGCTTTGCTTGACAGTATTCTCAAGCTTGTGGTCATCCCTGTTGCTTGTGCACCTTTTCCTACCCAAATTCTTCCTTCCAGTCAACTTTGCATTTAATATGCTTTGATACAGCACTCTGTAAACAGCCACACCTTTCAGTAATGACCCTCTGTGACTTACCCTCTTTATGGAGGGCATCAATGTTCGTCTTCTGGACCATTGCCAAGTCAGCAGTCTTCTCCATTAATGTGGTTTCAAAGAAAAAGTGATACCCGGAATTTATACTATAGGGATGGTCATTAATTGAAACTCAAATGTAAATATTCTAATATTTTGAGATACTGATTTTTGACTTTCATGAGCTGTAAGCTCTAATCATCAAAATTAAAACCAAAACACTTTTGAAATGTTTTACTTTACATGCAATGAATCTAAAATATATGAAAGTTTCACTTTTTGAAATAACTTACAATAAAAAAATTAACCTTTTCACGACATTCTAATTTATTAAGATGCACCTGTATATGTATATATATATATATATATATACAGTATATATATATATATATATATATATATATATATATATATATATATGTTATTACAATTGTACATGATTAGTTAAAAAATCTATTAATTTTGTTGCTAACATTTTAAAAGCTCTACACTATGGCTGTTTTTGCTAAGAAACAACTTAACAGAACATTTTAAGGTATTAACTTTTATTTAAATGAGCAGGAAGGCAGATATATTAACCCACAGTTTCACAGACAAGGCTTAAGCCTATTCCTAGACTAAAATGAAAGTCTGAGCTGTTTCAACTGAAAGAAACTTCCACTGACTGATCTTAAAATATATCAGTGACTTTGTTTTGTCTCAAGATGCACACCAGTAATGTTTTTTCTAAGACACATTTATAAAAATTACTAAAATGTCTTAATTGAACTATGGCCTAATCCTGGCTTAGGCTAAACCCTGCCTATGAAACCAGGCCTTTATGTTTAGCTTCATGAGAAACTTTGTTTACCTAAGTCATTTCGCTGTAAAAAATAATAATTATGTAGCAATACCTTCATATTTTTGGGAGCATTCTTGTACATGGACATTGTCAAAGGCAACCAACATAAAAAAAAACTATTTTGTATTTTTACCCCATAATGGATTTCTTTTTTTCTTACCCTGCTGATTTAATCCAGCTAATCAAAGTTTTAAATCAACACTACAGGATTTTTTTTTTCTTCCAGATATATTTGTACTCACTTCCTGTCTATTCATAAAACCAAAAGAAATATCATAATGTCCATCATAAGGGATTGAGAATCACAATGACAAGGCTCACAGGGAACACTGCTTAGGGTCATGCACAAGGAAATGCTATACAGAAATGTAACTGATATGATTTTACTGTTCAAACATTGTAAATCATAAAAAGTTTGTATATTCTCCCCATGTTGTTGTGGGTTTTCTATAGGTACTACCGTTTCCCTCGGAGTCTGAAGACATGCAGGTCACGTGAATTGGAGATTCTAAACTGCCTGTAGGTCTGAGTGTAATGTGTTTGTCTTTCTGTGATTAACTGGTCAACCATTAAATTTTTGTTTGTTTGTTTGTTTGTTTATTTATGTCACACTTTATTTTAAGGGCCAGTTCTCGCTATTAACAAACCATTAACTATGACTTTTGCCTCAAACTCCTCATTTGATGCTTATTAATAGTTAGTAAGGTAGTTGTTAAGTTTAGGTATTGGGATGGATTAGGGATGTACGTAATTAGTGTTCTGCATTTTACATCTATATGTTTTTTTATATTTTTTTTTTCCCTGAAATTGCAATACAACAATAAATCATATAATACTAAAAAAATGCGATTGGCATTTAAAAATACACTTGGGCAGCTTTCATTTTCTATCTAGAGTGGGGAAACAACCAGCCAACGCATTTTTATTTAGTAGACTAAATAGGTCCCGTAAAGTAAAAGTACATTGTATCACTCGACTGGCCACACAATTAAGCTAAATTTATTACTGCTGTTGTGAATAAAGTGAAAATGAAAAGTGGTGATCTGCTTCATATTTCTTTTGACACATTTTTTTTACAGTGTTGGGCATTATAACCAACCACACATGATTCTGTTGAGCTTATGAATGCAATGGCCAATCAGAGGCATTCAGATTAGTCATCGCTGAAACAAGTTTTGTTCAGTGCATGCGCTCGCTGACTGAATTATGCACTCTTGTGAATTCTCATAATAAACAAGAGAGTGCAGATGTACTGTGATGTAAGTAAGAGATTAATTTCACAGTGCAGACAGCTTCAATTATTATTGCAGGATCTTTGTTTTTTGGCACTTAAACTCGCACTAAACTGAAGCCACACTGTAAAAAATTGCTGTAAAATTTACAGTGACTTACTGGCAAATTTGGTTGCCAGTAAGACTGTAAATTTACAAAAGTTCTGTAAATCAATAATTACAATTGTACTGTAAAAATACAGCAAACTCTTGCATGCTGTAAAATTGTTGTGATGGTGTGTAATCATTTGGTTAACTTATTTCATTTGAGTCCACTAAGAAGGAATATTTCTTAATATAAAACTGCAAACAATTAATTTGTAATAGTAAAGTTAATAAAAACATTAATTTAACTCATTGCAGTTTATCGTCAGCTATAGCACACATGTATGCGCTAAAGCACTTAAAGAGATCACCACTGTATCAGCAACTCTACAGTTACTGTCTTTAAATAAAGCAAGAGAACATCAGTGTTTGTGGCTCATCATTGACTGAAGCACAGGCTCTACTCTCCAGCACAATGGTGACCCACACAACTACATTAAACTAACAGATCTCTCTTGTACAAAATAATACAGTTCAGTTAAATATTTACTAAATATTTACCAAACAGCCTCTCTTAAACCTCCTATCACCTCGTTCAACCCCGGGTGCCGAGGGAAATGTGTTTGTTGCAAATACGGGGCCCGTACAAGCGCCCAAGCAACCGCTCTCTGTTATAGTGGGAAAAATAAAACAAACATTTTCAAAAAGAGAGCAAATTTTCTCTTCCATTTTTTGTGCCCTGCTCCCGTGCAGCCAGTCACTCGAGTTTATCCAACCCCTTGCCATGCAGGCCGAGGCCTGGCAGGCCATCCCCGGAGTGTCAGAATGGGTTATGGGGATAATAAAGTGAGGTTATTCACTCCAATTCGCTCAAAGACCCCCACGCTTCAGCGGCGTGGTCTCCACCGCGGTGCAAAGCAAGAACATCCACGTTCTGCGCTCAGAGGTGATGAATCTGCTGGCAAAGGGAGCAATAGAAATGGTTCCTCCAGCTCAGAGCGAGTCAGGCTTCTACAGCCGTAGTCTCAGCCTCAGACGTCATGCCCACGGAATGTTGGCTAAACGTCTGATGCATATGGCACACTTTTCTTGAAACACTTCAGGAATGTCCCCGGTCCAGCCGGGGCGGGACTTGGCCCCCTCCTCTTCCTGTCCTGCAGATCAGGAAGATGCCGGAGGCGCCGGGTCCAACGCTATCTTAGGTCGGGGGCCCTGGCGTCTAGGAAAGGGGTGGTGTCTGGCTGAGCGGGAATGCCCTCGCGTCTGGTACCACATACAGCACAGAATAATAACCCTTTTTTAGTCAATATCTGGGGGTGTATTTACAAAGATTTTCATTTTACCACTAGCTATCCTCCTAAGAGTTTTTATCTGAGACTTTCAGCTTAAAATCATTTTACAAAACTCTTAAGAACATGTTTTACTCAGTAATTTTTAATGTAAGAGTAAGGCGGGGTTGAACATGTTGCTCTGGATTATGTCACTTTTTATGAACATGCTCTTTTAATTCATCCTGCTATGATTTGCGGCTGGTAGTGAAGCATAGCAGGCAAACAGCGAGAAGGAGTGATATACTATATGAAATATAAACACAACATAATCAAGTAATGGTTACATACCTATGGTTAATTCTGTTCAGTTGCCCATTATCAGTGAAACTAATTTGACGATAAATTTAAACCACATTAAAAAAAAAATGCAGTAAGCATACTTCAATGGATAAAACAGAGGGATAAAAAAGGAAGACAAAACTAAGAAGACATATTTGCGATTAGGCCAATAACTTATTAAAAGTTTGATGTCATTTTAATATTTCAGTATATTTACTTGGTTGAGATGCAGATTGATGAGCAGATTGATGAGCAAGCATGATTCAAATCATTTTCAGCCACTCTTAGGCATACAGATATCCTGAGATCAGAAGCTACTTTTAGTTTGGTGAATTACCCTTGGGTGAAAACTTTACAAATCCTAAAATTAGGATCAGGACACCGCTAATTTTTGCTCCTACACCTAAATTTCCACATTAGGGGGAACATTTAGCCTTATGATTTCTGGTGAATATGGCCCTAGGGATACAGACAAGAGCCACACAATAACTGGCCTAAGTTCCAGTCAATTAATAACACGTAACCAGTCATGAACTAGGACAGAATGTCAGCCTTAAGTAAACTTTATCAACACTAAACCCTAAACCTAAGTCACATCTAACCCATTGCGCAAGCAGAATCTCAGCCTTGGAGCCATTCATAGGCAGGTGTAAACGGGCCTACTTGCCCCCCTCTGAGCTGGCTTCGAACCGTGGTCTCCAGTGTGGGAAGCGGGCGCTCTAACAAGGAGGCTAAATACCATGGCCTCTAACATCAATCATAACACACATTCATAACCTATGACTAATTTAGTGTCTTCAAGTATTTTAGTGTCTAAGATGTTTTTTGATTTTTTTTATGTTTTTTTGTAGAGGAAATAGCGCACACGGGGGAAATAATAACAGATCAGCCAGGACTCAAGTTGGGGATCTTGTTGCATACCCAGAGGTGGGTAGAGTACCCAAAAACTGTACTCAAGTAAAAGTAAAAGTAATAGTCTGAATAGTTACTTGAGTAAGAGTAAAAAAGTATCGGATAAAAAACTACTCAAGTAGTTAGATACTGTATATCTATAGTCTATCTTTATTTAGATATATAGATAAAATGTATGTAATGTGTGTGTGTGTGTGTATACACACACACACACACATACACTGACGTTCAAAATATTTTTTGTAATTTATTTCAGTGATGCAAATCAGAATTTTCATCAGCCTTTATGTCAGTCTTCAGTGTCACATAATCCTTCAGAAATCATTCCAATATGTTGATTTATTATCAATGCTGTTCTTTTTAGCTTTCTATTCAACAAAGAATCCTGAACAAAATGTCACAGGTTCCAAAAAATATTAAACAGCAAAACTGTTTCCAACACTGGTAATAAATCAATTAGAATGATTTCTGAAGGATCATATGACTCTGAAAACTGGAGTAACAGCTGATGAAAATTCTGATTTGCATCACTGAATTAAATTATATTTTAAAGTATATTAATTATGTATTATACCTATATATACAGTATATGTGTCAGACTTGTGTTCCCCATGTCACGTGTTTCCCCTCCTCTCGTGCCCATATTTGGTCTTCCTGTTCCTGTCCTCGTTTGTCTTCATTAGTCTCCGTCTGTGTTTGATTGCTCCCCACCTGTTTCAGTTCTTCCTCGTTTGATTTCCTTGTGTTTAAAAGCCCAGTGTCTCCTGTGTCCTGTGCTCACTGTTAAATGTCGTCCATGTTTTATTAAAGTCTATGTTTAAGTATTCTCCGTGTCTCCTTGCTCCCCCGTGAGCCTGACAGAACAGCGAACCGAAGCTGAAAGAAGCGTCGTTTCTCCTCCCTCGTTTTTGTTTTCATGTTTTTGAAAAGTTTTTTGTTTCCAGCTTTTTTGGCTCCCGCGGCGATGGAAATCGCTGCCCGCTTCATCGCCCTTGCCCACCGAGATCTCCCTTTCCCCGAGTATTCGCGGGAGTTCTGCGGGCTTGCCGCGGCGACGCCATTAGATGACGCCACCATCCTCTCTCTGTTCTGGCACGGGGAGAATGCCCATCGTCCCGTGGACCTCCCAGACACCACTGGACTAAAATGGAGGGAAGGGATCCTCCGGTGTCTGGAGAGTGTCCGGGCCCGAGCCAGAACCAGCCTGCCGTCGTTCGCGGCTCCACCAAGCCCGCCAACGTGGCCCGCGGCTCTTCCTTGCCTGCCGGCAGAGAATATGGCAAGTCCAATGATCCTTAATCCTCACAAGTGCTCTCCAGTGCCGGCTCCTCGACAGCGTCCTCCAGTGCCCGCTTCTCCAGGGCCAGTCCCTCCAGTGCCCTGCTGGTCCCGTCCAGCTCTCCAGAGCCTCTGCTGGTCCCGTCCAGCTCTCCAGAGCCCCTGCTGGTTCCGTCCAGCTCTCCAGAGCCCCTGCTGGTTCCGTCCAGCTCACAAGAGCGCCCCCAAGAGGCAGCTCCTCGCAAGTGCCCTCCAGTGCCCGCTCCTCGCAAGTGCCCTCCAGTGCCCGCTCCTCGCAAGTGCCCTCCAGTGCCCGCTCCTCGCAAGTGCCCTCCAGTGCCCGCTCCTCGCAAGTGCCCTCCAGTGCCTGCTCCTTGCAAGTGCCCTCCAGTGCCCGCTCATCGCAAGTGCCCTCCAGTGCGCACCCCAGAGCCCGCTCCTCGCCAGCGCACCCCAGAGCCCGCTCCTCGCCAGCGCCCTCAAGTGCCCGCGCCTGCCGAGCGCCCTCAAGTGCCCGCGCCTGCCGAGCGCCCCCAAGAGTCCGCGCTTCCCGAGCGCACCCAAGAGTCCATGCCTCCAGTGCGCCCCCAAGTGCCCGATGGAGCCCCTATTTTCCCCAAGGAAATTTTTTGGGGGGGGGTAGTAGGGCTCCGGCCGAAGAGACCGAGGTGGGGGCTGGGGCCGCGGTCTCGGAGGCGGTCTCACCATGGCCTCCCAAGCTCCTTGATCCGCCATGGCCTCCCGAGCTCCCTGCTCCGCCATGGCCTCCCGAGCTCCCTGCTCCCTACACAGAGAAGAGTGAAAACTCCTCACATGACCGCTACCGAACATCTGAACATAACGTAACAAATGCACATTGACGGATCTTCTTCTGTCTGTTCTGCAAAATGTAAACAAATGTATATTATTGAAAGCGTAAAAAAATATATATATATATATAAATATTAATTGTGTCTAGGCAAAGGCATTCCTGAAACAGGTTGCGCGCCGCTGCGCAGAGCTAACGCAGGTTTGGCGGGTGTTAATTTCATAATATGTGACAGTTTGTTTAATGTATACATTTATTTAATATATAAGGAACATGTACAACAAACTGGTAATGTCATAGTGGTATCGTGTACTGTAATCGAATGTAGCCTATCTATACCTGTGGAACCGTAGACAGCACACGCGGTGTTCATCTAATAAAGATCTTCATAGTGTCATGGTGCACACACGAAGGAGGAACAGGAACACGCAGACGAGGATATAAACTCAAATAATAATATTTAATGAGGACATCAAGGCAGGACAAGGCAGGACAGAGAGAGAGGATACACCGGGAAGTAACGAGTAGACCAGACGAAAGCAAACTCAAAAGACAGGACTAATATACAAGGGATAATCATAGACAATTAGACAAACACGGCTGGACAAGAATAAACTAATAATCACATCTGACGAGGACAGGAAACAAACCAAATATGGACACAAGAGGCGGGAACACATGACACACACAACAGAACCCTGACATAACTCCCCCATCCCGAAAGGCTCGTCCCGAGCCTTAACAGTTCCATCGGGGAGGGGGGGAGGGCGCTCTGGAGGCCCCTCAGGACAAACATGGACAGGAACACAGGACGGGGACCTCCAGAGCGGAACAGACAGACAGGGACCATGGCGGAGCTGGGAGCTCTGGAAGCCATGGCGGTGCAGGGAGCTCAGGAGGCCATGGTGGAGCTGGGAGCTCTGGAGGCCATGGCAGATGGTCCTACAGCCGGAACTCATACTACACCCCCCAAAAAAATTTCCCTGGGGAAGTGATGGGGTATCAGAGCCCTACGGGGCTAAACAGACAGGACAGTACAAAACGAGACAGGGACACCCTCCAGGGCCAGACAGACAGGACAGGACAGCCCACAGGAACCAGAAGCCCTCCTGGGCTGGCTTGGAAGCTGAGGCTTCCTCTGGGCATGACATGACATCAGGGGCCCTCACAGGGTCCCTCAGCAACCGCTTCCACCTCCACGACAAGGGGTCAGGCGGCTAGAATGGCCTCCATGGCCACAACAAGATGAGCCGCCTGCCCCAGACGAGTCTCCGTGGATAAGACAAGGTTCTTTAAAATGTTCCTGTGGGCACAACACGACTTAAAAACGGCACTCCTGGCCGTAACATGTGGACTTGATCCACGGGGCCAGGGTCAGCGGCGGCCGGCGGGCACGAGTCAGCGGCGATCCGGCGGGCTTGAGTCAGCGGCGATCCGGCGGGCTTGAGTCAGCGGCGATCCGGCGGGCTTGAGTCAGCGGCGATCCGGCGGGCATTGAGTCAGAGGCGGGCCGGGCGGGCATTGAGTCAGCAGCGGGCCGGTGGCGTGATCTCCCGCGAACGGCGCGCCTGGGGGAGCGGCAACCCGGGAACTAGGCAACCCGCCGGCGGCGGATATTTCCCGCGATCGGCGGGCATGAGGGCATCGCGGCCAGCGGACTCGCGGCACTCGCGGCGATCCCGCCGAACTCCCACGCCGTCTTGCAGTGGGCTATGGCGGGATTACGAGCGGCGACTTCCTTGCCGCGGGACAGACACACAGGAACCAAAACAAAGACTTTAGAAAGGAACGGAAAACAAAACGGGGTGAATGGGCTAATTTTTTCACAAAAAATTTACTTGAGTAAGAGTAAAAAGTACCCATCTTTAAATATACTCTAAAAGTATTAGTTACCTAAAAACTTTACTCAGGTAAATGTAATGAAGTAAATGTAACTCGTTACTACCCACCTCTGTGCATACCCAACAGTGCTACCTACTGAGCTGCTGTGCCTCCCTAAACCTCAGCCATTAACTAACACAAAGAAAAAAAGTCTATGTTTGAGGGTTAAAGCTAACCTCTACAAGAATATAGGTCTGTACAACATGTAGCCCAAAATAAAATAAAAAAATGTAGCCTATATATTTTAATATTTTGTGTTAAACTTAAAATGTATAGTTTTACAAAGTGTTTATATTATATATTACAAAAACAATAACTAGTGCAAAAAAGCCTACACATTTTCAAGATGTCTTCAGGAAAGGTCACACGAAAATGGTCAGATGGTAACAAGACTGATCTAGGGCAAAACATTCTGTACCATCATTGCCATATATGGCTTTTCTGATAGGATTTGTTGACAAGAGGCTAGCAGTGCCAGCTTAAAAGCGTCTTCTATGTGGGTGCTTTAAGGACAGCAAGCCAAATTTGTTCACATTTATTTATCATCATTTATCAAGCTTCCAGTTCCCTCCGCTGATTTGGGGTTTCGGCAAGAGAGAGAAATATGGTGTGCTAACACAAATTGTTGCCTACATTGAAAGGTTGTCAAACCCTGAACTATCCACTTCAACAACTTACAAGGAGCTACCGGACTGTCTGGTGAATCCAACCAAATAGGACTTACAGGAATGTGGATGATCAATTCAATGAGCACCATAACTTGCACCATATCTTTTTAGAGTATGTAGTGTGAAATTCAGCTTACTGGCACTGAAGCAGCACTGAAGATGTCCCTGAATGTGTGCGGTCCGCCCAAGTGCCATCATTCCACGCCACATGTGGGCCAGATCATGATTCCGCATGTGCCAGATGTGGGCCGGATCTGGGCCGACATTATGTTGCTATCTGGGTAATATTAGGAGGTGTGTATACACCACACACTGCTAAATTAAACCCATATCGATATCACCACCTGCTGGCGAAGGCTGTGTTAAGACATGACCTTTGCTATCTAAGAGACAAATACAACTGAGAAAAAATATGCAACCTTGTCTGCAAATGTATCATATCCCCCCAGACACTTTAAATATTTTGTTGAACTTTCATTCAAATAAAATGTCTTTCCAAAAGCTTTTTTGTTAGTCTTTTCAGGCTTAAAAGTATGCATTTTGTAAGTGTGTAAAAAATATGTATTTTGTAGCAAAGTGTTTGCAACAATAGCTTGCAGTTTAATCAGTAAGTTTTGAGTTACAAGAGTTTTGCCCACTGTGCCACACAACCCGTGTTAATGATTCTAGGTCTCCAGAGACATGTTTTATACTATAAAAAATAGCATGTACTGGTGACTCTTAGTTCTTCTAAACCACAGCAACAAGTAGAGCTAATGCTCTGCACATTCGCACATTATTTGAAGATGAACTGATGGTAATTTCAGACCATATCACACAAGGTATTTCTGGTAATGCAACTGCATGTATATTGTTTAACTGATTGAATTATTCAAACAGTAAATTATTTTCACATGATGTATTATTTAAAGCATTGTGGCTACAGTTATCTAAAGCTGATAACCATGAAAACTGTTTATCTGTAAGAAACATAAAGATCATTAACTTTTTTTTTGTTCTCATCCTCAGGTCAATGAATCCATTCTTTGCTTAATGGAAAATGGAAAATGGAACATATTTTTACTTGATGTTGTTTGAAAATATTGGGTACATAAGATATGCTTTCTTTGGTTTGGGATTTATTCTATATGGTGCTATTGTATTCTTTAATGCCCTTATTATTCTTGCAATATTTCTGGAAAGGACATTGCACAAGCCCATGTACATTCTGATTTCATTTTTATCCATCAACTCTGTGTTTGGAACAGCTGCTTTTTTCCCAAGGTTACTGACAGACTTGCTGTCTGATACACACCCAGTCTCCCGTGAAGCATGTATCTTACAGGCTTTTGTCATTTATTCATATGCATCAAATGAAAACACAATTTTAATGTTAATGGCATTTGACAGGTATGTAGCAATCAGTAAACCATTACAATACAACAACATAATGACCCCCAGGATTTTATCTGTTTTAATAGCTATAAACTGGATTTATCCGATGATTTGTGTTGGTATTGCTGGTATATTAAATGCCAGACTCACAATGTGTGGTAACAAACTGTGGAAGGTGTACTGTCACAACTGGGAAATTGTCAAGCTTTCTTGTGCAAACACTATTGTTAATAATGTTTTTGGCTTTTTCATAGTGACCACAACTGTTATCATGCCTTTAAGTTTTATATTATTCTCTTATGTTAAAATTCTTATAATTTGTAGAAAAAGCTCACTAGATTTCAGGAGAAAAGCATATCAAACTTGTATTCCACACATAGTTATCCTCTTAAATTTCTCAGTTGCTCTTTTTTGCGAGGTCACTTTGAGTCGGGTTGAAACTTTGGAACTCCCTATAGGGCTGTCAATCATTCTTTCACTAGAGTTTCTTATTGTACCACCCATCCTGAACCCTCTTGTTTATGGTTTTAATTTTCCTGAAATTCGCAAAAGAATTCTGTGGATTATAAAAGCTTGCAAATGGCTGTAACACATGCTAACAGAATGTTAACAAAGTTCAATGATTGTATGATTGTATTGTATACATTAACTAATCATGATGTACATTACATTTTATGAACCTGTGAATTTGAGACTTTGTGTTTTACTGTAAATCTTTGCCACAATTATATATTTACTATACATTTTATTTCTAATTTAGCCTGTTACTGGATTCATGACATGGGTCAGACCCTCGGTCACCTCTCAGATACCAAATATATCAGATACCAGACATTGCCTGTAAAATTAATACTGGAATAAATGCACTAAATTTATAAGGGGACATCAGATGAAATTTTCACTTTTGTTAGCTTTTATTTTATTTATTTATTTATCTATTTTTAATTTACTTTTTTTCTGGCATGTCTGCCAGCTCAGAAAAGCTGAAAAGAAAACACACATACAGCCCTATGAAATCTGTTTTATTGTTTCCCAAATTCTGTTTTATTTTATTTTATTTTATTTAAAAAAAATTCTGGATTACGTTTTTTTTCTATTTCATTTTTTTAAGACTCTGTTTTAATGGTTAAATAAAAAGTATATTAATCAAAATAACATGTCATGGAACTTACACAATTTAACCTCAATTTATGAAAAGTTTAAGTTTGGTTTTATTTTTACCAAATTCTGTGTTTAACATTAACTTTCTGGATTCCATTTTAATGTCTCATTAAATTTAAATAATCAAAAGCATCTCTAATTAATTGATTTTATAAAAAAATATATATTTTTTTTCCTATTTAATTATTTTATAAATAATGTGTTGTGTATTTACATTTTTTTTCTGGTAAATAACTTCTGTTAAATATTCCTTAAATAATGTTTTAATAAAAGATTTATTAGTAGCACTAGTACTATCTTTACATTAAGTTACATATATCCGTCACAGTTTCTTCAAATTAAATCAAACTTTTATTTTGACAGGTTGTTGCAAAGTCAATTAAGTTTCTGTTTGTATATGAAATGATGATAGTTTTTCTCAAAATAAACTCTCAAAAGAATGCTCATGAAGTGACTCTCAGAGCAGTTCTACAGATTATGTTCATGTGTTCATGTACTCATATGTTGAGGCGGCAGAGGCTGAAAATGCCGCAAGCATCACGTTTGCTTCAGTATGTGTATAGTAAACAAAACCGCATGTCTGCGTCATCCATTCACACAGAAACATACATACTATGCAGGATTCATTTTTAAATTGTATTTTTACAGCAAAATATTCACAGACACTAGTCCATTTTGATTTATGTGTACTTTCCTACTTTTATATATTCGTCCACAATTTGACATTCCGCGTTATACACTAAATTCCATTTTTATGACTGGATTCTTATGAAAGCATAGTGCCCTGCACACAGCCAATTTGTTATGGGCTGTATACAAAGTCTGAAAACTGTCATCCAGCGACAGACATTTTATGAAGACCTTAAAAAATCACATCAACTTGTGGAAAACGGGCATCTGATGCCACCTTTAAGAAAAAAATAAATATCCCTAGTCGTTATATAATAAAAAGGAGGGGATTGAATTTCCACTGAAGTGGAAAGTTGGGAAAGCACTAGAGGAATTATGCTCAAAGGAGGATTTTTATTTATTTATTTATAGATCTTATTATTATAGATTTTTATTTATTTATTTATAGATCTAAGATGGTGCCACAGATGGCAGCTACAGTGCTTTGCTCTTCAGTGTTCGTACTGTTTTTATTTTTTTTTCCTGTTTTTTGTTTCTCAAAAACGATCAGTTTTACCAGGAATGAACTGCTGAACATTCGGCAGAACACACCACAAAATCTTTTACCGGATTTTGATTATTCGGGAGTTTTGCTGGACATTGTAGTTGGCAGAGCCGTAGCGCTGGTCAAACGCTACAGGACGCGCAGACGGGGGAAGCGAGCCGGCGCGCTCGTGAAGCTTCATCAGCGCGGATTAAGAACGCCGTTGCCTAGCATCCATCTAGCGAATCTCCGCTCTCTACCCAACAAAATGGTCCCAGCTGATCAGAGCAGATGATCCCAGCTGATCAGAGCAGATCGCGACGCAGAATCAACAGGGAAATCGCGCGGCGGGACGTGCTTTTACATCAATGAGAGGTGGTGTACAGATGTAACTGTGTTAAAGAAGATGTGCTGTTCTGATCTAGAAATGCCCTTCATTAACTGCAAGCCGTTCTATTCGCCACGGGAGTTTTGTTCATTCATTCTCGTGAGTGTTTACATTCCACCGCAAGCGCACGTGAGCTCAGCTTTACAGAAACTCGCTGATCAGATCACAGAGACAGAACAACAACACCCAGACTCTGTTTTAATCATTCTAGGGGACTTTAATAAAGCAAATCTCTCCCGTGAACTGCCAAAGTACAGACAGCACATCACATGTCCCACCAGAGACAGTAATATATTGGATCACTGTTACACAGCGATAAAGCATGCATATCACTCTGTCCAATGGACAGCTCTGGGACTCTCTGATCACTGTTTGGTTCATCTCATACCGACCTACAGGCAGAAACTTAAATCTGCTAAACCTGTATTAAGAACTGTTAAAAGATGGATTAATGAAGCAGAGCAAGATTTAAAAGCTTGTTTTGACCTCACTGATTGGACTGTTTTCGAAGCTGCTGCAAACGATCTGGACGAGCTCACAGATACTATAACATCTTCTATCAGTTTCTGTGAGGATATGTGCATTCCTACTAGGACTCATCTAACTTACAACAACGACAAACCATGGTTCACTGCAAAACTCAGACAGCTCCGTCAGGCCAAAGAAGATTTTTACAGAAAGGGAGATAAAGTCTTGTATAAACAGGCCAAATACACACTGGAAAAGGAGATCAGAGTGGCAAAGAGGAATTTTTCTTAATTGATACTTAATTATCACAGACCTGTGGCACTAACATCTGTAGCCATAAAATCATTTGAAAGGCTGGTTTTGGCTTATTTGAAGGCCTCTACTGGACCCTTACTGTACCCACGGCAGTTTGCCTACAGAGCAAACAGGTCTGTGGATGATACAGTCAACATGGGAATGCACTTCATCCTGCAGCATCTGGACAGACCAGGGACTTATGTGAGGATCCTGTTTGTAGACTTCAGCTCCGCTTTTAACACCATCATCCCGGACACCCTTCAGAATAAACTGACACAGCTCTCCGTCCCCACCTCCATCTGTCAGTGGATCACCAGTTTCCTGACAGACAGGCAGCAGCTAGTGAAGCTGGGAAAATTCTCATCCAGCACCCGTGCAATCAGCACTGGAGCTCCTCGGGGCTGTGTTCTCTCCCCACTGCTCTTCTCTCTCTACACGAACGACTGCACATCTAAAGACCCCTCATTCAAGCTCCTGAAGTTTGCAGACGACACCACACTGATCGGCCTCATCCAGGACGGTGACGAGTCTGCTTACAGACAGGAGGTTAAGGATCTGGCTGTCTGGTGCAGTCTTAACAACCTGGAGCTTAACACGCTCAAAACTGTGGAGATGATCATGGACTTCAGCAGAAGCCCCCCTGCTCTCCCCCCACTCACCATCATGAACAGCACTGTGACTGCAGTGGAGTCATTCAGATTCCTGGGCACCACAATTTCTCAGGACCTGAAGTGGGACAATCACATTGAGTCCATTGTGAAAAAGCACATCCAGCACACTCCCTCTTTGAACTGTTACCGTCTGGTCGACGCTACAGAGCTCTGAGCACCAGAACGACCAGACACAGGAACAGTTTCTTCCCTCAAGCAATCCATCTCATGAACACTTGACATTAAACATGGAACACACAACATTATTATTATTTTTTTTGTTATCAACATTTTTTAATTTTTTTCACATATAACACAACACAGCATCCAAAATATAACAAGACAAAACAACAGACACATACTCAACATCTCAAAGTCCAGTCAAAAGGGAGGGAGAGAGGGAAGGACAACAAAAACACAAAAGTCACTCCTCCATACAATCACGTATATCAAACAAAAAACACTGCCAAGTATCAATGGTCGAAGGCCTGGCCCCACCGACTCGCGCCGTTGTACATTCACAAGTCACTATTTGCAGGAGGCTACGGATCCAATATGTTTTTCCACACATGTGTGGTGTAAACCAGTTCTGTATTATAGTCTTCTTCGCAGCTGTAAAACCAGCAAACAACATTCTCTTTTGCATCGAACTAATACAGAGACCAGAATCATCATTAAGAAGACACAAACTTGGGTTAACAGACCAATCAATTCGCAGTAATGATGACAAAACCAGGTTTACATGTGTCCATAGACTGATGACGACAGGACATTCCCAAAACATATGCAGAAAAGTGCCTGGTGATGTAGTATTACATATATGGCAGTTCAAATTTGACTGTAGTTTCATTTTAAATCTTTTGTAAGGAGTTATCTCTATGAATGACTTTAAAGTGAATAAGACGATGAGCCAGATTTTTAGATGTTAAGCTGAGATTAGACCATACTCTCTCCCAGTCGACAGATAAATTAAGGTCAGATAATTCCCTATTCCAAATAGTTTTAATAGAAAGAGGTTTTGTAATGCAATCAATAATTTTATTATATATTAAGGAAACAGATGGCCGACCAGCAGATGGTGCAATCCAGTCCCGCATAGGATGAGAGGAAATAGAAGATGCCCACGGAACGCCATATGCTTTGAGAGCAGAACGCAATTGAAGAAAGACAAAATATGCGGATGCTGGTAGACAAAATTTGGTTCTTAATGTCTGAAATGAACAGAGGCCCTGGTTATCATATATATCACCGCACGTGTTTACACCTAAAGAAGACCAAGAGGGTTGGACAAATGGACGATTTCCGCATACAAAATTAAAATTGTGCCATAAAGGAGTACTGTTACAAAATTTGAAGGGTCCACCTATCCGACGTTCAACCGTTTTCCAGATTTTAATAGAGTTAGCCACAACCGGACCAAATTTATAATTATCCCCTTTTTTTCCTGTGTATATACCGAATATTGTCAGACGCATTGCGCCCCTTGATGAAACCAGTTTGGTCCTCCTTGGTCAGACTATGGATTACCTTCTCCATATGAGAAGCAAAAACTTTAGCATAGATTTTTAGATCACATGGGATAAGCGAAATCGGTCTGTAGCTGGAACAATCTAATGGATCGTTCCCTTTTTTAAGAAGTAATGAAATCAGTGATGTTTTTTGATCTCTATGAAATACCCCATGTTCAATTACAAAATTAAATGAGTTAAGCATAAGTATCCCTACCAAATCCCAAATTTCTAAATACAATTCAGGGGGACCATCTAGACCCGGCAATTTGCCCTTTTGGAGGCTTTTTAGAGAGACGTGGAGTCCCTCCAAACTTAATGGGGCCTCCAAAGATTCTTTATCTATCTGTGAGATCCGAGGCAGTTCCAATTTATCTAAATACTGCTTACAAATTGGTTCATCAAAATCTGTTTCGGCTTTATACAGATTTGTGTAAAAACTAGAGCTGTCAAAGTTAATAACGCGTTAACGTACGATTTAAGGTACATTTATAACAAATAAAAATGTGTGATTAATTGTGATTAATCGCGAGTTAACTCATGGCAATCGTGATTAATCGCGATTAAATTTTTTAACCGATTGACAGCCCTAGTAAAAATCTTTAAATATGTCATTAATTGCCACAGGGTTCGTGGTGACCTGATTATCCGATGATTTTATTACACTAATATATGCCTTAGACTCGCATTCTTTCAACCTTAGGGCCAATAAATGACTAGGTCTCTCTGATTCAAAATAATATTTTTGTCTAGTCCTATGTAAAATAAATTCCACCTTTGAGTGTGAAAGTAAATCATATTCTTCTTTTAAAGAGGATAAGGCAAGGAAGTCGCCACTCGTAATCCCGCCATAGCCCACTGCAAGACGGCGTGGGAGTTCGGCGGGATCGCCGCGAGTGCCGCGAGTCTGCTGGCCGCGAGCCCTCATGCCCGCCGATCGCGGGAGATATCCGTCTCCGGCTGTGGCTATCCCAAGCCCGCCGGCTGGTTGCCTAGTTCCCGGGTTGCCGCTCCCCCAGGCGCGCCGTTCGCGGGAGATCACGCCACCGGATCGCCGCTGACTCAATGCCCGCCGGCCCGCCTCTGACTCAATGCCCGCCGGATCACCGCTGACTCAAGCCTGCCGGATCGCCGCTGACTCATGCCCGCCAGATCGCCGCTGACTCAAGCCCACCGGATCGCCGCTGACTCATGCCCGCTGGCCGCTGCTAACCCTAGCCCCGTGGAGAGTCCACATGTCACAGCCAGGAGTGCCGTGTGTCTGTTTTGTTGTGCCCACAGGAACATTTTAACTTACCAGGTCTTGTCTTGTCCATGGAGACTCATCTGGGGCAGGCGGCTCCTCTTGTTGTGGCCATGGAGGCCATTCTAGCTGCCTGCCCCCTTGTCGCTGATATGGAGGCGGTCGCTGAGGGACCCTGTGTGGGCCTCTGACTCCTGGTCATGCCCAGAAGAAGACTCAGCCTCCAAGCCAGCCCAGGAGGGCTTCTGGTTCCTGTGGGCTGTCCTGTCCTGTCTGTCTGGCCCTGGAGGGCTTTCCTGTCGTGTTTTGTACTGTCCTGTCTGTCTGGCCCTGGAGGGCTTTCCTGTCGTGTTTTGTACTGTCCTGTCTGTTTAGCCCCGGAGGGCTCCTGATACCCCCTCACTTCCCCAGGGAAATTTTTTTGGGGGGGTAGTAAGAGTTCCGGCTGTAGGGGCCAGGCCGAGGGGACCGAGGCCAAGGCCCTGAAGACCATCTGCCATGGCCTCCAGAGCTCCCAGCTCCGCCATGGCCTCCAGAGCTCCCAGCTCCGCCATGGCCTCCAGAGCTCCCAGCTCCACCATGGCCTCCTGAGCTCCCTGCACCGCCATGGCTTCCAGAGCTCCCAGCTCCGCCATGGTCCCTGTCTGTCTGTTCCACTCTGGAGGTCCCCATCCTGTGTTCTTGTCCGTATTTGTCCTGAGGGGCCTCCAGAGCGCCCACCCCCCCTCCCCGATGGAACTGTTAAGGCTCGGGACGAGCCTTTCGGGAGGGGGGAGTAATGTCAGTCCTCTGTCGTGTGTGTCATGTGTTCCCGCCTCTTGTGTCCATATTTGGTTTGTTTCCTGTCCTTGTTTCATGTCATTATGAGTTAAGTATGTTCCAGCTGTGTTTGTCTCGTTATGTGTTAATTACCCTGTGTATATTAGTCCTGTCTTTTGAGTTTGATTTCGTCTGGTCTACTCGTTACTTCCCGGTGTATCCTGTCTCTCAGCCTTGTCTTGTCCTTCCTTGATGTCCTGATTAAATACTATTATTTGAGTTTATATCCTCGTCTGCGTGTTTCTGTTCCACCCTTGTGTGTGCACCGTGACAGCCACAGGAAATAGATTTACGGTGTAAATATTCTAACACACGGGTTCGTTTAACAGCAGAATTTAAACCATTCACATTCAGTGATAAAATATTTAGAGTATGCATTGAATATTCATAATCCCAAGATTGTACTCAATAAATGAAATAAAAAACAGAAGCACTTCCATTCTGTAAATAACATGTAAACGCTGATGTGCATTTTAGATACCAAACCTCCTAGATGAAAAATCCTTTTAGAAATAAGGTAAAATAAATAAAAGTATAAATGTCTGCTGTAAAAAAAACAAAAACAACATAAAAACATGAACAACCGACAACCGTAATCAAGGAACAACTCAGACCGCACATTACCGAGAACATAGGTCTGACTGAGCAACAAAAAATAGTGATGGTTCGTGACCGATCCACTCCAATGCAAGACATGTCTCCCGAAAGACTCACACAGCCAAAAAAATATATATTTTTTTTTATTAAACCTACTCTCCATTAGTCCCCTCCAAAAAAGAAAAAAGGAGTGTCAGTCTTACCAGCAAAGAGATCGTTGTACCGGATACATAGGGACAATATCCCAGTACGAGAGAGGAGAGAAGAAAAAGCAAAAAATAGGTTTAGCAAGCGTCCATGTCCATCCTGCCATCATCCCCTCCTGGACATACCATGTCTGTCCCGGCCATCAAGCCCCTCCCGCCGGGCCGGAGAGACAGCGGCTGCTGTTCCTCCGTCGCCCCCCCGCAGAGCTGCGGCATACAACTTCTGCTGAGACAGGGAGATGATAAAATCCTTCGCTTTCTGAGGAGAATCGAAGCTTTTCTGCTCACCCTTGTGCCGTAGTTTCATTACCGCCGGATAGATGAGGAAGGGCTGTAGACCAAGCGCTGTCAACTTCTTCAAAACCGGACCAAATGCCTTTCTCCTGATCACTGTAGCTGGACTAAAGTCGGGAAAAAATAGCAGTGTGACATTGTTCTGTGCGCATTTCACCGGATAAGCCTGCCGAGCACCTTTCAGGATATCTGATCTGTCATGCCATCTTAGTACACGGAAGATGAGAGTGCGCAGCCGATCGGAGCCCCTCCCTTCGTCATACACGCGGAGCGCCCAGTCAATCTCAATGTCACGGCCCCTCAAGGAAGGAATCCACTTGGAAAGATTAACTCTGAGGAAACCAGCTGCGTCGGGACCCTCCGCCCCCCCTGGCAGCCCCACCAGTCGTACGTTGTTCCTCCTGCACCTATCCTTCATATCTGTCATCTTCTCGGTGAGTCGCTCCAGCTGATTTCTTAAGTCTGTGACTGCCCTTCTATCCTCACGTGCATCTGCCTGAACAGAATCCACCCGGTCACGTGTCTCCTTCGCCTCGGTAGCTATGGCCTCAAACTCCTCTCTTAGCTCTTTAACAGACTTGTTGGTCGCTTGTATGTCCTCACGCAGTTCGCGCAATGCTGGAATCAGCACAGAGTCCAGCGCATCTCTTACTGCCGAATTCACAACCGAATTCAAAGTGCTTTGCTGCTCTTTAAATGCTAGTTCAATGAAATTAGCAATAGCATCGTCGAGGTCTTCTCTGGAGATGGCGGAATCTCTGAATTTTTTCTTCATTGGCGATTGCTCAATCTCTCTTTTCCGATCCCCTTTGTCTGCCTTAGCACTCATGATGGGTCCAATGCAGAGTGGTTTAAATTTTACTGACAGGATCATACAATATGTGGCAAAGTAAGCAGAGCGAAAGACTAAGCCTGCATCACCGTCGAAGGGTCATGTGATCCCCCTCAAGACTTTTGAGAATTGGATCTTGTAGCCTAGAGTTTTTGCTTCAAAATGATGTGAAAATCATTCTGTTCACTCATTCACAGAAAACAATATATGTATTTAAATTGTCCAAGACACTTTTTGTCTAGAAAGCCTGTATGCGAGGAGGCGTGAATTATCATGAATAATAGTGTGATTCACACCTGAGAAGACAAAGTCCCACATAATGAGCTGCATAATGAGTCAGGTGTGTGACTGAGAGGGAAGAGTTACAAGAAAGAATGTGAGGACAAAATAAATGTATATATTTTTTGTTTGTAGTTTATTTAGAATATATTTAACTATCACACAAACTAACTTGAAATTCACTTGCGAGTGCAGTTAAACAGTTTATTAGGAACAATCAAAGCTGACTTTCAAAGCTGAATTTTTGGCATCATTACTCATTACATGATCCTTCAGAAATCATTCTAATATTCTGATTTGCTGCTAATAAAAAACATTGATTATTATTATTATTATTATGGTAACACTTTATTTTAGGGTCTCTTAACTAGTTGCTAATTAGCATGCACATTAATAGAATATTAGCCATTTATTAGTAGTAATTAAGCACATATTAATACCTTATTCTACATGACCGTATTCTACATCCCTAATCCTACCCAATACCTAAACTTAACAACTACCTTACTCAGAGCCGATCCTCCCTATACGCAGAATATGCACGCTGCATAGGGCCCCCGAAACACCAGGGGGCCCCCTTGCTCTCAAAGATGTTTTAATTTTAGTTTAGTTTTTAATTTTGGCCAGCGGTTCTGATAACATGAATGATCGTTTCTTTTAATGTGGTGCGCTGTCACGCTCGCTACGTACAAATCAGCCAAATCATGTAACGTGAATGTCGTCCAGTCTCTTGCTCTCACTTAAAAAAAAACAAAAAAAACGCCCCCCCCCCCCCCCCCCCCCCGACACAGTTTTGCGTAGGGCCCTCAGAAGTCTAGGATCGGCACTGACCTTACTAACTATTAATAAGCAGCAAATTAGGAGTTTATTGAGGGAAAAGTCATAGTTAATAGTTGATAAGTGTTCCCCATTCTAAAGTGTTACCATTATTATTATTATGTTGAAAACAGCTGAGAAGAATAGGCTTCTTTGATGAAGAGAAAGTTCACAAGAACAGCATCTTTTGTAATATTACATTATTAATAGCATCTTTTGTACATCACATACCTGTCATTTCCAGTGTATGATGTTAATGTGCTCTGAAGAAAAAAAGAAAAACATTTTTTTGAAGAGACTCATGGGAGTGTGTGCATCACATGGTCTTAGCTGTGGTCCAGGTTCCTGTGCAGGCAGGAATCTCAAGACCCTGTGGAACATGTCAACATCAGTCTCTGTTTTCCATGACCGAGTGAGCTGCTTATTTGCCTTGTCTCTCTTTGCAACAGGTTCTTTTGCACTGTTATTCTCACATCTGAAATAATAAAAAAGTAAGCATGCTGTTTACTTAAATAAACTACATTATTAACATTATTTTGATGTTCACTGATACTAGTACTAATTTATAGAAAAAAAAAGAACACATAGCACACATATTTTACCATACAGTAAATAATTCAAATGAAAGTAACATCTGTAAAATAGTGAATGCACACTTACTCTATAAGATTCTGAATTGAGTTGAAAACTGAATGAGACCTGTGTCTCCTTCCTGTGCAAGATACAGGTGAAGGCGAGAGTGGTGTATTTACAGTCCTAAAAGAATGTTGTAAACAATCGTTAGCATTTATTCACAGTACCTTAGTATATGCATACTTGATTAAAAAACAGAATGAAAATAACAAAGAAACTATATTTTAACACTATCAACCACAAATAGTATTACCATACAGGCATAATAAAAGTACAACTACTATACACTATACTGTGCACTTATACAGTATGATTTTCCAGCGAAATCAAAACTGAAAGACACTCGCGTGCCTTTCTTGTGCAAGATGCCGGTGATGCAGCCACAGTCCTAATTCATCAGGTCTTATTCCTCTCAGAGCATCTTCTTCCAGAAACGAACAGTAGCCGAGATGAACTTGAGGAAAAGTTTTGCTGCTTTGTTTGCTGTGATGTGGGCGTTTACATGCCGCGTGTCTCAGGGAGATGATTATAATATCAATGGCGTGCTCAGCGCGTGGGCATGATCATATTAGAGATAATGAAGCCAGACGGGAAAGACTGGACATCGCGTTTGTTTCATACGGATTACTTTATCACAGAATATTTGTTTTCTTTAAGAATTGCTTCGTTTAAAAGTAGATATGTCAGGGAACGCGGATCTAAATGTAGGTGGGCCATTCCACCGAATGGGTGCCATTTGTGTCCCCAGGACATTATAGGTACAAACATGCATAAAAATTAACTATAAAATACATTTTATTATTAAGCAAAGTGACCTGCACATTAATCTAACTGCAAATTTAAAATATATAATTAAACAAATTATTAAAAACTACCCAAAACACTGAAAATATAGCATTTGTGCATGTCCCCAGTGTCTAACGCTACATTTGAACATTAAATATAATGTTTAAAATCCTTCATAAATCATTTTTATTTTGCATTTTTGTGTACCTCCATATCCCATCTGTGCTTTAAATACATTTATTTCAAAATAAATTTATAATATTTTGGATAAAATAAATATTTTAGTCGTGTCCCCAGGTTTTCACTCAGTCCTGTTACCCTAACATATTCCCCCTCTAAAAAACTTGGAAAATTCCACAAGACACATTTTCAACATAATATTGCAACATCTGGATCTTCTGAAGGCAATGAAATGATCAAAATCATGTGGTCTTATTTTCCTTTCTGTATAGCTGATGATATTGTAACGCTGGCTGGGTGCGTCATTATAAATATACCGTCCTGTTACCTAAATTATTTCTTAGATGCTACTTGTTTATTTTAAAAATACAAATCTATAGTGAATCACTATAATTTGCTGAGTATTCTCATAATATTAGCATGTACTCCATGTGGCTAGATTATATGTATTTGCTAATTTTATCCTAAAATCTCATTCCTGTTACTTTCAGTCCTGTTACTCATACACTCATATATCCTATGCTTATATATAGAAACTGAGTAATAGTAACAGGAATGAGTAGTGTCATCTGATTTATTCATGTAAATATTAGGCTACATCCATACTAACAGATACATTTGAAAATGCATCTTTTTCTCAAAGTTTTGGCCTTCTATCCACACTGAGACAATGCTTTTGCCCAGAGAAAACCTATGGTTGTTCCTGCATTATTGTTTTATATTGCATTCCTGCAAGTATGACAGAAAATGTACTTGAAATTTCTGTCCTGTGGCAATTATGTATTAGACTCATTTATGGAATGGCATTTGTGGGCTGCGCTATAAGAAAACAATATTCACAGAAAATCTAGAAATATATTATTTAAGTTTATTATTTTTAATATCAATTTTTATTTCATATTTATAATTTTTTTCATTATGCATATCTTATCTTATAACCCGTCCTCTACCCCTAAACATAACCCTAACAAAAACCTCTGCAGACCACTAGATTTAAATAGAAACATGATTTGGCCTTTTTTAGCAGTGAGGTCAGCTCACAAGTCAATGTTCAACACTTTCTCTATATCAGTGCGGGCATTAATACCTCATATGTGTAGTCAAACCTGTATACTAATATAATGGATACTCACTCCTGTTACCCATTTCATTCCTGTTACTGAATAGTTTTTTCTTTAAAAAATAAGGTTAAACCACTATTTTTTTAAATTAAGTTTGATCCATAATTTATCCCATTATTTAATAAATTGCATCACAGGAAATTGATACGCTTGAGGTTTGAGTCGCCATTAAAATGAAAAAAATGAGTTTGTGTACTTCAGAAAAATACACCTTGTGTAGATAAATAGTGATTTTTATGATAAAAAATAATATTTTTTGAGCATGAAACCAACAATTTCTTTAAAATAAACACCTGCCTGAGGGGAAAATGAAGGAATTTGTTGATATATTTTTAAACATGCTTTTTAAAAGACATTAGAGTTTTGGTAACAGGACTGGGATCCATCTTCCACTTAAAAATTGTGTAAAAAATTAAATAAAGTTACCTGAGATGGACCAATATAGATTTTGAATAGTTAAATATGTGTATTACTAGATTCAGTCTTTAAAACAGGTAGAAAATGATTTTTTTTTTTGAAGAGTTTTGGAAGCAAATGGCACCCATTCGGTGGAATGGCCCAGGTAGATTTTAACCCTCTGGAGTCGACAAACGTGCCGGTGCCTTTTGTGACATTTTTTTTTTCTGATAACCCCTAAAGGAACTTAAATTACTCAGTCATTTTTGATCGTACAGATAAGAGCAATATATCAATGGAATCTGTAAAGGGTCTACTTTTATTTGTATACACTCATAATAACAACAAAACTTTGTGTAACATGTTCCCTGTGCCTTGTCTGGACTTTTATGTTGAAGTGTTTCCTGTGCCTTGTTTGTAGTCGGTTTGTAGTCCATTTGTGTCCATCTGTTGAACAGATTAGGTTCTGTTCAACAGATGTATCACACTATTGATTACTGAACTATTCATAACCATTGCAGACAAAATTCATGAGAAATTCCAGTTTCCTTGATCTCACCCCTCAATGATGTTACTAACAATGGAAGTGCCCTTCCTACTGGGCAATTGGAAGCTTTAAATATGGCTGCATACAGGTTTGGCGGGTGAAAGGTGGTTCAAAATGTAAGTATTACAGTGTTTTACAAGTATATGTTAGTTGCTTCACATGGAAAATAAACTAACATTTGTAAAAGAGTTTGGTGTGCTTTCTTAACATGTTACATCATGTAACAAAACATTAAACATTAAGACAAAACAAACTTTCAATAAAAGTAAAGAAAATGATTTAAACAAACAATTAAATTACAGCACACAAACAGGAAAGTAACCACACATCTACTACAATTGATGTTAATTTGCCGGCGTCTAGAGTGTGTGTGTGTGTGTGTGTGTGTGTGTGTGTGTGTGTGTGTGTGAATAATGGTGTAAACTGTTTGTGTGTGTACATGTGCTCCTGCAGTCCTTACAAAATTAAAGTCATAAGTCACAGTCCATTTGTGACATTAACCCTCAGGTATTCTTCATTTGGGAATCACACTTGTTGGTCGCAGTCAAAACTGACCGAACACCTGAAATGTAACTTTTTTTTATTTTCAGTAAAATCAATTTAATATATTTTTGTTCCATAATATTTTTTTTATTTTTATTTTGTATTTTGAGAGAATTTCATGGTACTAATTAATACAGTATGTATGCAATAATTATGATTAAAAAAAATCCTATTGAAAATAATACAAGATTTATAAGAATAATACCCCCTAAGATTTTGATATTACTTTTCAATTATGGCAGTATTTCATGTTAAAATAGAGACAATGCCTTTAAAATCCAATTTTTGAAGTCAGATTAGTGCCATCTGGTCGGAGTAAAAAAATAAAAACATCTGCAATTCCATGGTTTAGCCACTAGATTCCTATATAGCTCTATATAAAAGGCCTATAAACTCTCTAGTAGTTTTTAGGCATAAATGCTTATTTTTATTAAGTTGTGGATCTGGATATATATTTAGACATTCTCAAAGACAAAATTTTGTAACGGTTTAGTTTATTTTTTTATTTATTTTTTTGTTTGTTTGTTTTAAAATTTTACTACAGTCAAACCTGAACACAGAGAAAGGCATTTTGTTACACATAACATCAAAATTCAACAAACATGAACAGGAATGCTTTGTGAGTGTGTGTAAGTGAGTGTGTGTGTGTGTGTGTGTGTGTGTGTGTGTGTGTGTGTGTGTCTATTTTGTATTCTTGATGTTTTAGTGTGTAACCCTGTCTGTGTTTTGACTGCATTTTTGGCCGCATTATTGATTTTATTTCATGCATTTGCATAAACTTGCCTTGTGTTACAGTCACACTAGTTCATATATGTGTGTCTGTGGGGGGTGGGCAGAGTGTCTATTTTGCACTCTTGATATTTTAGAGTGTCACCCCTTTATTGCTTTATTGTAGATTGTACACACAAAAAAGTATCTGTATTTTCGTATTATTGCATATTTCCCATTCATTTCGAACAACACAAGTGTGACTATTTTTTTTATGACCATTTAGCTTTTTCGAATCAAATTTTTCAAAAAAAAATGTTTTTTGTGGTCACATAGCGACTGCCATAAAAGTCACCAAGTTTCGTACATTCCGATAAAGTAGCATTTTTTTAAAATTCAATAAAAAAAATCCTGGAATATATATTTCACAGGAATATAAATATGAGGAACACAAACACAAAGGCCAAGTTTTGTTTGTCATCCACACATTTGCATTTGTTCATTTACAACACAATGTAAAAAGAAAAAGAAAAAAATGCAACGTCTTAATGCAATGTGAGGAGGATAGCTTGAGTGACCAAAGACTCTCCAAGGATCACAGCTGGATAACTGCAGAAAATAGTTAAGTCTTGGGGTCACAAAGGCTTATAACAGGCTGTGGTTGGATCTTCCCACAGAACAATTATCCAAAAGTACCATCAAAATCAACACAAAAAATGGGTCACTGAGCACAAAATGAAGGTTCTGCCATGGCCATCCCAGTTCCCTGACTTGAACCCTAGAAAACTGAAGAGGAGAGTATATCAACATTGAGCTGGGAATCTGAAGGGTCTGGAGAGATTCTGGATGAAGGAATGGTCTCTGATATCTTGTCAGGGGTTCTTCAAACGTATCAGTTATTATAGTTGAATACTCAGAGCTGTTAAATTGGCAAAAGGAGTTTGCAAAAAGTATTGAATAAAAGGGTGCCATTAATTGTGGCTAATGTGTACTAGAGAGAAAAAAATCATAATGAGATTTCCCTCCCTTTCCATTTTACTTGGTTGAAAGGTTTTATTTATTTATTTATTATTTATTTAATAAAAGATCCAAATGATTAGCAGTACAGATTTATTTTCACAGGCTTCTTTGTTCATATCTGCAAAGGGTACCAATAATTTTGATATATAAAGACTGGAAACACAACCTTAATCTGAAGTTAAACCTGCCTCCTGGTAGGTTTAATTTAAGCCCCAATTTAGTCCTGTAGTAGCTCTAATCTTCCTCCAGGAAATCAGCCTTTTGAAATCTGGACTACACTAAATCTAAGACTATTTAAAATCATGACAGATAAAGCACATTTCTGTTAATCTGGTTTAACCTGTTAACCAGCTATTTATATTGGGAATCACAGCTGAAAATGACTAACTAACTTAAAATGGTAACAGCTCCTGACTTCAGTGTGCCACACACACAATTTTGGTGTCTTTGGAAAGAAGACCCTTTGGGCTTTACTATCCATCATCCAGAGTTGATAATGCTCAAAAATATAAAAAGTTATAGACACTGAAGTGCCTTGATAAAAATTGTACCACACTGAATTTTTTTTATTTCATATAAAAATACATGAAATCAGTCCTGAAGCAATCCAGAAAAGTAATGGGTTGAAAGTCACATGTCTCATGAGTTTATATTTCAAATCTGAAATATAGTAGTAGACAGAATCTTAGACATCGTATAAGTGATTTATTTGAGCACTAGAAAAGTACAATAATAATAATTTTTGAGAGATGAAAAAAAAACAATAATAATAAAAAAAATAACTTAAGTACATACTGATTTCCTGACATACAGATGCTCCTGCTCATACATTAGTAATCACATGCTGACGATCATTCATACAGATGCTAATCATACAGATGTCCGCCCATATGGTCAATAATCACATTATAATGGCCTTTTATATAGACTGCATTCACACTGATATCTGTGAACAGTCAGTAATTACATGCTGATTATCAGCCATACAGATGTTAATCATACAGATACAGGCAATTCCCCACAAAACACGCAAACATATATGAAAACTGTTGAAGAAGAAAAAAAAGAAAGGTTTATTTGTGCAAAAAAGATCGCTAAGTTACGCCCCCATCAGATGACAGGTGCGTCACAGCGTGCGTCACGCGCCGTCGCGAGGGAGCGCCAGAATTCAAATAAACAATCTTCCATGTATCTTTGACTTTTTTTTTTTGGATGGTCTCATTCTGTTTGGGACATTGCCTGCTACAAAATCATGCTGTTTTTTTTACCACCAAGACGCTGTTTTTAAGCGTAATTTGTTCCATAACGGACACAAACAATAACTCTCCCTGAAGAGATGAGCCGTAAACAAATGAATAACGATCCAAATTACAACGTTGTTGTTTCTTTGGACTAAAAGTGCTCGATGGAATGTTGTTCAGTGGACCCTTATCTCTCAAAAGAAACCGGGATTTACAGCAGTGGATACGTTTGAGTGTCGTTATCAGGATGAATCTGGTATGTACTGCGGTTTTTTTATACATGTTTTGATGTGTACTGCTTACACAAATTTAGCAAATACATTCCTTTATAAGCTTTCTATCGAAAAACAGCAACCTGTCGTCGATGCTCGAGGCTTAGACCTTCAAAATGATATATAGTTTGTCAAGATTAATTTTGTCCTGTTTTACTTTATCTGTTTGAAAACAATGACGTGTGCAAACAAAGAGCTTTCAGTGCGCTGGCGTCCTGGTGCATGTTAACAGGTTAAAGGGCCATTTTAGTCTAAGACTAGGCTTAATCTCTGTCTGGGAAACCGCCCCATTGAGTGTAAATTATAATATTTATAAAAATGATCACTTGGATGCCACATCAAGGTTCAAGGTTCTTTATTATTCGTCACATACACAATCATACAGGGAATAATCAGTAATGAAATGTAGGTCAGGACAGGTCCGCTCAATGGACAGTGCAAAGAAGTAAAATAAAAAATGAAACATAACACAAGAGAATATATATAAAGATATGTAAGAATAAGATAAAACATAAGAATAAAATAAAATAAAATAAAATAAGGAGTAAAATGTGCAATGAAATAAAATGTGCAATACAGTCTACTGTGGATTCAACATTATTGGGACAATAAAGCCCTACACCTACACTGTAAAAAAATGTGCCGTTAATTAACAGTCATGTACTGGCAGCAGAGTCACCAGTAATGTGCTGTTAATTTACAGCCCTCTACCGTTAATTTGCAGCTCTTCTTTTTTACAGCATGTTACTGTTACACTACCATGGAAATTAACTCTGCTCCAATAGCTTCATACAGTTTGAGTTTAAAATATTAGTATTCATATGGCGTTAGTAATGTGACCTTATATCATTTGAATCCACTGAGAAGAAATATTTCTTAGCATAAAACTGCAAACACTTTAAATAACTAAAAACATGTCTTTAACTCAAATCGTTTCAGTTCATTATCAGCTATAGCACATGCTGGAGTATTTAATGAAAAAAATCATCGCTACTTAAGCAACTGCACAGTTACTGTCTTTATATAAAGCAGCAGAACATCAGTGTTTGTGGCTCATCATTGACTGAAGCACAGACTCTACTCTCCAACACAATGGTGAACCACAAAACTACATTAAACTAACAGATCGCTCTTGTGCAAAAAACACATTAATACAGTTCAGTTTAATATTTACTCTCCTTATCAGTTCATGACTTAGCATAACTGTTTTCTGTGGTCCTTCACTAATATTTCAGTAAAAATAACTTTTTTCTTTTGGTTAATCTGACTGTTACGTTTTACAATAAATTGCTGTTTTTCCTTGAATTAACGGTAATCTGCTGGCAGCACGGTTGCCAGTAAGTAACTGTTTTTCTACAGTTTGTTGCCGTAAATTAATTACAGTTTATTGCTGTTAAATTACATTTCATGCTGGGTTTTTTTTCATCTTACATCTTTAACCCTTTAAACCCGCAACAAAATCCTCAGTTTTAAATGAACACTTATAATGTGTGCACACTACAGAGTGTTAGAGTAACACTGAATCAGTGCTGAAGTTAATCAGATAATTCTGTGATTAATTAAGTGATGATTGAGTATTAGTGATGCACAGATGCTGTTAACAAGCAGAATCAATGAGAGAGAAACACAAGAACTACAACTGACTTCAGCCACAGCCTTAGATGAAATCAACTGAAATAAAGCAGACATTAAATCTCTCAAGATCTGATTAAACAACGCCTAAATCAGCATTACTTCACACATTACTAACCAGACTGATGCCATATCTGTCAGAAGTCTACAAAAATGCAAGTGTTTTTTTGTTTTTTAACTACCATGATGGAGATCAGTGTTAGCTTTAGTTGGGCTCTTGAACCTTGACTTTTTAACATTAACTTTTCTTTGGCTGCTGTAAACATGTGTTTTAAAACACATTTGTTATGGCAAAAAGAACCAAAGCAAAATCTGTAATTTTGTTAGTTATGTTTTGTTAATAACATAACCATCATTAAACATTATATTCACTGATATGTGATTTTTTTCTCCAGTGTCTCTACTGTTACCAAAGTGATGATGTAATAGCAGCCTGCTCATTCCTTTGCTTTAGTTTATGTAAGATTGTTAAAAGCATTACTGACAATTAAAAAAAAAACTCTAAAGTGCTATGAAACACTCACCTCAAGAATCAGTGTATGAATCTCAACAATGGTGACTGTCAACCAAAATAAATACACAGATCAACTCTGAACATCACAAAACACACAACTAAAACTCAACAAAAGCAATTCTAAAAGCAAATAGAAAGAATTAGAGAAAATAAGTGGCCAATTCAGTGGCATAATTTATTCATGCCGCAATGCATGCTGGGAGTCATGGGTGAGTTTTGTACTGTGCTAGTACCCAGCATGCATTGCAGCATTAAGCTTTTGACTCACCATTGTTGAGATTCATATGCTGATTCTTGATGTCCGTATGTGTCTAAATGATGCCATTGTACTGAAGGTTTTGCGCATAAGATGTTTTATAATTCGTAATAGATTGTTATTTTGCAGTTTCAAGTTTCAAGTTTTATTTGTCACATACACAACTATACAGAGACTGTATAACCAGCAGTGAAATGAGAGTCGGGTCCGCTCCATGGACAGTGCAAATATTGAAAAAACAACACAAGGGAAGTAAACATAAGATAAAATGAATGAAAAATAAGATATAAAGAATAAAATATAAAATATAAAAGAATGTGCATGACAGTAAGCTGTAGAATTAAATATTAATATAAGCATGACTGTACAGAGAGGAATGTGCAACAGGTTATACATGGTTGACATGAAGCAGCCAATCACAAAAAATAAAATAAATATAAAAATAAGATACGATTTACAAGATACAGAATGTGTTGTGTGCAAGTGTGCAAATGAGCAAATGACACTGTCAGTATGAGGTAGAGAGTAATGAGTGTGTGATTAGTGATTTGAAGTAAGTCAGATGATGTTTTTAAGAGGCTGACTTTGAGTTCAGGAGCCTGATGGCCGTGGGGAAGAAACTCCTCCTGAGTCTCTCTGTTTTTGCCATCAGGCAGCGGAAGCGCTTACCAGATGGCAGCCTAGTGAAAAGACAGTTACCAGGGTGATTTGAGTCTTTGATGATTTTGTCAGCTCTGCCTCTGCATCGTTTGATGTAGATGTCCTGCAGAGAGGGGAGAGCCGACCCAGAGATACGCTCAGCTAAGCGCACAACTCTCTGCAGGGCTTTGCAGTCTTGGCTGGAGCTGTTTCCATACCACACTGAGATGCACTGAGTCAAAACACTTTCTATGGTCCCTGCATAGAAAGTTTTCAGGATTGTTGGTGAGACCCTGAATTTTCTCAGCTGTCGCAGATGGTACAGTCTTTGCCTGGCTTTCTTGACCTGTGTTTGGATGTGTGTAGTCCAAGTCAGGTCCTCGGAGATGTTTACGCCGAGGTACTTGAAGCTGCTTACTCTCTCCACAGGGGTCCCACTGATCATAAGAGGAGTGTAGGGCAGCTGGTGTCTCTTTCTGAAGTCCACAATCAGCTCTTTGGTTTTGCTCACGTTCAGAGAGAGACAGTTGTCCTGGCACCATGATGTAAGTCTCTCCACCTCATCCAAGTATGCGGTCTCATCATTGTTGGAAATGAGGCCCAGAACCACAGTATCATCAGCAAATTTGATAATAGATGTGGATCTGTGAGAGGACACACAGTCATATGTGTAGAGAGAGTAGAGCAGGGGACTCAGAACGCAGCCCTGCGGGGCTCCTACGTTCAGGGTGATGGAGTTTGAGGTGTACTGGCCTACCTTCACCACTTGTGGTCTGCCGGTGAGGAAGTCTTGAATCCAGTCGCAGAGTGAAGTGTTTAGGCCGAGGCCTGTGAGTTTATTAGTCAGCTTGGTGGGGACTATGGTGTTAAAAGCTGAGCTATAGTCTATGAATAGCAGTCTTGCATAGTTCCCATTGCTGCTGTCAATGTGTGTGAGGGAGGAGTGGAGTATGTGTGAGATGGCATCATCAGTTGATCTATTGGGACGATAGGCAAACTGAAGAGGGTCCAAAGAAACAGGGATGGAGGAACTAATGTGGCTCTTAACAAGTCTCTCAAAAACCTTCATGACTATAGATGTGAGGGCCACTGGACGATAGTCATTCAGGCAAGAGGGTTTACTGTTCTTAGGCACAGGGATGATGATGGATTTTTTAAAGGAGGTGGGAACTACAGAGGTAGCAAGGGACTCGTTGAAGATAGAAGTGAACAAACCAGCAAGCTGATCAGCGCATGATCTCAGAACCCGGCCTGTGATCCCATCAGGTCCAGCAGTTTTCCTGATGTTCACTCCCTTTAGTGCTCTCTGAACCTCGTCCTCCGTCACGGTGATCACATGATCCTCGCTTCTCTGCCTGCTGCTTCCTGACGCGCTGCTTGGCAGAGCCGCGATGCCTCCGTTGCTTTCAAAGCGGCCGTAGAAGGTGTTTAATTCTTCAGCCAGCGACGGATCTGCTCTCACCTCCGCGGAGGATTTGTTTCCAAAGGCACAGATGGTCCTTAGTCCCTGCCACATGCGTCGCGAGTCATTGAGCTGAAAATGAGACTCAATTCTCTCTTTGTAGCGATGTTTGGCGGCACTTACTGCTCGTCTGAGAGCATAACACGATGCTTTATATTTGCGCATATTCCCAGACAAAAGAGCCTCGTTGTATGCGGCAGTGCGTTTGTTAACCGCATCACGGATTGATCTGTCCACCCACGGTTTCTGATTAGGGAAAGTCCTTACAGTTATTGTTTCTGTAGCTTGTTCGGTAAGTGTGTTTACAAAGCTCACTGCCACCTCCGTGAACTCGCTGACGTCAGATGAGCTCGCCCTGAACATGTCCCAGTCGACGTCATCAAGAGCCGACTGCAGCATAGCTTCAGAGTGGGAGGACCAACGCGTCACTTCCCTCTTCACCGGGGGTTCCTGTGCGAGCCTTTGTTTATATTCCGGTGTGAGGAAAATGGCGGCGTGGTCAGACTTACCAAAGGCAGGTAGTGAACGGGCCTTGTAGGCATTCTTGAACTGAGAGTAGCAGTGATCCAGTGTATTCGGTCCTCTGGTTGGACAGGATACATGCTGGTGAAAGTTCGGCATGACCTGCCTGAGGTTGGCTTTGTTAAAATCCCCCGCGATGATAAAAGCAGCGTCAGGATGTTGGTTATTGTAGCCGCTGATCACATCGTGGAGTTTGGACAAAGCCAAGCCGGTGTCTGCCTGAGGTGGAATATAAACGGCAGTAGCGATGACCGCGGAGAACTCGCGGGGTAAATAGAATGGGCGGCAAATGATGGATAGATGTTCCAGATGAGGCGAGCAGGAACGCGACAGAGAGGAGATATTCCTGGGGTCACACCATTTCTTGTTAGTCATGAAACACACACCACCACCCTTGGATTTACCGGCCTCAGCAGTTCTGTCCATCCGTAAAACAGAGAAGTTGTCAGACGGCGTTACAGCAGTGTCCGGAACCGAGGGCGTGAGCCATGTTTCAGACAAACAGATGATGTTACAGTCCCTTATGTCCCGTTGGAAACTAATCCTGGCTCTAAGATCGTCCATCTTATTATCCAAGGATTGGACATTAGCGAGCAAAAGGCTCGGTAAAGGAGGACTGTGAGCCCTTTTCCTCAATCTGTTCCGAATACCAGCGCTTTTTCCACGGTGTTTTTTGTTCCGTCGCCTGTGTCCTTTGTTCTCCGCGTTCCGAAGAATCTCAAGAGGCCACGATGGATTCGGTGATAAAGTGTCCTGAACCAGGTTAGTGAAGCGGTTTCCAATGTCCAAGAGTGCACTTTTGTCATAGGTGATCAGTGCCGACGTTATGTGTGTAAAAATAGAAATCAAAAGTAAGTAAAAAAGTAAATAAAAGCATAGTCTAAGCGGAGCAGCCCGGACGGCAGCCGAACATAGCAGCGCCATCTTGGTTTTAGTTTTCAGTATCATAGCATTTACCGTAAATAACTCGAAACTAATATAAAAAACCCACCCTTCATTAAAGACTGAATGAGAGCAGAGAAGCAGACCGCTTCATGATGATTTCAATCCAAAAACACTTACTTAAAAATGTTTTTTGGCTTTAGTTGCTATAATCAATGTGTTTTACAAACAAACTGCTATAACAACCATAAAAAATCTAGAATTTAAGAGTCAAGGGTCAAGAGCCCAACTAAAGCAAACGCTGGTCGCCATAATGGTGAGGTCAAACGAAACATTTTCAATAAACCATCTAAACGTCTATTAATTCTCAAAGATTTTTTGTAGATATATGACAGAAATAAAGTCAGACTGTGATATGTGAAGCTGGTGATGCTGTTTGTGGAGTTGTTTAATCGTCCTCTGCTGTTTTATTTCAGTTGGTTTCATCTAAGGCTGTGGCTGTTTGTCAGTTTGTCAGTTGTAGTTTCATTTCTTGCTCTTTCCTTCAGTGATTCTGCTTGTTAACAGCAGCTGTTCATCATTGGCTGAAATCACTCATTAGTGTTCATTCTCTCTGTCAGGTGAACTATATTAGTAAACTCATGTAGGGAATAGTGAATGAGGGTGTAGGGTGTGAATTGAAACACAGCCTCTGAGTGTCAAATCTGAGCGCTGTTATTTCACAGGACTGCAGAAGGATACTTTCTCGAAAACAACAAATATTACCCAGAATTCATTGTTTTTTACGGGATTTTACTGTTGTAATGAAAAAACAGAATGTTACTGTCAGAATATGGCCGTTTTTTTAACAGCAATTTTTTACAGTGTACCCTTAACCCTACCACTATACCCAATAAATACTTTATTGTTAAATACCCTTGGAGCACTTTATTTTCACTTTTCAAATCTTTCCTTCATTTTTATGGTGAATAAATGCTTTTCCTATCTGATATGTGATGGGAAAAGTGAAAAGAATGGGAGTAGAACCAGTTTGGCAAAAGGGGATTCGAACTCGGGTCGATCGCATCAAAAGGCATCTCCTTACACTGTTACGGTTGTTCAATAGGCATCTTTTCTCATGATGTCTGTTCTAACCAGACATTGGTTGACAGAGTTTATTTAAATAGTCTCTGCCAACAAGGCGGGCTCTTTGCACTTTTTGTACATACATACTCCATATTTGGCACTATTTTTGTTGTTGATATACAGCAAATCAGACAAAACTGTTCTTCAATGCACGTCACTTAATATTAACTTAAAATCAGTATCACACTTGCAACCATGCTAATATTCGGGAAAACAGCATTCTTCTTCCTCGATTGATATTGCTTAACTTCTTCTTTTTCTTTGATCCCTAGCTGGCAATTGGTATGGATTGTTTCCTCAGACCGTACGCTGCTGTGGGTGCTAATGGTTGCCGGATTTCATTTACAAGATGCTTCCAACCCTGGGGGTTCATGGCCATGAACCTGTTTGATCCATATTTTCTTTGGTGCTGTTTGTTGGACTTTCCACTGGACAGGTCGATTTACCAGAGGCGTTTGTATGGCAACCTACTATCTGTCATTCTACAGATGTGGCCAAACCATTGTGTTTCTAAAGCTGTTCCTCGATCGTTGGCTGATGATCGCATCGACAGTGGATATCCTCATTTCAAAGGTGATCACAAAGGGAAACTTGTATAATCTAGCATAGGCACCACAATTGAAATACCTCAAGTTTGGACAGGTCTAATTTAAAGGTGCTGTATGTAAGTTTTTGACTCTACTAAAGCATAAAAATACCATTATATGTTTGCAGATATTTAAGAAACATGCTAAGTTAACATACTTGCTGTGAGTACCGCGTTTCCACGCCCACCTCGGGACTCGGCCATGGAGCCAGTGCTGAAGTGGTCTCATATGGAGCAGACCGGGCGGAACTTCGCCGCAGCTGCAGCCATATGCCCCTTGAGCCTCTGAAAGATTTTCAGTGGGACCGCCGTCCTGCCTGATAAAGTCTTGAGGCAGTTCAGCACCGGCTGAGCACGTACCTGGGTGAGGCGTGCTGTCTGGTTGACCGAATCAAACTCCATGCCGAGAAAAGAGATCCTCTGCATTGGCACGAGTTTGCTCTTTCCCCAGTTGACCTGAAAACCTAACTGGCTGAGGTGCCCGAAAGGCAGGAGGTTGTACTGACATGCACGACCCTCGAACGCGAATTGCAGGAATGCCCTGTGTCGCGGTAGGATTGAGTCATGAAAGCACACGTCCTTCAGGTCGATCGCTGCAAACCAATCTAGGGGACGGACACGCTCGAAAATGCGTTTCTGCGTCAACATCTTGAACGGCAGCTTGTAAAGCACACGGATCAAAACTCACAGATCCAAGATCGGTCGTAACCCACCGCTTTTGTTGGGCACAATGAAGAAAGGGCTGTAAAACCCTGACCTCATATCGGCTGGAGGGACTGGCTCTATCGCATCTTTCGCCAGCAAGACTGCAAGTTCCGCATGCAAGACAGGGGCATCGACGGCCTTGATTGAAGTGAACCTGGGCGACACTGGGCGAACGGAATCGCATAGCTGAGTCTGATGGTCCACAGGAGCCACCGGGACGGACTGGAGACCAGGCTCCGAGAGACCGTGCCAGCGGAACCAGCGGGGCCACAGATGTACCCATGGTGGGGCAGCATGGTGGAACACAGGGTCCTGGCCCGGGGCTTGTGACGGCCTGGCCTGTGACGCCAGGGGCAGGGTCTGGGTGTGAAGTGTAACACTCACCTGATTCCTCCTCGTGTGGGAGGAAACGCAGGAACCCGTCTTGAGGCTTGTGACAGCCTGGCGTGTGACGACATGAAGCGAGGACTCGAGTGTTACAGCCCTTACCTGGTTCCACGAATGAGCAGAAGGGGAGCTCTTGGGCACCCACTGCTGCCCGTTGGCGAGAGAGAAGGAGGGAAGCGATCCCGTGATGCACAGCTCACAACTCTCCCCCTCTCGGGACCCAAAGACTGAGGAAACCGCTCTTTAAGTGAAGTTTTGGGTACCGCTGGCTCCCGGACCAACGGTGGAACAAAAACAAAAGATTCTCCACCCGGCCCTCCTCCGGGGGAGGGAAAGGTGCAGTCACCATCTCCCAATGAGCAGTCTCCTCCCTCTCTGGGTCGCCCGTCTCAGGGCCTCTTGCACTTTCGCTTGCCGCCAGGTTTGGCGGGGGCCTGGACGGGCTGGGCGGCCTGCCTGCGACCGGCTCCATGACGCTGCCTGGTGGAAGGCTGCTGTGGCTGCGTGGGAGCGAGGGCGGCTGCAGGGGGCGCCCAGGGCGACAAACAGGCTGAGGGTCTGCAGCCGTGGTGGAAGCAGCAGGTTTCCTCCGGCGCATGATGTGCTTGAACGCCCCAGTCTGCGTCTGTGCTGCCGAGAACTGCTGGGCAAAGCTCTCGACAGCGTCACCGAAGAGGCCGGTCTGTGACACGGGAGCATTCAGGAACTGTACCTTCTCCTGCTCCTTCATGTCAGTGAGACACAGCCAGAGATGGCGCTTCTGGACCACTAGCATGGACATCGCATGACCCAGAGACTGTGCGGTCACCTTCGTCGCTCGAAGCGCGAGGTCCGTCGCAGCACGCAGCTCATGTAGAACCGCCAGGTCGTGACCAGCCTCGTGCAGATCTCTCAGGACTTTGGCCTGGTGGACCTGCAGTAACGCCATGGCGTGGAGGACAGGAGCCGCCTCCCCACAGGCTCTATAAGCACAGCCAGTTAGACCTGACTAATATCTACAGGCCTGTGAGAGGAGACACGGGTCACCCTGCAGGGTGATAGCGGCTGTTGGACACAGTTGCATGACCACAGAACGCTCCACCAAGGGGATGCCTGCTTACCCCAAAGCGGCTCCACCATCGAGGGTGGTGAGGAGGGAGGAGCTACAAGATTTGTTTCAGGCAGTGAAGGGTGCCTTCCATGATCTTGTGAGCTCCTCATGTACTTCCGGGAAGAATGGCACCAGAATGGCACTGAGAACCAGCGCGACCCCTGACGAGAAACCACTCGTCCAGCCTCAAAGGATCGGGATGCGGTGGAGTATTCCACATGAGCCCAACATTCTCGGCGGCCCAGGAAAGCATAGCTGTCATCTCTGGGTCTGGCTCGGACAACGCTACCACACCCGAAGGGGGCAACGCAGCCGGGTCGTCATCCCCAGAGAGAGAGAGAGCTCGCTCTCCGATGCAGCGATCGACATCTGGTCGTCAGGGGAAGCACCGAAGGAAACAGACGGTGTACCCCGTTCTGCAGAGGTCCCAGCCCTCTCCAACGGCAACCCCACCGGCTGCGGAGCACTTGAGGGGTGAGGAACTCCTCTTGGGGAAGCCCTCACTGTGATCCTCAATCACCTCTGACTCCACCGGATGCAGCGCCGCCCCGGGTGCCAGGACAAACGCTGAATCGTGGCAGAGAGACTCCACCATGTTTGACATCGCGGAATCTATTGCACAACTCCAAGATGGTCATGTCAAGTCAAGTCAAGTCACCTTTATTTATATAGCGCTTTTAACAATACAAATTGTGACAAAACAACTGCACAATATCAAAATGGGAAAATAGTGTCAATAATGTAAAATGACAAGATTAAACACTCAATTTTCAGTTAAAGGCATTTCATTGTTGAATTCAGTGATGGCATCGTCCAGCTAAGTTCAGTTAAAAAAAAAATGTCTGTTCAATCAAGTCGACGATATTGCTGGAAATGAAGTGTCCCCAACTAAGCAAGCCAGAGGCGACAGCGGCAAGGAACCAAAACTCCATTGGTAACAGAACGGAGAAAAAAACCTTGGGAGAAACCAGGCTCAGTCGGGGGGCCATTTCTCCTCTGGCCAGACGACACAGCAGTTCAATTCCAACTGCTGCAAAGTCAGATTGGATGGCTCAACAGGTTCCCGAGGTCTTTTCCTGATGGCTCTCTAGGTGACGGGGTCCTCACTGGGGGTCTGTCTCTGGGGCTCATCTAGGTGTCCTGGTCTCCGCTGACGTTCAGGGCTGTAGTAGAGGTCGTCTCTAGGTGCTGATCCACCATCTGATCTGGTGACTGCAGTGACCTCGGAATAAGAAAGAAACAGACTAATATTAGCGTAGATGTCAATCTTTTTACGATGTAACAAGTACATCATGTGTTATGGGAAGTGTTCCCGGTTCCGGTTGATCTAATTAATGCAGCCTAACAATCCTTTAACGGATTTGAATAATAGAAGTGTATTTGTGTGTTATGTGTACGCCAGGTTAAAGAGATGGGTCTTTAATCTAGATTTAAACTGACAGAGTGTGTCTGCCTCCCGAACAGTGTTTGGTAGATTGTTCCAGAGTTTGGGTGCTAAATAGGAAAAAGATCTGCCGCCCGCAGTTGATTTTGATATTCTAGGTATTATCAAATGGCCAGAGTTTTGAGAACGCAGTGGACGTGAAGGACTATAATGCGATAAGAGCTCGCTCAAGTACTGAGGAGCTAAACCATTCAGGGCTTTATAAGTAATTAACAAGATTTTAAAATCTATACGATGTTTAGTAGGGAGCCAGTGCAGTGTTGACAGAACCGGGCTAATGTGCTCATACTTCCTGGTTCTAGTAAGAACTCTAGCTGCTGCATTTTGAACCATCTGTAATTTGTTTATTAAGCGCGCAGAACAACCACCCAATAAAGCATTACAATAATCTAACCTTGAGGTCATAAACGCATGAATTAATATTTCTGCATTTGACATTGAGAGCATAGGTCTCAGTTTAGATATATTTTTAAGATGAAAAAATGCAGTTCTACAAATGCTAGAAACGTGGCTGTCAAAGGAGAGATTACTATTAAATAGCACACCTAGGTTCCTGACTGATGACGAAGAATTTACAGAGAAGCCATCAAGTGTTAGACAGTGTCCTAGGTTATTACTTGTGGGGGTTTTAGGTCCGATAAGTAACACCTCTGTTTTTTCAGAATTTAGCAGTAAGAAATTACTCGTCATCCAGTTTTTTATATCGACTATGCATTCCATAAGTTTCTCAATTTGGTGTGTTTCACCAGGCCGTGAAGAAATATAGAGCTGAGTGTCATCAGCATAACAGTGAAAGCTAACCCTGTGTTTCCTAATGATATTTCCCAAGGGTAACATGTAAAGCGTGAAAAGTAACGGTCCTAGTACTGAGCCTTGAGGAACTCCATACTGCACTTGTGATCGATATGATACCTCTTCATTCACTGCTACGAATTGATGGCGGTCAGATAAGTACGATTTGAACCATGCTAATGCACTTCCACTAATGCCAACAAAGTTTTCTAGTCTATTCAAAAGAATGTTGTGATCGATAGTGTCGAACGCAGCGCTAAGATCCAGTAGAACTAATAGAGAGATACAATCACGATCAGATGATAAGAGCAGGTCATTTGTAACTCTAATGAGAGCAGTCTCAGTACTATGATACGGTCTAAATCCTGACTGGAAATCCTCACAGATATCATTTTTCTCTAAGAAGGAATATAATTGTGAGGATACAACCTTTTCTAATATCTTTGACAGAAAAGGGAGATTCGAGATCGGTCTGTAATTAACTAGATCTTTGGGGTCAAGTTGTGGTTTTTTAATGAGAGGCTTAATAACAGCCAATTTAAAGTTTTTGGGGACATATCCTAATGACACTGAAAAATTAATAATAGCCAAAAGAGGATCTATGACTTCTGGAAGCACCTCTTTTAGTAGTTTAGATGGAATAGGGTCTAACATATATGTTGTTGGTTTAGATGAATTAACAAGTTTATACAATTCTTCCTCTCCTATAGTAGAGAATGAGTGGAATTGTTCCTCAGGGGATCTATAGTACACTATTTGATGTGATGATATAGCTGACGGCTGCATGGTTACAATTTGATCTCTAATAGTATCAATCTTGGAAGTAAAGTAGTTCATAAAATCATTACTGCTGTGCTGTTGGGAAATGTCAACACCTGTTGATGCTTTATTTTTTGTTAATTTTGCCACTGTATTGAATAAATACCTGGGGTTATGTTTGTTTTGTTCTAAAAGAGACGAAAAGTAATCAGATCTAGCAGTTTTTAAAGCTTTTCTGTAGGATAGTGTACTTTCCCGCCAGGCTAAACGAAATACCTCTAGTTTTGTTTTCCTCCAGCTGCGCTCCATTTTCCGGGCTGCTCTCTTTAGAGTGCGAGTGTGCTCATTATACCACGGTGTTGGACTCTTTTCCTTAATCTTCCTTAAGCGTAAAGGAGCAATTGTATCTAAAGTGCTAGAAAAGAGAGAGTTCATAGTTTCTGTTACATCATCAAGTTGTTCTGAGCTGTTGGATATGCTGAGGAATTGAGATAAATCAGGAAGATTACTTACAAAGCAGTCTTTTGTGGTAGAAGTGATGGTTCTACCATATTTATAAGAAGGAGTTGAATTTACAGCTTTAACTATATGGAGTTTACACAAGACTAGATAATGATCTGATATATCATCGCTTTGCTGCAGAATTTCAACACCATTAACATCAATTCCATGTGACAGTATTAAATCTAGAGTATGATTTCGACTATGAGTAGGTCCTGAAACGTGTTGTCTAACCCCAATAGAGTTCAGAATGTCTATGAATGCTGATCCTAATGCATCTTTTTCATTATCAACATGGATATTAAAATCACCCACAATTAGGACTCTATCTGCAGCCAGCACTAACTCTGATAGAAAATCAGCAAATTCTTTAATAAATCTGTATGGTGCCCTGGTGGCCTGTATACAGTAGCCAGTACAAACGTTACGGGGGATTTATCATTAATACTTTTTTCTCTAGATAATTTTATATGAAGCACCATTACTTCAAAGGAGTTATACTTAAAGCCTGTCTTCTGAGAAATACTGAGAATATTGTTATAAATTGTAGCAACACCTCCCCCTTTGCCTTTTGGACGCGGCTCATTTTTGTAACAGTAATCTTGGGGGGGTGGACTCATTTAAAATAATGTATTCATCTGGTTTTAGCCATGTTTCTGTCAAACAGAGCAAATCTAGGTTATGATCATTAATCAAATCATTTACAAAAAGTGCTTTTGTAGAAAGGGACCTGATATTCAGTAAACCAAGTTTTATCAATTGTTTCTGTGTATTGTAAACATTTTTTATTTGTTGAACATCAATTAAATGGTTACTCATAAATAGTTTTTAACGTTTTCTGTATTTTCTAGTTCGGGGAACAGACACAATCTCTATAGTGTGATATCTAGGTGAAGGAGTATCTATGTGCTGAGAATTAACTGACTTCTGTGACGTGAGGCGGCTAGCAGACGGTCGGTTTAGCCAGTCTGTCTGCTTCCTGACCTGGGCTCCAGTTAGTCAAGTATGAACTCTAAGACTATGTGCCAAATTTCTAGAGAGAATAGCGGCACCACCCCAGGAGGGATGAACACCATCTCTTTTCAACAGGTCAGGTCTGCCCCAAAAACTCGTCCAATTGTCTATAAAACCTATGTTGTTTTGCGGGCACCACTTAGACATCCAGCCATTTAATGATGACAGTCTACTATGAATCTCATCACCCCGGTAAGCAGGGAGGTGGCCAGAGCATATTACAGTGTCTGACATCATACTTGCAAGTTCACACACCTCTTTAACATTATTTTTAGTGATCTCCGACTGGCGAAGTCGAACATCATTAGCGCCGGCGTGGATAACAATCTTACTGAATTTACGTTTATCATTAGCCAGCACTTTTAAATTTGCCAAGATGTCAGGCGCTCTGGCTCCCGGTAAACAATGGACTATGGTGGCTGGTGTCTCTATTTTCACGTTCCGTACAATAGAATCACCAATAACTAGAGCACTTTCACCAGGTTTCTCAGTGGGTGCATCACTGAGTGGGGAGAACCTGTTTGATGTTCTGATCGGAACGGAAGAGCGGTGTTTTGACCCGCGACTATGCTGCCTCACAGTCACCCAGTTGCCCTGCTGCGGGGGCGCTAATGCCGGAACCGAACAATGTACAGGAGTCCCTGAGCTAGTCACATCCAAAGCAGTATCTACAGCCCTCACATTCTTACTGTCCTCAACTAAAGTTTGGATGCGTGTCTCTAGTTCTAAAACCTTCTCTGTCAGCCTAACTATTTCCCTGCATTTATCACATGTGAATCCCTCATCGCCGACAGAGATAGATAAACTGTACATGTGGCAGACTGTGCAAATAACAATAGCAGGAGAAGAAGCCATTACTCACCGTGATTGATGAATGATACCAACTTATCTTACCACTTACCACTCCACTTACCACTTACCACTGTTGTTTGATGAACTCGTGAAAAAACGGAGCGAGAGAGAAATGAAAACGGAGCGAGAAAAAAGAAAACAATAATAGGCGCGAATAGCAACGCGAATGGAACCGCGAGTGACAAGCTATCCGGCTAGCGAATGCTAACGCGCTGCACTCGCGGTTTTAAAAGCGAACGATCAGATTAGTTTGATAGATAATACCAGAAATATGGTGGGAATTAAGTTATATATTATCACTTTAAACAACAGAGTGAAAGTAAGGTAAAGATTCAATAAAAAAGCAGAGCTACAATCACAAACCGCACAGCAGCACAACAGACTGAAGCAATCGAACTGTGACTCAGACTGAAGCAATCGAGGGCGTGATCATGTCCCCCTTTCTTTGTTTTTTCTTTTTTGAAGAAGAACATGAACCATCCACGAAAGCTTCCTCAGCGTGCTGAATGCACAGACACGTGAGGCAGCGATCGTGACCGTCCTGAGCGCCAGGATACGACCACACCCAGAAACGCGTAGGTGATAAGACATCTTTAAAAAGACGTGATCACCCGTGTTGCTCTTTTAGAGAAATTGCTCTTTTAGTGCTGAAGCACACAGGGGAGCTGGCCGCCGCACACTCCTGGTGTGGCTGTCTGCACGAAGACGATTATTTTTTTTTTCTTTCTCCCGTGCGACCGCGACCACTGCTGTAACGTCCACACTCGTCTTTCAGCAATCACTCGAGGAACAGGAGAGCAGTAGTGATGCACCACGGCTAGGCCTCCGTAGCGAAAGTATGAATTAATGCGGTGCACCTGCTGCCTTTTATGCTCACGCTGTGATCAGCGGCAGCTGGATGCAATAATCGCATGCCAATGTCCATTGGCTCATTTTGTTACACTCGAAGTGGATATGGCGTGACTCGGAGTGACCGACTGAAAGGGAACTGGTAGGATTAGGGTTCGGAAGAGGCGGACCTTAGTTTTAGTAGAGATGTTGGAGTGTTTCCACAGGCACCACTCAAGGGAAGCAAAAGCTGCTGTTGCTTGACCAATTCGGGTGTGGACTGCAGTGGTCGCTATACTTTCCTCTGTTGTACCATTGTTCCCAGATATTAGAATTGTTGAACTTGCTAGATTTGGTCACCATCGAGATGAATGATGGCCAGTGATCCATCTGTTGACAATACTTTTGTCTTATCCGCATTGATTTTAAGACCATATGACTGTGCGATGCAGGCGATATCACAGAGGATGCACGTGGCCTCAGCATTGTCATTTACCAATATGACACTGTCATCAGCGAACATTAAATCCGTTAGGAAGTGGTCCTTGTCACACTGGACTCCACGCCTGTTTTGGAATGCTTTTCTCATTATGGCATCCATCACAATGTTAAAGAGGAGAAGAGAAGCCACGTCGGACATTGGTGTTTCTGGTGGGTCGATAGGTGGCGGCTTCTCTGAAGATCCTTGGGGCGGGACATGATTGTATAAACCTTCAAAAAATTATCTCCATCAGACGTTCGGCTGCAGATCGTACAAAAGTCCCATCAGCATTTAGAATATTGTTATTTACTGATTTTGCCTTTCCACTCAGTCTTCGGAGAGTTCGATAAAGTGAGTTGTACTCATGTTTCACAGCCACCTCTTCCAGGTCGGTTGCTATCTTATTTCAATGCACTTCACATTCATCTTTCAAGCGATGGCGAATATGACGATTGAGCTGCCGATATCTTTCATGGTTGACCAACTTTTCCGCTCCTCTACCATATCCAAGCATGCATCAGATATCCAGGGATGGACATCTTAACAGAATTACTAGCCCTAGTCTGACCTGAGCCCGTCTTTTTTCCCCCTTCTCCCAAATCAGATTATACTGTTTCAGCTATTAAAATAGTTCAGTTTTGTATGTAATGGCAAAGTGATTATATTTCGTTTAGTTTTTTATTTTTTATTTTAATTTAGAAAAACGTTTGGAGCATTTTTTTTTGTTCATTAAATAAGTTTTTTCTTTCTTAAAGTAACGACCAAGCGGCTAGCGGCAGACCGGCAGGCTGATCATAGCCATGTTTGATCAATTTAGCCTTCTCAAATCATCACGACTTTCCTAAAATAACATATATAGATATACTAAAACAGTTCAAGCATATAACAATATTTAAATGTTAAACCTAGATAAATGTGAGAGAGACCGTAGGGTACTATGTCTCAAAAAATTTGATTTATTGCCCCTCATAAAAATACCACCCACCAAGCCCCCAATCCCTCCCTCCCTCCCGCCATAACTGGACATCTGTTTGGACACCTGTTGTACACCCCCAACATCTAAATGGCGATCTGGTTATCCACTCCAGTGTGTTTAAGGAATTTATGACTGTTTTTGTGTGTGGGCCGTTGTTATGTGCTTTTAAACTTTAAATGGTGAAATTGTGTTAAAGGGAAGTTTTTATTAAAGTTTTTTCACATCAAATATACGCGTAAAACGTGCAATGATTGTTTTCCCTACAAGTCAAGACGTGTTATTGTAATTAAAGCAATTTTAGGCAAAGTTAGAAAATAAAGCATTAGATACGCTAGTTTTTCTATCATTACAATTATAGATAGTTTGACAAAGTTAAATAAAAAGAAGAAGAGTTGAGAGTGTTTGTTCATCTAACAAAAAAGCACGAAACACGTTTGTTAACATTAGAAAATGCTGTCTTATCTTACAGTGTTGTGAAATAAAAAATATCAGACTGTTAAGTAAGATCATACAGTTTAAAAATAAAAAAGAGCCGCCATCTAAAAATAAACAAACATCGTTCGTTAAAACAACAGTATCCGGCAGTAGTCAAAAACTCTGTGGTAGTCTATCGTTACAATTTAGCTAAGTTAGCTAACGTTTGTCACGACAGAGTCCCGAGCGTCTAGCACTGATCCAAGACTTCGTCCTCACGCTGCGCTGTCAAACTTCGAATGAGGTCTGGAGTGCCGCGGACCAAACCACGCCTACGACCACCCCTAACACAGGCGGGGGAGACCGAACCAAAGATTTAAAATAATTAAAGTAATGCTTTTTTTTGTTATCAACATTTTTTATTTTATTTTTTCACACACAACATCACAACATAACATCATAACATCAACTCAAAACAAACAAAACAAAACAACAGACACACACTCCACGTTCCAAAGGTCCAATCAAAGGGGAGAGAGAGGGGAGGAAAAAAGCAACAACAAAACAGGTCGTTCCTTTATATAATCACACATGCCAGAAAAATGAAAAAATAGAAATAAAGTAATAATAATAATAATAATATGCAATCCATTATGCCTCTCCACACACGTGCGGTTCACATCAGTTCTACATCATCGTCCTCCTCGCAGCCGCAAAACCAGCAAACAGCCTTCTCCTTTGCATTAAGTTTCAAGAAGACACACACGTATCTGCAAAGCAATCAGTCCGCAGCGAGGAAGATAAAACCAGGTCTACATGCGTCCACAGATCCATGACAGCAGGACACTCCCAAAACACATGGAGAAAAAATACCCGATGACGCAGTGTTACATATCAGGGCACCAGAAATAGATTTACGGTGTAAATATTCTAACACACAGGTTCGTTTAACAGCAGAATTTAAGCCTGTCACGTTCAGTAATAAAATATTTAGAGTATACATTAAATGTTCATAATCTCAAAATTGCATTCAACAAATGAAGAAAAGCAAACGCACTCCCATTCTGTAAATTACATGTAAACGGCTAGTGTGCGTTCTAGATATCAAACCACCTAGATGAAAAATCCCCTTAAAAAAAATAAAATAAAATAAAAAAAACAAAACAAGGTAAGGTAAGGTAAATAAAAACATGAATATCTGTTGTAGAAAATAAAAACAACACAGACAGAAATGACCAACAACTATAGACAAAAAAAAACAATTCAGGCCGCACGTTACCGAGAACATAGGTCTGATTGAACAACAAAAACTTGTGATAATCCGTGACCGATCCACTTCAGCGCAAAACGAGCCTCCCAAAAGGCTCACATTACCAAAACATTATTGTAAAGAAATCTACTCTCCATTAGTCCCCTCCAGAAAAAAAAGAAAGCAAAAAAGGGGGGTTAGTCTTACCAGCAAAAGGACGATTGTATCGAATAAAATATAAATACTATCCCAGCAGGAGAGAGGAAAAAAGAAAAAAGAGAGAAAGGGATCTAGTAATCATTCATATCCCTCCCTTCCTACGTGCATTTTACCGGATAAGCCTGCCGAGCACCTTTCAGAATCTCCAATCTGTCATGCCATCTCAGCACACGGAAGATGAGAGTACGCGGCCGATCTGAGTTTTTCCTTCCATCATATACGCGATGTGCCCGGTCAATCTCGATGTCACGACCTCTCAGGGAAGGAATCCACTTGGAAAGATTAACTCTGAGGAAACCAGCCACATCGGATCCCTCCATCCCCTCTGGTAACCCCACCAGTCGTATGTTATTTCTCCTGCTTTAATCCTCCATATCCGTCAACTTCTCGGTGAGTCGCTCCAGCTGATTTCTTAAATCCGTGACTGCATTCCGATCCTCACGTGTATCTGCCCGAACAGAATCAACATGGTCACGTCTCTGCTTCGCTGTGGTAGCTATGGCCTCAAACTCCTCTCTTAGCACTCCAACAGAATTGTTAGTCGCTGGTATGTCCTCACGTAGTTTACGTAATGCTGGAATCAGCACAGAGTCCACAGCATCTCTCACTGCCGAAGTCACAACCGAATCCAAAGTGCTTTGTTGTTTTTTAAATGCAAGCTTGATACCGTTAGCAATAGCCTCGTCTATATCCTCTCTGGAGATGGTGGAATCCCTGAATTTTTTCTTTATTGGCGATTGCCCAATCTCTCTTTTCCGATCGCCTTTGACTGTTGAAGCACTCATGATGAGTCCGATGCAAAATGGTTCGAAATTTACTGACAGGATAATAAAATATTTGACAAAGTCAGCAGAGCGAAAGTCTACGCATGCATCGAAGCCGAAGGGTCACGTGATCTTAAAGTAATGCTTTTAACATTAGAATGAACGTTATTTTAATAAATCTTTAGCAGTTCTTAATTAATGAAACCGTACAGCATTCACCCTAAACCTTTTCACTTTAAAATTAGGTTAGCCTATACAAGATTCCTTTTAAACATACATCTCTAGTCCGTAGGAAAAAATGTTGTTTGTTTTATTTTGTTTAGTTATTCACAATTGATTCCTTTATTTACTCTTTGTTTTTTGTCAACTTTAACCCTATACTGACTTGTTATTGCTAACCCAGACTTTTTCGCTTTTAAAAATTAGATTATACAAGTTTCCTTTTAAACAAACATCACTAATCCACAGGCCTTTATTTTATTTAATTATCACACTTAATTTAGTCATACCTATTATTTACTCTTTGATTTTTGTCAAGTTTAAGACGTCCGACATGTTATATATAACCCAGACTTTTTCACTTTTAAATGACACAAGTTTCCTTTTAAACATACATCTCTAATACGTAGGAAAAAAAATGTTGTTTGGTTTATTTTATTTAGTTATTCACAATTAATTTAGTGAATCCTTTATTTACTCTTTGATTTTTCTCAAGCTTAAGACGTCTGCTGTGCTATATAACCCAGACTTTTATCGCTTAAAAAATTAGATTAGGCCTACACAAGTTTATTCCTAAACATACGCATCTAAGCCACAGGTTTTTTATTTTATTTAGTTATACATAGGTTACTTAACACATCTATTCCTTTAATTGTTCTTTGATTTTGTCAATCTTAACTTGCGATGTGGTATAACAGTTTGAAAGCACACACGTGCGTATGCGAACGCAAACAGGATTTCTCTTTGATTTTCCACCCGTAACGTTTGTGGTGTGTTATCTATCAATTGAAACAGACACACAACGTCTAAAGCTTTTACAACATACTAAGAAATGCAAATATCTCATCTCACGCAGTGCGGTGAGACCAGAATGGTTCTGTGTGTCTGGACTTATGATTACTGACGCGTGTATATCAGATCAAGAGGTTGTTGTAAAAAAAAAAAAAAAAAAGGTGATTATGGGGAAGGAGTTGTGACTCATTAGCAATCTAATGAGTTTTTGAGGGGGTCTGGCATGTAAATTTGTCAGGAGGCTAGTTAAAAAATCCGCAGATCAAAGCATAGCCATTGTGTCTATTTTAAACGTTGTATGGATGGTGCCTGCATCTGTCTGCAAAGGTTAGGTGAGGGCGGAAAGGATGTCTGCCCTATTGACACTTTTTATGACACAACTGGTGAAGTTAAAAGTTATATATATATATATATATATATATATATATATATATATATATATATATATATATATATGTATAGTATAGGAAGAAAATATTTTTCCAAAGAAAAAGGGTTATTTTATAAAGTAGATATGGCGAACGCGGGTTCACAACGGTTCTGTATGAAATGATATAGATAAAGAATAAGACGATAATACAAAATTTAAATAAATAGAAGTCCTAAAGATTGTTTTTAATAATATGGTCTGCTGTAGGAAAATCTTGTTTAATTTAGTACATTTTACTTAGTATCGTTATTTCTTTATCCGAGCGTTGATCGTTGTCGCTTAAAACATAATGCTGTAGGTATATAATAACATCTATAATACAAATAGAACACCATGATCTTCTCCGACGTAAGAATTACATCAGATCTACTTCAAACGTTCATTTGAACAGATGGTGTGATCAATAAACAGATAACCTAACTTTGATTTTTTTCAACCTGCTGTGTTCAAACATTCTTAGATAAGGAAAAAAAAGCAACGTTTACGCATAAGAGATATGTTAACGTCACACCATTAAGTTGTAAAAGAAAATCTAAAAGATGTTTCATCCTGACGGTGGAGCATCTCCAGCTGTGTTAAGTAAACTGATGAAGATGCGGGACGGCTGACTGAGTTTGATAAATTTGTGCGGGAGGTTTCGATGGGGTTTATAAGCTTTAAACCTTACTAAAGATTTGTGGTATTAGGACACCCCCTGCCGGCGATTATAGGATTTACGATACGTTTTCAGGATACGCCCCCCCCCCCCCCCCCTACACTCTGAAACGTTAAAAAGTAAAAGTTATAACGTCCTCATTATCTGCAAATTCTAACTTCTTTTCGCACGAAGTCGTTATACCGCAATAAGCGCAGGAGCAATGGCTGACAATTACGAGGGTGAGTGTGTTTTGTTCATAGATGTTATTTAAACATTTTAATGTTAATATTTGTTTAACACAACGCTGTTATTAATTCCAGACACATTCGAGAACATCGAGTTTGATGAAAATCTACAGCAGATCCTAGAGGAAATAAGTTTTTAGACTTTTTCTACCGTATGGTTTAAGGTCTAATAATAATAATAATAACGTTTTGTTACCATTTTATTCAGTTGATGAAGCCCTGCTAGTTACCAGCGAGGGTGACACAGTAATTAACCGTGAGTTATACAGTCATCAGTTTTTCTTAACGCGTTGAAAGTTTCAACACCTCATAAACAGTGTTTACTAAATTTGACAGGTGATCATAATGATAACGTAACGATGTGGCAACGTTGCCTACAGAGGATATCCATCAAGAGATTACGGTGAGAACGGAGGTACGTCATGAACCAGACAACGTCATACAGACCTCCCCATCCCACGATGCGTGTTCGGATGAAAGAGATCACACGGCTAACGCCAGCACAAGTACGCACACAGACGCAAACGACTCTCCCGTGCAGCGAATGACTCCCCAATACGGCTGTGGACAACGTGTGAAACGTGTGAGATTTTCCGAACAGGAACCTACCGACTCACCGTCCACTAGCCGTTTAAGGACCTCAGAGAATAACGGTACGTATTAAAACAGAAAACACATTAATGCATTTCATGTTTGATTTTTATTTAATAAATGAATAAAACGGTTATTGTTATTCTTTTTTACAGAACAAGATCATGACGAACGAGGTCTAACAGCATGGACTGACTCGATGGTCCACGCATGGGACCAGGTATCCTTTAGCGATACGGAGAGCGAGGATGAGGAGGAATTACGGCGTGAAATACCACAGGATGTCTTCCGCATCTGTGATTTAAACAGAAGACTCGATCACGAAGCACTGAACCGCGTTAACTGTTATTTTGAGAGAGTTTTCGACCTGGCCGGCAGAACGTTATCTTACCGGGATGCAGAAGAGATTGCAGCTAGCGCACAAGGTGATGTAATTTCGATTTTAAGAAACATAATTTCGTGTCAGCAACAACACACTGAGGCTTTACGTCACGCGGCCGAATTTTGGAGAAATTGTCATGAGCAGTTGTATAATGAACTCGGACAGTTTCAACAATCCATGAACGGCTTATCGGAGATGGTTTTGGAGGGGAGAACGGAGCAAAGACTTACGGTAAATGTGTTATCTTTGATGTCCGAACGTCTGAATTTGATGCAACGAATATTATCTGAATTGTACGACCGTATAGTTAGGAGACTGTAATAATTCACCGTGTATTGAACTGCTGTTTTTTCTTTATTATCGATTTATTACTTACTCACATTATTTGTATGTTATTAGTGTTTGTTATTAACGGCGTTTATTATTGTTTTATTCATATTATTAGTAATTCATATAGCCTACGTGTTGAATTGTATCTTCTCATCATTGACTGCTTGATTTATGTCATTAACATTTCATGTATGCTGATTTGTACCTTCTTCTTATTATTGTTTTATTCATATTATTAGTAATTCATATAGCCTGCGTGTTGAATTGTATCTTCTCATCGTTGATTGCTTGATTTATGTCATTAACATTTCACGTATGTTGATTTGTACCTTCTTCTTATTATGATTCGTTACTGATTCAAGTTTACTCATTGCTGACAAACAACGATTTTGAATTTATGCTGTAAGTCTTTGTTTTTGTCATAACTGCTTATGTTACATTGTGAGTTACTGTGGTGTTTTCAAGGGGGTGCACACGTTTGAACTATTTTTGTATTTCTGCTTTTAAAAATAAAATTTCAAAATGAGCGGTAAAAGATGTCACGATGATTTACATAACCATGCATTGGAAGATGATCAGAGACCATTAAGACCTAGACACGATTTTCAAAATAACATCGAACAGTTACGCAAGCTGATTAACGAACAGTTACAAATGTTACAACCAGATTCGCTTAATATGATCGAAAGGTTACACGAACTCATAGACGAACAGCAGGAGTGGCTGGGTATGTCTATAAATGCGGATGAAAAGATTGGCTCGGGGCCTTCTAATGACGTCTCAGATTATGACCCGTTGGCACCAGATATGGGGCTTAGTCGTAATTTTATAGATAGGTTAATAACTGATGGAGGGCGTGTGGGTGATTTTACAATTATCCCAAGACCGAGATTTAACGGTCTAGAAATACGCAGAACTTTAAATTTCCGCGAAATCGCCGCAGATGATTATGCAGCTTATAATATCTTTTTGCAAGATATTTTGAATGAGATCGTAGATTATTCACGGCTAATGGCAGGCGATGATGGTTTTATTAACGTGTCTCTGCAAGGCGAGAGTCTCCCTACAGACATTAATGCTGTTCTAACGCCAGATAATAATCATGACGTTAGCACATTTGACGATCAAATCGAACGTGCGGTTCAAAGCAATGCAGATGTGGGCTGCGATTCTGCTTTACAGTTATGCGTATCGGTGGCACGGAACAGGCAAGGAGGAGTCCATAGGAAGCTATCCAACTTAGCTCACAACATGGTCATCCAAAAAAATAAGATGAATCTTTTTGTCCCAAAAAATATATCAGACAATAGATGTTTCAGTATATGTCTAGCTCGTTTTTTAAACCCTCATTGTCCCGAGCAGGAATTGCCCAGTATAGCCGGCAACATACACGCAGAACTGGGTTACTGGGGAACTGGGATCACAGTTTACATTATTGTAAATTTACATGTAACGTGTGTGATACAACTCAATGTTACACACACCCTAAGAAATGGATGCAGTGTGAGGACTGCGCTAGATATTGCAGATCTGACATTTGTTATGAAATGCATAAACAGCCGCAAAGCGATGGAGTGAGGTCTAGATGCGATTTTGTGAAATATTGTGACAAGTGTTGCAGATGGTATAGAGTAAAATGGTCAGGCGATAAACAGTTAACACACACGTGCTCACCGTCCAAATGCCCACATTGCAGCGAGATTCTGATAGATGAAGGGCATTCACAGTTGCTACATTCAACCTCTAAAACCTTGCGATCATGATGAAAAATATATTTATTATGATTTCGAGACGATGCACGAAAACGGGAGACATACAGCAAATTACGTGTGTGCCATTTCGCAAGACGGTGAGGAGTTTACGGCTGAAGGGGTTGATTGTGTAGACAAATTGCTTAAGCATTTCAGATGTCCAAAATTTGCGGACTTTACATTTATAGCGCACAATGCTTCAGGTTTCGACTCTTATATATTGCTTGAGTATTTTACAAGTCAGGGATTGACGCCAAAAATTATACTCCAAGGATGTAGACTCGTACACTGTAAAAACCCAACAAGTTATGGTTACTCAAATCATTTGAGTAAACAAATTCCCCTTGGCTTAAACCATGTAAGTTTTAAAACTTGCAGTTAAGTAATTAAGTGATTAATTAAGTGCTGATTGAGCATTAGTGATGAACACCTGCTGTTAACAAACAGAATCACTGAAGAAAAGAGAAACACGAGAACTACTACAACTGACTTCAGCCAGAGCCTTAGATGAAATCAACTGAATTAAAATACATTAAATATCTCAAAATCTGATTAAACAACCCCACAAACAGCATCACCAGCTCCACTTATTAATAACCAGACTGACTTTATTTCTGTCAGACATCTACAGAAGATCTTATTGAGAATTAACTAAGGTTTAGATGTTGATTTATTGTTTCATTTGAAGTAACCATGTTAGAGATCAGTGTCTGCTTTAGTTGTGCTCTTGATCCTTGACTTCTGTGATAGTTTTTTTCTTCTAGCTGTTGTAACCATGGGTTATTCAAACATATTTGTTGCAACTCAAAAGCCCAGAGAAAATGATCAGTGGTTGGTTGTTATATATTTATAATGACAATCATCTATTAGTGGACTGATTTCATTGAGAGTCTAATCTCTGGTTAAATGGATGTTGAATTGATTGTAGTAAAAGTGATTCTAAGAGCCAGTGGTTCTGTGACAGTCAATTAATATAAAGGACTTTCCAAACAGTTTATCCACAAAAAGTTTTCATCTATGGTCGCAATTAGACTCACACAGACATCAAGAATCAGCTTATGAACCTCAACAATGGTGACCATTAAAAAAAAAAAAGAAATCATGCTGCAATGCATGCTGGGTACTAGCATAGTACAAAACTCATCCATGGCTCCCAGCATGCATTGCTGCATGAGTTCTTTTTATTTATTTATTTTTTTAATGGTCACCATTGTTGAGGTTCATAAACTGATTCTTGATGTCTGTGTGAGTCTAATTGCTACCATAGATGAAAACTTTTTGTGGACAAACTGTTAGGAAAGTTCTTTATATCACTGGCTCTTAGAAACACTTTTACTACAATCAATACAACATCCATTTAATCAGACACACAATGAGTCTATGTCCACTATCAATGAGATCAATTCACTAATAGGATGATTGTCACTATAAATATATAACAATCAACTACTGATCATTTTCTCTGGGCTTTTGAGTTGTAACAAATATGTTCGAGGAGCACATGGTTACAACAACCAGAAAAAGAAAAAAAAAAAACACGAACACAGAAGTCAAGGGTCAAGAGCTCAACTAAAGCAGACAGTGATCTCTAACATGGTTACTTCAAATGAAACTAAATCAACATCTAAACCTTAGTTAATTCTCAATAAGATCTTCTGTAGATGTCTGACAGAAATAAAGTCAGTCTGGTTATTAATAAGTGGAGCTGGTGATGCTGTTTGTGGAGTTGTTTAATCAGATCTTGTGAGATTTAATGTATTTTATTTCAGTTGATTTTATCTAAGGCTGTGACTAAAGTTAGTGGTTGTTCTTGTTTCTTTTTCTTCTGTGATTCTGTTTGTTTACAGCAGGTGTTCATCACTAATATACAATTATCACTCAATTAATCACTTAATTACTTAATTGCAATGTTTATCTTATTTTAGTGAACTCAACTGAAATAAGTTCAGACTACTCATAACTGTTAGTTTTAAAAACTTAAATATTTAAGGCAATCAGTTTCCTCAAATGGTTTAAGTTAACTTAACTTGTCAGCTTTTTAAGGCAATTGGTTTACTCAAACGGTTTGAGTTACCCTAACTTGTTGGGTTTTACAGTGTATATATGTACGATCAGGTGTTTAAACAGAGATACATAGACAGCTACAGCTTTTTGCCTATGAAATTATCAAAAATGACCTCAGCTTTAAACCTAAAAACGGACGAAAAAGGGTTCTTTCCCCATCATTTTAATCGTTTGCAAAATGCAAATTATGTAGGGCCGTATCCGTCTAAAGAACTTTACGGATACCACACGATGTCTGATTCTGATCAAGCAAAATTTGACAGGTGGTACGAGAGCGTAGCAGGACAGGTGTTTGACTTCAAAAAAACAACTCGGAATGTATTGCAAGAATGATGTTGTTTTGTTGAAAGAGGGGTGTATGAAATACAGAAATGAATTTATCGAATGCACGAACGTGGATCCCTTTGGATGTGTAACGCTCGCCGGTTGTGCTATGAAGGTGTTTAAAACACTTTTTCTAGCCAAAGACACGATAGCCCTAACGCACAAAAACGCTTATGTTAATCAATACAAAGCTTATTCTAACCCTTCCATCCAGTGGTTGGAATATATTAAAGCAAGCAAAAATGTTGACGTTCATCACGCGTTAAATCACGGCGAAGTCAAATTCGGCTCTTTTATGTGGATGGATATTATGAGATTAACAGCGATAGAATAGCTTTGGAATACCTAGGCTGTTTTTGGCACGGTTGTAACTGTCGTTTTAATCCTAACGAATTAAATCCTGTGTCAAAAATACCTTATGGTGTGCTCAGAAGACAGTCTGATAATAAGATGGATGTTTTGCGCAAGACTTACAATCTCAAAGTACATTCGATTTGGGAATGTCAGTGGGAAAAAGCCAAACAAAACGATCCTGATGTCAGAGCTTTTATGAGTAATTACGAGTTACCAGAACGTCTGAATCCTAGGGATTCGCTTTTCGGTGGGCGAACGAATGCCCTGAAGCTTTACCATAAAGCTACCGAGGACGAGCGCATTTCATATCTAGACTTTACGTCGCTGTACCCTTTCGTGCAGTCACGTAAAACTTACCCGATCGGACATCCTGAAATAATTTTAAAAGATTTTGAACCGGTCGAGTCGTATTTCGGTCTTATTAAATGTACCGTACTGCCTCCGCGTAAACTACTGCATCCGCTTATCCCGTTCAAATCGCCGCAGGGGAAGCTATTGTTCGCTCTGTGTCGCACCTGTGCAGACCAACAACTACAGGAGAGCTGTCAGCACAGCGATGAAGAAAGAGCCATTTCAGGGGTTTGGACATCCGTGGAACTCTCGCACGCTGTCGTTAAAGGGTATTCGGTTGTCAAAATTGTTGAAGTCTGGCACTTTCCTCAGACATCAGACGATTTATTCAGTGGGTATATGTTAAGACGTTTCTCAAATTCAAGCAAGAGGCTTCAGGATTTCCCCCGCAGGTAGCGACAGACTCCGAAAAGCAGTCTTACGTCGAAGCGTATTTTGAGAAGGAGGGCATTCAGCTCGACGTTGACAAAATTGCGTTTAATTCCGCCCGTAGATCTATAAATACATTTTTTATTAAATGCCCTTTGGGGCAGATTCGGGCTTAGATGTAATTTACCCACGACCGAACTTTTAACAGAACCTGAAGATTTTGCCTGTAGTAATAAGTCCACAACACACACGGCCATCAAGATGGATTCTCTTTTTACTGAACTTTTACGCATGTCTCATGCGTCACAATTACCGGTCCCGTTTTGGGACATCTACTACATCTCCCCTCCTCGGGGCAACTTTAACTTTTGAACATTTCTGTAAACATATTTCCTGAGAATAAATGAACAATAAACATGTGAGAATACTGGTGGTCTTTCTTCGGTTTCTTATTATGCTTAACTCAGTGAACATAGTCTCTAAGCCACTTTGGTTGCTTCACTTGTCTTCTCGTAGGCTCTCCCCTCTTCTCAGTGTTTGCTCTCTCCATGCATTTGGTTTCAGGTACCTGTTCCACTTCTACTTCTCTCCTAGGCACTGCTGGTTGTACTATTGTAGTTTCCCTCTGGGATACTGGTGTCTCTGGTGCCGGCACTGAAAACTCTGGTTGAGCAAGAAGGTGGGCTCTGTTTCTCCTAAGTTCCTCTGTTCCTGCCTGAACTATGTAGGACCTTGGTGTATTTGCTTTGCCCAGGACCGTTGCTGGTCGTTGTGATTTGGAGACCCATACTGCTTGTCCTGGTTTCAGCTCAGGTCTCGCTGTGGCTTTGTGTCTCCTGTTGAAGTTCAGTGTCTGTGTTATTTTAAGCCGTTCATTTTTTTCTTTGAACTCTCGTCTGTTCGGCCATCGTGGCTTGAGTTGTGACTTTGCTTGTGGCAGTGGAGATCTCAGTTTCCGGCCCATTAACATTTCAGCTGGTGAGGGCCCCTGTAGCAGCGGTGTGACTCTGTAGGCCAACAGAGCACGGTGAGGATCGTGATTCTTTAGCAGCAATGTCTTGACTGTTTTCACTGCCCTTTCTGCCTCCCCATTGCTTTGGCTAAAGTATGGGCTACTGGTTATATGAATAAAATCATAATCTGCAGCAAAGGCTAAAAACTCGGCCGATGTGAATTGTGGGCCATTATCACTCATTAGTGTTTCCGGCACTCCATGCCTAGAGAAAATGGCCTTCAGGGCTTCTATTACACCTTTAGCTGTAGTGGTGGGGATCTTTTCAATTTCAATATACCTTGAGAAGTAGTCGATAACCACAAGGTAGGTTGTGCCCTTCAGGAAGAACAGATCTGCTGCCAGTTTTTGCCAAGGCAATCCAGGTAATTGGGATGGTATCATAGGTTCTGTATGCTGGAGTTGATGTCTCAAACATATCTCACAGTGTGCAACCATTTTAGCGATTTGGCTGCTTAGGCCCAGCCACCACACTGACTGCTGTGCTCGAGCCCTACACTTGGATACTCCCATATGTCCCTCGTGCAACCGGGCTAAGATCTCTGTCTGCATTTTCTCTGGAATTACAACTCTCTGCCCTTTCATCAAGAGGCCATTAGCAATGTACAGTTCACCTTGATGGATCCAGTATGGTTTTATGTCTTTTTTTAGTTCCTCCTGTCTTGGCCATCCCATCTTACATCGCTCCATCAACTGTCCGCAGATCCTGTCCTGTTGTTGTGCTTCCGCTATTTGTTGTAGTTTTGACTTTGATGCTGGCAAGCCGTTATGTACTGCATCTACAAAAACTTGTGTTTCTCTTTCCAGCTCCTTTTCCTCGCTTGAGAGTTCTCTGACTATTGGGGCTCTTGACAATGTATCTGCTGTAACTAAGATCTTGCCTGGAACATGCACTATGTTGTATGTGTATCGCAGAAGTCTCAGACGGAATCTTTGAATCCTGGGGGGTAAGTCATCCAGTGCCTTTGTTCCCAGAAGGGCCAACAGTGGCTTGTGATCGGTCTCTATTGTAAATTGGAGGCCAATCAGGTACGAGCTGAGTCTTTCACAGGCCCAAGTTACTGCCAACGCCTCTTTCTCCACCTGGGCATATCTCCGTTCCGTCTCAGACAGAGTTCGTGAAATAAAAGCCACAGGACGCCATTCCTTATCCTTTTGCATCTGGGTAAGGACTGCTCCTAATCCATAAGAGGATGCATCAGCGGACACTTTTGTTTTTCCGTCTGGCTTGTATTGTGCCAATACTTGGGTTGATGACAAGTCAGATTTGATCTTTTCAAAAGCTGCTTGCTGCACACTGCCCCAAATCCAATCGTTCTGCTTAGCTAATAGATCACGAAGTGGTTTTGTATCATCGGTGAAATGGGGTATGAACTTGTTCATGTATGTGGCCATGCCCAGGAAACGTCTAACATCTGCCACATTTTGAGGTGTAGTCATCTCCACAATTGCTCTCACCTTTTCTGGATCTGGTGCAATTCCCTCAGAACTCACTTTGTGGCCTACAAACAAAACTTCAGACTGTGCAAAGGAACACTTCTCATTTAAAGTTAGGTTTGCTTTCTGAATTCTGATGAGGACCTCAGTCAGTCGCTCCTCATGTTGGGCTTTATCTTTACCACATACTAATATGTCGTCGGCATGGCATATTACTCCTGTTATTCCCTCTAAGAGCTGAGACATACGTCTCTGGAAGTGTTCTGGACCCGAGTTGATGCCGAAAGGTAGGACATTAAAGCAGAATCGACCAAATGGTGTGATGAATGTTGTGAGTTCTCTGCACTCTTGTGCCAGTGGTATCTGCCAAAAGCCAGATCGTGCGTCCAGCTTGGTAAAAATTGTTGCACCGTTCAGTTGGGCCAGTGACTGTTCAACAGAGGGTAATATATGCCGCTCTCTGCATACTGCCTCATTTAGCTTAGTTAAATCAACACATATCCTGATTTTTCCATTTGGCTTTACCACAGGCACCATGCCGGCACACCATTCTGTCGGTCGTTCTATCCTTGAAATCACCCCCATTTGTTCCATGCGCTCTAACTCCTCCTTTATTTTGTTTTCCAAAGGAAACGGCACTCTGCGTGGGGTTGTGAGTGCATAGGGCATAGCATCCGCTTTTAAGCGAATGCAGTAATCTCCCTCTAGCCTTCCCAATCCAGTGAACACTTTTGGAAATTTCTTTTTGAACCTTTCTTCTGGTAGTTCTACTGCATCAATCCGTTCAATAAGCTGTAATGCCTCAATAGCTGGCAGGCCCAGCAGGGGTCTGGAAAGTGAATCGATCACGAAAACAGACTGAGATGTTGTGCTGTCTTTGCTTTCCAACTTGCACATCACCTGTCCTACCACCTGTTGTCATTTATTATTGGGCCCATACAGTTTTTTTTTTGTTTCCATCAACGGTCCATCTCTTCTGTAATCATATATTTTTGTGGGGATGGCTGTGACAGCGGCGCCAGTGTCAATTTTAAAGGAAATACATTCTCCATTCAGTGTTATGTCTGTGTACCATCCCGCATTGTGATCTTTTACCTCCCCTAGATAAAGGGTGTCTTCATCTGTGTCTTGTTCTTCAAACACTTCCTGCACCAGCTGTCTGAAACGACATACTACTGCGTAATGCCCCCTTCTCCCACATTTCCGACATGCCGCATCCTTAGCTGGACATTCCTTCCAACTGTGAGAAGGGGTTCTGCCACATTTTGAACATTTACTTGTGCTGGATGCATTCTCTGTCTGTTTTATTGCATATCCTGCTTGTTGTTTACTGTTATATGCTGCCTGTTTTCTTTTTACTGGTCCTGAAAGTGCATCCACTTCGCTTTTCTCATCCGTCTGTGGAGAGCTGCCCCTCATAATAGCTTGTTGCCTTTTAACCGTCTCGTTCTGTTTCACTTGACTGATAGCTCTGCTCAACGTCAAACCAGAGTCTAGCTGGAGTTTTTCTGAAAGTGCCATGTCTCGTATCCCCACAACAATGCGATCACGTATTAATTCGTCTTTCAAAACTCCAAAATCACAGTGTTCTGCCAGGATATGGACCGCCGTTATAAAGCTATCAGCTGACTCGCCTGGTTCTTGTTTACGCATATTAAACTTGGCTCTCTCGAAAATAACGTTACGCTTCCCCACAAAATGATCATTGAAACATTTTTCCACCACTGCGTAGATGAGTTTTTCGTCCGCATTTAAAGTGGAAGCATTCAAAATATCCTCAGCTTCATCACCCATGAAGTAAATTAGAGTATTGACCTGGAATTCATCGTCTCTCTTGTTCAATCCCAACGCGACACGGTATCTTTGAAAGCGTCTGATCCATTTTGGCCACTCTTTGCCATCAGCACAGTCGAATTTGTCAGGGGCGCTGACAGGAAAACTCTCCGAATGTGCGCGAGTTGGCACTTCGTTCTCAGACATCATGTAACAGTACAAAGTTCGTCGCCCTTCAGTAAACCGTCTTCGGGCGTCAGGAGAGTATCAGATGTGTTTGTCCAGTGCCCTTAATTTGGTTCTTTATCAAGACTTCTGACACCATGTAGTAATAAGTCCACAACACACACGGCCATCAAGATGGATTCTCTTTTTACTGAACTTTTACGCATGTCTCATGCGTCACAACTACCGGTCCCGTTTTGGGACATCTACTACATTGCCCGTCATATCTTTGGAAACTGTCACGTCATTAAACATTTCTCATTCGTGTCAGACTCGGTAGCCCTGGTACAGTGGTGCTACACGGAAGACGATCCAGCCCCCATGCGTGATGTTAATATATTCATTGCATCGTTTACAACTGCGTACGGCCGCTTGGAGTTATACGAACTTATGGACAGATTAGGGCCGCGCGTTTTTTACGTAGATACAGACAGTCTTATCTTTTCTACGAAAGAAGGCGAATGGATGCCTCAAACAGGCTCATATCTCGGAGAGTTGACTAATGAGCTCGATGCTGATGATAATATCACGGAGTTCGCCGCAACAGGTCCTAAGTTGTACAGTTTTAAAACCGTAAAAAATAAAAGTGACTCTTAAAGCGAAGGGGGTGACACTCCATTCTTCAAACGCACAAATCATTACCTTAGAAAGTATGATCTGTTTGGTACATGCTTATGTGACATCACGTGACACGACAACCCTGCTCACACGTACTGAAACCATTGTACGGAATAAAAAGAAGTTCACGTTGCATAATAGTTCAGTTTTGAAAAGGTTCAAAGTGGTTTATGACAAACGTGTGCTCCTGCCCGACTACAGTACTTTACCCTATGGTTATTAACAGCATGTCCGGATCACAAGATGTTGGTTATGTTGAAGAAGATTTTGACTTTCGTTTTCAATTCCCATTCTCTGCGGTGATCTCCCGACCTTCAGGCTCTGGGAAAACCGTCTTTGTAAAGAATTTATTATGTAATGCGGACAAGATGATCGATGTAAAAATTGATAATATTGTGTTTTTATACAGATGCTGGCAACCTTTGTATGATGAACTCTTGTCATTGTTTGATATAAAATTTATTGAAGGTATTACAAAATCTTTAACGGATGAAAATGTATTACCTCCTAATAAGAAATCTATTTTAATTTGTGATGATTTAATGAAATCAGCATATTCAAACGACGAACTCTCAAGAGCATTCACAAAATATGTGCATCATAAATCATTTTCCATTATATTGATAACCCAGAATTAGTTTTTTCAAGGTAAAACCAGTAGAACTATTATGCTGAACACTCACTATATTATTTTGTACAAGAGCCCCAGAGACTCGATGCAAATAATGGTTTTAGGACGTCAGATTTTTCCCGGTAATACCAGATATTTTATGGAGTGTTATCAGGATGCGACCAATCATCCCTTCGGTTGCCTTTTGATCGACTTCAAAGCTAAAACGCCGGAGCGCTTTCGTCTCAGATCAGGGCTGTTTTCAGATCATCAGGTGGTGTACGTGCAGAAAAGAACACGATAAACTTTGGTGAAAAAAAAGAAAAGAAAATGAGCGACAGGCTTTGCAAAAACCTGCCTCTTTTAAAGTTGTTATATAAGGCATCACCGAAACAACGGCGCATCATTTTACAGTCGGCATCAGACCAACTGATTTTATCGTTGTGCGAGATAGCTCTTAACGTGCTCCGCGGCACCATACATCTAAATAGCGCCCAGTTCCGAAGATTAAAAAAGAGAAAAGAGGAGATCAAATACACTGCGAGTAAAAAGATCAACGTCGTGAGAAAAAAACGGATGATTAATCAAAGAGGGGGTTTTCTCATACCCTTGTTAAGTGTGGCTATACCATTTATAACAAGTTTAATATCAAGACAACATTAGGTATGGAATATGCTGAAAAGCATTATGTAATTCCGCAGAACCAGATGAATAAATTAAGGGCAGGGGGTGTTCGCGAGACAATTCAACAAGCTGTGGAGAACGATTTGGATGTTGCTATAAGAAATATATTACAAAGGACTGATTTAGATCCTCACGGGAAAGTTAAACTTTATTCCAACGTCTTACAGAGGTTTTTAACTATAGTAAAACAGGGCGATTTGGAGAGCGGAACTTTAACTCTTACGCTCCCGAAACAGGACGCTGTACATACCGACGCACCTGCTGTTTCACCTGTTACCGCACCTGCTAACGCGTCTGCCCCGTCGTCTAATAACGACTATGGAGAGGACCAGATCGTCAGCGAAATCTTAAACAACGTACCGCAGAGGAGTTTAAAAAACGTCAAATACATTTTGGATAAAATGTCTAATGCCAATCCACTGTCTTCATGGACAGCTTCTGGAGAGGTTGTGTTTAAAGGCCACGTAATCAGTGGTTCTCACATATTGGATTTGGTTAAAAGTATAACGGCTCCTCATACGATCCGTGATGAATACAGACCTCGCGGATGGAACAAATTTCTGGATGCTTTTGCCATTTTAAATATACCGTTTTCGACTATAAGCAATCCACAAGTTAAACGCACGGTCGAGGCTCTTAAAAGGAAAACACCCGCACACAGCCAGCAGATGACGCCAAAGATTACACCCCCGTTGAAAAAACGGATGCGTAAAAAGCTTAGTAACCCCATTGAAAACGTGTTTAATTTGCCAGCTCTTGATGCTAGCGTGTGGTTAACTTTTTAACATTATTGTTTGTAAATATGTTTGTAAACATTTGAAATATATATGTGTATTAAAGTATATGTTGTATTATCGATACAATGTTAATAAAAAAATATAAAAAAAAAAATGTCTGATTACATATTGCCTTTTATTTATACTGTACACACACACATTTGTGATTACAACTCCTTTTATTTATTAAACATGAAATTATAGAACTGTTCTAGGTGCATTACAGAGATTTACAGATCTGCACACACTGAATACAATTAAAAGTATCGCAGAGCCGAGGTTTCAGTCTCTTTACAAAACGAACGACCATATCATCATTTTTAATCGGATCATCATGATACATTTTAACAATATTTTCATAATCGTATCCTTTTGACATGTGATACAGAAAAAACACACAATGCTGACCACAAGCATCTGATGTGAAATCTTGAATCTGCTTGTTAGAGTATTGTACACGAATAGAATTGTTTTTTAAAAAGTCCTGGATGGCCTTTGGAAAACGTGGATCTTTAGGACCTCTGCCAAAGCTGTCGAAAAAACAACTAACGCCGTCGTTGTTTATGTAGACGGCCACCCAGTGTTGACCCGGTTCTGTGGATGGGTCGGTATTAAAAATAAGCATAGCCGGTAAATTCTTTAACCTGTTAACCTGCACCCCCCATATTGGGAATAACAGCTGAAAATGACTAACTAACTTAAAATGGTAACAGTTCCTGACTTCAGTGTGCCACACACACAATTGTGGTGTCTTTGGAAAGAAGACCCTTTGGCCTTTACTATCCATCATCCAAAGTTGATAATGCTCAAAAATATAAAAAGTTATAGACACTGAAGTGCCTTGATAAAAATTGTACCACACTGAATTTTTTTTTATTTCATATAAAAATTGAGCGTTCGCGTTAGTTCTGGCAGGTCACGTGAGTCAAGCTTGCATCAGCTGATTCTCAGCTGATCACATCTACCTATAGGAATACGACACCTATCGCGGCATTCCTATATAAGCTCTATTCAGTATTAATCAGCAGCTTTTCCCACTTGCTCAGGAGCAAATCACCCTCCTCCATCCCCAACTCCTCCTCCTTTCGCAGTCAGGACTTGGCTTTCTGATATTCCTTGCTAAATCAGACTCTTTTGTTGAATAATTATACACTTAAATATCATTAAGTACATTAATGATATCTGCTTTGTTCTGTTCTGTTAACCCTCGGGGGTTATTATTATTGCTGCTCTCCCTGCTCATTCATGACGGGCTGTATGGATGGGCAGGGAGTTTTTGCTCAGAACAGAACCATACCGCCAAACCAAACTTTATGCTAAGTATCTATCATTTTGACGATAGTGGTCCTGACAGAAATACATGAAATCAGTCCTGGAGCAATCCAGAAAAGTAATGGGTTGAAAGTCACATGTCTCATGAGTTTATATTTCAAATCTGAAGAAGATACCATGAAAAATGATATTCCTGCAGACATTTTTCTAGCCCCCCCCCCCCCCCCCAGAATCTTAGAAATCGTATAAGTGATTTATTTGAGCACTAGAAAAATACAATAATAATAATTTGAGTGATGAAAAAAAAAACAATAATAATAAAAAAAAATAACTTAATTACATACTGATTTCCTGACAAAACAGATGCTCTCCTGCTCATACATTAGTAATCACATGCTGAAGATCATTCATACAGATGCTAATCATACTGATGGCTGCCCAATATAGTCAATATTCACATTATAATGGACTTTTATATAGACTGCATTCACACTGATATCTGTGAACAGTCAGTATTTACATGCTCATTATCAGTCATAGAGATGTTAATCATACAGATACAGGCAATTCCCCACAAAACACGCAAACATATATAAAACTGCTGAAGAAGAAAAAAAAGAAATGTTTTTTTCTTTTTCTCTTATTGTGCTAAAAGATCGTTAAGTTACGCCCCATCAGATGACAGGTGCGTCACAGCGTGCGTCACGCGCCGTCGCAAGGGAGCGCCAGAATTCAAATAAACAATCTTCCGTGTTTCTTTGACTTTTTTTTTTTTTTGGATGATTTCATTCTGTTTGGGACATTGCCTGCTACAAAATCGTGCTGGTTTTTTTACCACCAAGACGCTGTTTTTGAGCGTAATTTGTTCCATAACGGACACAAACAATAACTCTCTCAAGAGATGATACGTAAACAAAGGATTAACGATCTAAATTACAGCGTTGTTGTTTCTTTGGACTAAAAGTGCTCGATGGAATGTTGTTCACTGGACTCTTATCTTTCAAATGAAACCAGGATTTACAGCAGTGGATACATTTGAGAGCCGTTATCAGGATGAAAATGGTATGTTCTGCGGGTTTTCTATACATGTTTTGATGTGTACTGCTTACACAAATTTAGCAAATACATTCCGTATAAGCTTTCTATCGAAAAACAGCGATCTGTCGTCGATGCTAGAGGCTTAGACCTTCAAAATGATATATAGTTTGTCAAGATTCATTTTGTCCTGTTTTACTTTATCTGTTTGAAAACAATGACGTGTGCAAACAAAGAGCAAACAAAGAGCTTTCAGTGCGCCCACGTCCTGGTGCATGTTAACAGGTTAACAGCGTTTTGGGGAGGTAATCAGACGGAAGTACACCTAAAAAATATGTGCCGTATGTAATTTTATCCATAGCAGCAGTTAGTTGGACGGTATTCATTTCGTCGTCTCAGTAATAATCGATCAGCACCTGTCTTCGATTGGATATTTCAACGATCGAATCGAAAATCGCATATACGATAATGGTTATGGACTGTGGGAGCGGTTGTCTGAATCGGGCTTCTAGTCTAATATTTCCCGATCTAGTTAGCGAAACGTGATTGGAACAATCTTCATCGGGTGATAAATTAAATCCATAGAGGGTGTAACCGTTGAGAAAATCCTGACGATCTATTGCCAGAGGGTGATTTTTAAGATGTCTTCCGGTAGATAATACGAGTTGATAAAAGTCCCTCACGGCAGATCCGTTCTCATATTCAGGCTGTAGGGGTTTGGATGGGATTTGGATACCGTCTCGATATAAAGCCATAAATTCCAGGTTAAAATGTTTAAAAGCAAAGGGATTTTTATTGTACGCCCCTGAAAAAGATGAATTTTCCATCATTGCTAAAATGATGGATTTTGGCAGCGTTCCTAGAAAAAGATTTTCTTGATTAGACACGCGAGATCCTACCGGTATAGAGAAATTCTTAAGACACACACGTTCTATAGGATATTTAGCGGTGGTTGATAGAAGAGCCTGTGCGTGTCCTAATCAAACACCCGGTGAAACCAAAACTTTTTTCACAAAAAGAGACGCGGATACAATATTGAGTTTATAAGCGATAGCGTCATCTCGCATCAGACAAAACTCGTCTTTACCTCTGGTCATCCGTATTTTTATATTAACACTGTTCAACATTAATTTTTCTTGAAAGAAAATGTCACTATGATTGGGTGCTAGTAATTCTACGACGTTGCTGGCGTTGGTAAATGCTGCACGTCTCATTAACCCTGTATTTTCTCCTGCAGGGTCGGTAGCGTCCATGTGACCCGCGGTATCTCTGTAAAACAATCCTGCTGAAAAGACGCTTTTGAGGGTATCTTTTCCAAAGTTTATCAGCGCTTCGATCAAACACCTGTAAGGGTAAGTGCTAGAACTCTGCGTTATCAGACGGTCGCCTAGAGAAACATCCACCTGCGAGAATATGCATGCTCCTGGGTAATTTATTAAGCTAACAGGTGCGCCGTCTGTTATATCGGAACCGTCGGGCCTGGTTATTTTGATCCGTGTGTATAACAACGTGTTATTTAGATAGATGTAATCTTCACCCGTCCCCGCAATAAAAAAATCTATCGGCGATGAATCCGTTATTGCAGATAGAGGAGGTATTTCGACGTAGTTGTTTTTTTCAATAGACGTCTGGGTCATAGGCACTGTAAACAAATCTAGTTCGGATTTAATACATTCCTCCGACATGTTGTGGAATAGAGACATGGCTTAGAATATAGTGTTGAGCGGTCTTTTCCTCCGGACAGTTTTCTTCACACGTTTCGCGCGGGTACGTTGTGAGCGTTTTGTGACCGTGCGTTTCTTACTAGTTCGTTTAACTTTCTTCACGTGGCCACTACCCCTACGCATTCGCACTCCGGGCGGTTTAAAAGATCCGCGTGACATAACCATTAACCCTTTACCGTTTTGGCCCTCGTTGTTATTATCGTTATACGATCTCGATAGGGCAGTGGTTACAACGTCACTAGCTATATTTCTCGCAGCAGCTTTTAGATGTGGTTTTGCAATACTAAAACCTCTTTTCAACAGGGGTAGAGCGGTTCTGAAAAGGGCTTTGAAAATCCCTCCTATACCGGATCCGTACATAACAGGACCGCCGGCATATCCGGGTAACCCGTTACCCGCCTGGTTTCGGTAGTACGTAACATAACGCTCGGGGTCCATAGTCATATAGTTTCGTTAAAAACTATTTCACAGGTCTAAAGTGGAGTTTAACCACTACTTTACCGTAAGTGAAACGGACTTGTTTGTTCTGATCGTAATAGCAGATTTATTCACAGGCGCGTAATGCGGCTTATCGAATCTAACACTAACGATGTCGTTAGACGCACCCTCTATATGTACGGTTCTCAGTAGCGGAACATGTGTGCCACCGACTGATTGATATTCAATCATGTCTGTGTATATGTACATACTATAAAAACCACCCCTTATGTCGGACTGATACGGGGCATAAGTCATGACAGGTGCGTCATCAGTATGATCTTTGCCCGACTGCTTTACAGAGCCTAGAGACGCGCCCAGTTTTAACCCTAAAATAATAGCCAACTTCCCGTAAAATATTAAAGATGTGCTCATCTGTGCTTTTAGAAATATCCTGTTTTTGACGTGATCGTAACCTATAGTCACTCTAGGAGGTAGATTTGCATTTATTTCTCTAACCAGAAACAACACATCCTCGTAATATCCTGGTTTTGAGGTATCACACACTTTAGAGATGCTTTGAAGATTTTTTTTCTTTAATATAGATAATCACACCCTCAGCCTCTTCGTGGTGTTTCTCATCATACCCCAGTATGCTGGGGTTCGTGTTAATAACGAATGCCGCATCCTCCACGTTAAATGTGAACCAGGAGATAGGATAATAAATTTCGATCAAACCGACCTCCCACTGTCCTTTGAGATTCATACTTTTGGCAAGTCTTGTTTTGTAATTAGAAATACGGTTGTCGGGATATACGTCCATTGACGCGTTGCAAGGAAGGGTAACGTAAAAACCTCCTTCGCTCATGATGTAGATTTTTCATGAATGACGCTTATGACAACCTCGCCGTTACTTTAAGGATTCTGTATGTCCAAGATATCCCGTTCCGGCAACCATGACGAAAATTTTGTCGGCCATCCGCGCCATTTCGCGAGACAGAATACCTGATTACCTCTCTTTTTTCGTTCTAAAATCTTTTCTATTTTAAACGACTTATCTTGATTCACAATTATTTTTTGTAATTCTTTTTCATAAAAACATCCTTCGATAATATCCCCGTCATAGTCTTGTAATCTGTACACAGGTGGGGTCCGGGGTATACAGGCTGCTATAGTGAAAAACTCTTCTGTGTAATTCTGCTCATATCCCTTAGACATTTCTGACTTTAGACACCCTAACCAGATCACCAATTTTATACTTAATGACAGGTGCATCTTTACGCATCTTTCCGTACAGATTATTAAACACATCCGTTTCGTTTTCTTTATGAACGTCCAGGGGCCTCATTTTAATGCTTTTATGATAGCTCGCGTTATACCCATCTATAAGATCTTGTAAGACGTTGTAATAACTCTTTGAATTGATGGCTGTTAAAAACCTTGTCATTCTACCCCGAAGCGTCCGATTAAAATGTTCAACCACCGATGCCTTGACGTCACTTGCCGTGGCAAAATGATGTATGTCATACTTTTTCATCAGTTGCTGGAAATGTTTGTTAAAAAATTCGGTGCCTTTATCAGTTTGTAATTTTTGCGGCACTCGGTTTTCTTTGAGTATAGATTCGAACGCTTTCGTAACCTCCTTCCCCGTCTTATTTTTCAGCGGACGAGCCCATGCGTACTTACTGAAAACATCTATACATGTCAGTAAAAATGTTATATTATCATTTTCTTTTGAATAAGCAGACATATCAACCAGATCTGCTTGAAACTGGGCATCTTTCCCGTACACCATCACCCTATTGCGCTTGTATTTGACATGTGCGGTTCTGTGTAATGTATACGCGTCCTGAGCAGCTAACCAATCCGTCACTTCTCTATCCTTCAGAGCTACTCCGTATTCCTGTAACACACCGCGTTTTAACCGAGCTTTACCTCCCAAAGATATAGGATCTGAGGGGTTGTAGTACACTTCTTTCATTAATTCAGACATGTTACATCGATGCTTTTTTTTCAGAAAATAATGACGGCTCTGTTAGTGTCAAGGGTTTTTATTTACAACGTATGTAGAAGTGATAGTCAAACATGATTGGTTACACAACAGAAAATGGAGCGCAGTTGGAGGAAAACAAAACTAGAGGTATTTCGTATAGCTTGGCGGGAAAGTACCCTATCCTACAGAAAAGCTTTAAAAACTGCTAGATCTGATTACTTTTCGTCTCTTTTAGAACAAAACAAACATAACCCCAGGTATTTATTCAATACAGTGGCAAAATTAACAAAAAATAAAGCATCAACAGGTGTTGACATTTCCCAACAGCACAGCAGTAATGACTTTATGAACTATTTTACTTCCAAAATTGATACTATTAGAGATCAAATTGTAATCATGCAGCCATCAGCTATATTATCACATCAAATAGTGTACTATAGATTCCCTGAGGAACAATTCCACTCATTCTCTACTATAGGAGAGGAAGAATTGTATAAACTTGTTAAATCATCTAAATCAACAACATGTATGTTAGACCCTATTCCATCTAAACTACTAAAAGAGGTGCTTCCAGAAGTCATAGATCCTCTTTTGGCTATTATTAACTCGTCATTGTCATTAGGATATGTCCCCAAAAACTTTAAATTGGCTGTTATTAAGCCTCTCATTAAAAAACCACAACTTGACCCCAAAGATCTAGTTAATTACAGACCGATCTCGAATCTCCCTTTTCTGTCAAAGATATTAGAAAAGGTTGTATCCTCACAATTATATTCCTTCTTAGAGAAAAATGATATCTGTGAGGATTTCCAGTCAGGATTTAGACCGTATCATAGTACTGAGACTGCTCTCATTAGAGTTACAAATGACCTGCTCTTATCATCTGATCGTGGTTGTATCTCTCTATTAGTTCTACTGGATTTTAGCGCTGCGTTCGACACTATCGATCACAACATTCTTTTGAATAGACTAGAAAACTTTGTTGGCATTAGTGGAAGTGCATTAGCATGGTTCAAATCGTACTTATCTGACCACCATCAATTCGTAGCAGTGAATGAAGAGGTATCATATCGATCACAAGTGCAGTATGGAGTTCCTCAAGGCTCAGTACTAGGGCCGTTACTTTTCACGCTTTCTATGTTACCCTTGGGAAATATCATTAGGAAACACAGGGTTAGCTTTCACTGTTATGCTGATGATACTCAGCTCTATATTTCTTCACGGCCTGGTGAAACACACCAAATTGAGAAACTTATGGAATGCATAGTCGATATAAAAAACTGGATGACGAGTAATTTCTTACTGCTAAATTCTGAAAAAACAGAGGTGTTAATTATCGGATCTAAAACCCCCACAAGTAATAACCTGGAACACTGTCTAACACTTGATGGCTGCTCTGTAAATTCTTCGTCATCAGTCAGGAACCTAGGTGTGCTGTTTAATAGTAATCTCTCCTTTGACAGCCACATTTCTAGCATTTGTAAAACTGCATTTTTTCATCTTAAAAATATATCTAAACTGAGACCTATGCTCTCAATGTCAAATGCAGAAATATTAATTCATGCGTTTATGACCTCAAGGTTAGATTATTGTAATGCTTTATTGGGTGGTTGTTCTGCACGCTTAATAAACAAATTACAGATGGTTCAAAATGCAGCAGCTAGAGTTCTTACTAGAACCAGGAAGTATGAGCACATTAGCCCGGTTCTGTCAACACTGCACTAGCTCCCTACTAAACATCGTATAGATTTTAAAATCTTGTTAATTACTTATAAAGCCCTGAATGGTTTAGCTCCTCAGTACTTGAGCGAGCTCTTATCGCATTATAGTCCTTCACGTCCGCTGCGTTCTCAAAACTCTGGCCATTTGATAATACCTAGAGTATCAAAATCAACTGCGGGCGGCAGATCTTTTTCCTATTTAGCGCCCAAACTCTGGAACAATCTACCAAACACTGTTCGGGAGGCAGACACACTCTGTCAGTTTAAATCTAGATTAAAGACCCATCCAGTGTTAATTTTGACAGCAAATTTTGATTTAGTTTTAGTCATAGTCTTTTGACTAAAATACCATTTAGTTTTAGTCATATTTTAGTCATTTGAATTGTTTTTAGTTTTAGTCTAGTTTTAGTCGACTAAATATCATAACATTTTAGTCGACTAAATCTACAGTAAATTTAGTCAGCTAAAATCTAATGGGTTTAGTTACAGTGCATTTATTTAGCATTTCTCTAACATTTCCAAACTCATTATATAGGTTTGATATTAAGGTATTATCATGATAGACATCAATTTAACTGCAGTGACACACAATATGCCTTTATGTTAAAATTAAATAAAACCACTTCTCATAAAGAACAAGAACATGGTCTTCTTTTTAACGAAATACCAATGGTTATATAGGATAATTATCCATTCTTTATACCAACTTGTTTACCATATTCTTCATTCTTTCAAGCAGACATATTTATTTCTATAAATAAATTGAAATGAACCTTTAGGGCTACTAAAGTTTTTCAGTCAAGAGCAATGAGTGATTTTCTGTCTTTCTTCTGTTGCTTGATTAACATCAATGACAGAGACAATAGCAACTTAATTAGACTACTATCCCTTTAAAACCGAACGCACAGCTGCAATGGATGCAATGTACTGATGCACGTTCTCCCTACTGTTTACGTTCACTTAAGACATAATCGACTGTGTTTATGTGAATGCTCGTCAAAACAGCATCATTTCATGTGTAATTCTCCGCTCACGCGACGCAAGAGAGTACTCGCGCGCTGTGAGACGCGCTTTCTGTGTGTGTATGCTTCAGTGTCTGTGCTCAGAAAACCTGACCGAATCGAGTTCTCTCTTGCGTCGTCAGATTTATCCATATGTCTGCTCTTCTCTTACTCCCACATATTGATATTTTTGAACGTTTTATGAGACGTGCAGCAAGTGTATTATAGCTTATGTCCTGCCGGTTCATATGTATGCATCTAACCTCATAACTACACACTGCAGAACTATGTTCTGATTGAATCTCTTTCCAAATCGTCCCTCCCTAACATTTTCGTCTCATTTTTATTCGTTGACGAATATGTCAACGAATAAATAAGTTTTTGTCATTCAAAAAGAGTTTTCGTTCGTCATCGTCTCGTTGTCGTCGGTGAAAAAAATGTCGTTGACGACAATTATGACGAAAATTATTCGTCAACGAAATTAACACTGGACCCATCTCTTTAACCTGGTGTACACATAAAACACTAATACACTTCTATTATTCAAATCCGTTAAAGGATTGTTAGGCTGCATTAATTAGATCAACCGGAACCGGGAACACTTCCCATAACACATGATGTACTTGTTATATCGTAAAAAGATTGACATCTACGCTAATATTAGTCTGTTTCTTTCTTATTCCGAGGTCACTGCATTCACCAGATCAGATGGTGGATCAGCACCTAAAGACGACCTCTACAGCCCTGAACGTCAGCGGAGACCAGGACACCTAGATGAGCCCCAGAGACAGACCCCCAGTGAGGACCCCGTCACCTAGACAGCCATCAGGAAAAGACCTCGGGAACCAGTTGAGCCCTCCTATCTGACTTTGCAGCAGTTGGAATTGAACTGCTGTGTCGTCTGGCCAGAGGAGAAATGGCCCCCCGACTGAGCCTGGTTTCTCCCAAGCTTGCTTAGTTGGGGACACTTCATTTCCAGCAATATCGTCGACTTGATTGAACAGAAACTTTTTGAACTGAACTGAGCTGGACGATGCCATCACTGAATTCAATAATGAAATGCCTTTAACTGAAAATTGAGTGTTTAATCTTGTCATTTTACATTATTGACACTATTTTCCCATTTTGATATTGTGCAGTTGCTTTGTCACAATTTGTATTGTTAAAAGCGCTATATAAATAAAGGTGACTTGACTTGACTTGACATAAAATGTTGCCTATTTTAAAACTTTCTTCAGATCCAGGCATGATTTCAAGAATGTTTTTAACAGTCGTATGGGCCTCATACCCCTTTGCAATACACTGATTCGTCATAACGCACCACTCATTCAACATACACCGTACAACAGTCATTTGATTTTTTAATTTCATTAAACGTTTATTATCCACATAACAATTACTCTCATCATCGATAATCTTATACAATAAATGTATTATTTCTCTCTTAATTTGTTGTTTAAATAAGAGTTTTGTCAGACAGTTTGTGTTGCAGAGATTCCCCATGTTCTCAAGTTAGTCAGAATCCGCAGGTGTGCTTTTTTTCCAGCTGTCAACGGCGTCGTAAACAGCCTGTTCGCAGGTTTCATCCACAAGTTTCGTCCTGAGTTCGGCCAATCCCCTCACTATGAACATCTCATCTCTGAGGTCGCACAGAACAGCATCGACAACACCCTGAATTCTTTGGAGATGCGGTGATAAACCGAACAGTTTCAAGGTACGGGACAGAATGTGTTTTAGATCTTATTTACACACTTTACCCCTCAGTTCTTCAAAACACCCCAGAAAATAGTATGCAGGGGCCTCATAGAGGCATGAATGCTGTGTTTGGGAAGGATGTTCCGTCTCACAACCATAACAATTTTTTTTTAACTGTCTGTCAACCAGATGTTCCAGAATGATCCCGACAACTGCTTTAATGATTTTATGTCCGGTTACACCGATGCACCCGTCGACTGTGTCCGAGACTGCTGTACCCGAGGCGGCATCGGTGGCTATAGAATCAGGCATTTGAGGTGGTCCGTACTTCGCCAAGAATGCGAGGTTATGATATCCCAGTTCTGTACAAAGCTTGTTCAGCCAGGTAATGTTGTCCGTAGGCGGTCCTGCAGCGGATGCGTTGTCGTCGCATACAAAACTAGGATATGTTGAAATGTTTTCTTGGGTCATGTTGCTGGCTTTAGCGGTTGAAGTCTATTACCTCTGAGAGTCCTGTCGGTCTGTATTTAATGGTTATAGAATGTAGGCGGCGCTACGTAAATGCCTCTCCGACTGGTCACGCACCATTCAGGATGAAACAATTTCACCTTTATGCTATTGTATCTGTCAAATGCTTCACACCATTTAAACAATTTGTCAATCTTTCCGAATATGTCTTCTAACGCAGGTACATCTTTCCATCGAAACAAGAATTTAATACTATAGTATTTGAGATGGTCCTCTTGAGATATTGGCCAAACGCGTTCAGGCAGACCTTCGGTGCTATCGCTACAAAGTATATAAATGTAATCATCAGCGTGTTTGTTGATGTGATCCCCCAATACTCTGTAACGCATTCCAGGTGTGATGCCTTTCCATTCCCCTATAAATAGAGGATTGTCGCAACCGTCTTTTAAATCACGCCAAACATAGTTGTAAAATAAACACCAGTCTTTTACGGTGAAAAACAAGTCGGGGTCATCGCTGGCGTCGTACGTGAACCTTTCATCACTGTCCACAGTACTCAACCTGACCTCCCTGTTGATCTTGTCAAAGTTGTAACAGCATATGCGATTACCGGATAAATGAAACTCGCGCTTAACATTATCCAAAGGTTCGTGGAGGAAATTGGTCAGACACGGACCGTGTTTCATCTTCCTAGGTGCCAGTGCGAGATCACCCATAGCGCCCTCAACGTCTTGAGTCTTCTCGGGAGTTTTAGGTGATGATGCCTCGGCCATTGTTGCAGAATAATTACTGTTTTTCCAAATTCGTAAAACCTACGTACGTATTTTGTGTCTAGGTGCAGATATGTCATACTCAACTCATCTTTTTAAACACGTCGTTACATCCGGGGCTATCGTTACACACGTGTTAGGGGTTGGTCGTAGGCGTGGTTTGGTCCGCGGCACTCCAGACCTCATTCGAAGTTTGACAGGCCAGCGTGAGGACGAACTCTCGGATATCAGTGCTAGACGCTCGGGACTCTGTCTTTTGTTTTAACTTTTCTGTCGTGACAAACGTTAGCTAACTTACCTAAATTGTAATGATAGACTACCACAAAGTTTTTGACTACTGCCGGATACTGTTGTTTTAACGAACGATGTTCGTTTATTTTTAAATGACGGCTCTTTTTTACTTTTAAACTGTATGATCTTACTTAAAGGTCTGATATTTTTTATTTCACAACACGGTAAGATAAGACAGCATTTTCTAATGTTAACGAACGTGTTTGGTGCTTTTTTGTTAGATGAACAAACACTCTCAACTGTTTTTATTTAACTTTGTCAAACTATCTATAATAGTAATGATAGAAAAACTAGCTTATCTAATGCTTTATTTTCTAACTTTGCCTAAAATTGTTTTAATTACACCAACACGTCTTGACTTGTAGGGAAAACAATCATTGCACGTTTTACGCGTATATTTGATGTGAAAAACTTCCCTTTAACACGATTTCACCATTTAAAGTTTAAAAGCACATAACAACGGCCCACACACAAAAACAGTCATAAATTCCTTAAACACACTGGAGTGGATAACCAGATCGCCATTTAGATGGGTGGGGGTGTACAACAGGTGTCCAAACAGATGTCCAGTTATGGCGGGATGGAGGGAGGGATTGGGTGCTTGGTGGGTGGTATTTTTATGAGAGGCAATAAATCAAATTTTTTGAGACATAGTACCCTACGGTCTCTCTAATGTGCGCTGCATCCTAGTTTGTGCGGAGAGTGGAAGTTAAAGGCACCAGCGCAATCAATTGCATTTTTTTCAATGGAAACAACTTACGCCGTAATTTTTGCTCATAAAGGTAAGAGTAATACATCATTCGGAACTGTAAAGGGTCTACTTTTATATGTGTGCACTCACAATATCAACATTTTTTTTTATAAAATATATAAAATAATTTTATAAAATAAAGAAAACAATGATGCGCCATCTCATCTTGAACAGGAGCACTTCACAAAAATGAACCGAAAGTCAACAAATACATGCCTCACAGACATAAAAAATTCTATAGAAAGCTTTAAATTACTACTTAACGAAATAAATCAAATCGAAAACAAAAACTTTTTCATTATAATCCGTGAATATACACTTCTCTCTAAAGGCGCATCTAATGAGGAGATGGCGAGTCAGGATCATCATCTTCATCTTTGCGACACTGACACAGAAAACACTAGTTTATTAGTAAATAATTCAAATATCTCCTTACTATTTCCCCCCGACACATTCATGGTAATTACTTTTGCTGGGGCTTTGCAGCAAGCTTCAGCCTATTGTGTGTATTTGAACGCAGAACTCTTTAGCTGCGCTGACGGCACGCTCTCTGCTGCTGCAGGACACTAAACACGCTCTTGACAGTCTTGGTCTCGTGTTGTTTCCACCAGTGCGGCAATTTTTTTCATCACTAATTGATGGGTCTAAAATATAAAAGGCCCAAGGCCCGAGGCCCGAGGCACGGCCCGCGTCTGAACTATGATGTGAAAATTGGCCCGATCAAAGCCTGGCCCTAGAGGCGTAAAAAAGTCGGGGCCCGTCGGGCCGGGCTGAAATGCAGGGCTCTAGCGTTCCCCTAGGTAGAAATCACGTTTCCCCCTCAGGGGGCCCCCCCATCGTCGGGCCCTTAGAATCGTCCTAATTCACCCACAACACAATAATAAAAAAACAACACAAACAAAACAATCTTACAAACACTTGTGTGAAGGCATTTAATCGATTAAAATTGTTTAACATCTCAGCCAAAATTTGATTTTAAGATCTTTTTTTTTTTTTTAAAAAAGGAATCATGACATGAATCAAGTTTGTTATGCTCCAGTGTATATGCAACAGCAGGCCTCCTGAGACATGTTAGATCCTATAAAAACCACACATGTACTGGTGACAGAACACAAACAGAACTCATTACCTGCAATTTTCATGAAGATGCCATGATGGTCATGTCGGAGAATATATCAAAAGGTATTTTTATAATGTTCTAAATGTTTGTAAAGTGTATTTCTGAGACTGTTGAATTATTACTGTGCTAGCCAGTCATTTAATTATTAAATCGCTAATCTAACTGAAGACTTTACATTAAAGGCCACATTACATTCTAAGTGTAAGACAATAAACATATATGGCTATAAACATAGGGCTACCTATATTCCAAGGTGATGAACATGGTTTATTTTCTGGTGTCAAAATTATATGAAATATATTGTTTTCTCTCTTCCTCAGGTCAATGAAAATATCCCTTGTGTAAGGAAAAATGGAAAATGGAACATATTTTTACTTCATGTTGTTTGAAAATCTTGGGTGCATAAAATATGCTTTTTTCAGTTTGGGGTTTATTTTTTACTGTGTTGTCATATACTTTAATGTCCTTATTATTTTTGCTGTATTTCTGGAAAGGACATTGCACCAACCCATGTACATTTTGATTTCATGTTTATCAATCAACTCTGTATATGGTACAGCTGGCTTTTTCCCAAGGTTACTGACAGACCTGCTGTATGATACACATAGAATCTCCTATGAAGCTTGCCTCATACAGAGTTTTGTCATTTACTCATACGCAGCTTATGAGCTTATAATATTAATGCTAATGGCATTTGATAGGCTTGTTGCAATTAGTAAGCCTTTGCATTACAACAACATAATTACCCCACGTTTTCTAACTCTTTTAATAGTCATAGCATGGCTTTATCCAATGATTTTTGTTGGTTTTGGTGGTCTTTTGACTGCCAGGCTAAAGATGTGTGGTAACAAATTGTTTAAGGTATACTGCCACAACTACGAAATTGTCAAACTATCTTGTGTGAACCATAATATTAATAATATTTATGGCCTGATTGTAACAATTACAACAATTTATATTCCTTTGATTTTTATATTATATTCCTATGTCAAAATACTTATAATTTGTCAAAGAAGCTCACAAGACTTTAGGAGCAAAGCATATCAAACTTGTATTCCACACATAGCGATCCTTTTAAATTTCTCAGTTGCTCTATTTTGTGAGCTTACTTTGAGTCGGTTTGTGAATGGGGAAATTCCTACAGAGCTGGCTGTTATCCTTTCACTGGAATTTATTGTTATACCACCCTTTGTAAACCCAATCGTTTATGGTCTAAACATTCCTGGTATCCGCAGAAAAGTTAAACATCTTATAAAAGCCTCCAAATAGCCTGCTTTGTTGTAATACTGTTACACAGACAGTAAAGTTGAAAGAAATTTGAATGGTTCAATCAAGCAATCACTCGTCTTTTTAAAGCAATGTAAAGCAGTTAATATGTTAATATGTTTTAAAATGTTGTTTTTCACCTCTCTGATTTCTATATAGAAATATTTTAATCAGTTGACCATCTCAGTAAATAAACATCTTTGTGACAAAATTTGATAATACTTTACTTGAAGCCTTAAAATATATTACATACATTATAAAGCTAATGCTTTTTTTCATAAATAATTTTAACCAAAGTTAAAATGCATTATAATATATAAATGTTTGTTGGATGTGTGCTGCATTATACTTTCTAAAGGTGTAACACGGAATAGATGAGTATTATATAATGTATTTGATGTGGTTAGAATTATTCATACAATGCATTAACCTCTTAACTGTCACCCGTCCCCTCAGAGGGATGCCTAAGTTTACTTCAATATATTACAAATAAATACTAATCTAATCATGACAAACTATATATCATTGGAAAGGTCTAAGACTCCTGAATAGATATTTTACCACTTTTTTGTTACAAATTATGTAGGAACAGTAATAGATTAATTCATGACAAGAGTACACCTCAAAAATCTACATCATAACGAGTTCTGACCTTTGTCACAAAAAGCCTTTTTGAAAGCTTAAAACCTCAAAATTTGTCCTCCTCAAACCATTTTAAAATTGAACATTGCATTACCATGGAAATGGTATTTCAAATCATATTACAAAATGTTTTCGTTCATGAATTATAATAATTTAAGTTTGGATATTGCACTTTCATTTCTATGTTCAAAATATCTGCCTACACCCTTTACATATTGTCACAAATCCTGTCTGTGGCCTTCCGTCCGCTTGCCACCAGAGGTCGGCCTCCCATTATATTGACTTTCACATTACACAGACTGTTGCATGTCACTCTGGACTACATTTCCCATGCTCCATTTCACTGATTACGTTTTCAACTATGGCCAGTAACACACACTATATAAATCAGTCTCACGTCACCATTCAACGCCTAGTATTGTAAGCACATATTGCTACCCTAGCTGATAGCTACTTTACGGAGCCTGCTCTAGTTTTCTTAGTTTAGTCTTAAGCCTGATTTGGACGGTAATTGTTTCTCATATGGACATCTGTAAAAATAAATTTACATATCACCTCAGTGACAAAACTCATGGATTCAGATGGCGATTTATTCACAGTGAGCAATCCTACGAACCCGGAAACGCACTGCTCATGTGGCCAGTAACATGATTGTCTGCTGTAAATAAAATTAATTGTATATAAAAATGTATTCTTATTGTGTAAAATGTATTTAAAAAAAATACTTATTATTATGTAAAACGCATTATTATTATTCCAAGCATATTTTATAATATGTAATCCTATTTATTATTTGATTATTTAAATCTCTCGTTTAATAATAGGAAAATAGACGCGATATAGTTGTATATAATTATACGCGATATAGTTATGTATATATTCGTTTATAATACACAAAATTGTATTGCATACCTGCTGCAATTATAATAAAGACCTATTTCGAATGTTTACGCGCTTTTCTTCTTTTTCTGCTCCCAGTCACTGTGGTTGAGCAGTTATGAAGTATTGTTCTTTTAAATACCTTCCAGCATTTAATAAATAAATATGTATGCAAGTTACACCGAAGTACAACAGTTACTTTATGGTGTTGCTCAAAAAGGGTTTAAACACTGAATTTTGACTCAGTTTCTTCTCGTAAACTCAGAGATGTGGATTCGGACGGCAATTAAATACCACACGACCTTGGTGTTTGTCAAAAAACAGTAGGTGATTCGGCCGGGGATTTTTATGGGGGTGGTGAGAGATAAACACCAACATTCTGGATTCGGATGGCAGTTAAATCACCGACTACCCCCTGTAAATGGTGAAAATCACTTATGTACCCATGAGAAACAATTACCTTCAGAATAGGGCTACAGTCTTGCCTTGCCTATTTTCCCATGTTCAGATACTTGCCTGTGTATTTTACTTGCCCCTGCCTGGACTATTACTGTGTACCTGGATTATCTCTCTTTGTCTTGCCCTGTTGGATTACGTTCAACATCGATTGACCCTTGCCTATTTACTGGACTACTCTTTTGTCTTGCCCTCGATATACCTGTGTGCCATTGTCTGACCCTAGCCTGTTTTGATCACATCTTTTATAGGTGGGGTAAGCGATTTCTGGTAGCCAATGTTGATATTTGAAATCACCAAAACAAATACACCCTTACCCCAAAAGGGACTCGCCCCTATTTTGATAGCTCCACAACACACATACGTAACTACTGGCCTGGCAAGCATATAGTATTCTTTAACAGAGTGTGTTTTTTTTTTCCAATGAAACCAATATTTTTGTTTAAATTTTACTTAATTTTTTCATGCTATTTTACTCATTTTGAATGGTTAATTGTAAGCATCTCATTTAATTAATTCTAATTAATTCTAATGTGTTAATTTAATTATTAATATTGCTTGTAATATTTTGAAACAATTTTATTGAGTAAATATAGTGAATAATTTTTTACAGTGTAGGAAGTGGACATGCTTTGGCTGACTTATCACTGGCCTGACAGGTCGCACAGGCTGACAATATAATGTTGACCAAGTCATCCATTCGCAGCCACCAATATAACTCCCTGAGTCGTTGTTTTGTGTGAAGCAAACCCTGATGTCCCTCATGTGCAATGAGAATGATTCTCTGTCTGAGTGATATCAGAAACCCCCAATCGCTGTCCACGGAAAATCAATAGTGTCTCAACTGCCAGCTCATCTCGTATTGGAAAGTACAACCTTAGATCAACGGAGACTGACTTTTCAACTTTAGGCCAACCTGACTGAATTATTTGGTGCAGCTGTGTCAGTTCATGACCATCCTCACAACCCAGATAGCAACATAATGTCAGCCCAGATCCGGCCCACATCTGGCACATGTGGAATGATGATCTGGCCCACATGTAGCATGGAATGATGGCATTTGGGCGGATCACTCCTGTTTGCCAGATCTTGGCCAAAAGCAGGCCATAGCAATGCCACATGTCAGCCAAGAGCAAAGAAATAAACCACAACTGAACCTTATCTGAGCCACAAAATCTTCATATATTATTTATATAGTCCTCTAAGCTTGTTAACAAGCAAAATCACTGAAGGAAAGAAGAGTACAGAAAAAAAAGAGACAAACAGAAACTCAAGAACTACAACTGACTTAAGCCTTAGATTAATTCAGCTGAAGATAAAATACATTAAATCTCTGAAGATCTCAGCAGAGGAGGATTAAACAATTCCACAAACAGCATCATCAGCTTCACTTATTACTAACCAGACTGACTTTATTTCTGTTAGAGGTCTACAGAAGTTCTTATTGAGAATTATCAGGGGTTTAAATCTAATGTTTGTTTCATTTGACGTCTAGGGTTGTGACGATGAGGAAATTTTCCCACCGGTTAATCGACGTGTGACGACACCGGTAATACCGGTATCACCGTGGTGGGTGGTCGTTTGAGGTTTCCCTTTTTTCCTCGCTTTCCTTCAGTTTTAAATAGCTTGTAAATGCTCTGTGCATGTTTTACTTTCAAATTAGCTGCAATTCGGCATCAAGCAGTTGTTTGTTTTTAGTTCGTTTGAGTTTTCCCTCTTTCCCTCACTTTCCTTTGCTTAAATAGCTAGTAAAAGCACCGTGAGCATTTTACTTTCGCATTTTAAATTAGCGGCAATTCGGCATCAATTGCTTGAATTCAATTCAAGCAACAACAACAAAATACAACGTAGAACATATAACTTTTATTAACAAAACGTATAAAAATACACCATGCTATATGCCTAATATAAAATAACAAATAACTTACAAATTTTAAATGGGTAGCCTATACAAAACTGAAAATCAGTAAAGACAAACAAACACAATTATAAAACATAGAACGTTTATTAGCAAAACGGTTAAAAGTTTGGAGGCAAGGACTGCATACACCTTGATGTAAAATAGTGGGGGAAAAAAAATCACACAGTTTAAATAAAATAAAAATCAGCAAATACTGTGGAACCAAATAAATGATAAACGAATGTAAAAAAAAAAAAAAAAAAACGTCCAATATCACCTTAGATAAATAACAGGTCAACAGGCTTTTCAAAATCCAAAATATTTTTAAAACAGGCACTTTTACATTTCGTTTTGAAACTCTTCTGCCATCGTCTTGTCTGTCTCACCTCACTCTTCTTGTCTGTCAGCTCGACTCACTCTCCTCACGTGATAAATTAAATCTGATCTGAGATGCGCGACTGTCATTCGTTCGGTGTGCTGCATTGAGCAGCCGCGTTCAGTTTTAATTGTAGTGTCTGTTCTCTAACTGAACTAAATAATTTTTATTACTATTAAAAAAATCAAAATGACGGTGAGGGACGGCAAGTGACGTAACCGGTGTTGCGGCTTAACACCGTATCACCGCCAACACCGTCTATCGGAGTAGCCCCAGAGTGCACCCTGGATGATGGGGCGGGGCGACACATTAAGGTGGGGCGACACATGTCGCTCCGCCCACCCCCAATTTCATTGGTTTATGATACAGCAGAGCTTATTGGTGTAGTAGACGTTTGAGCATGAGCATTCTTTTATATACGTTTTTATGAATGATCTACGCTGTTTGGCTGTACTACAGAAATATTAAGTGCTAACAACAGCGAGTTTAGTTAGAATCAATTAGCAAATGTGTTTTTTATTTTTTTTTACTTATGACGAATTAGTTTAAGTTCCTATCAAACGCTTGGTGGCGGAATCTCCGAGTACTTCGGGCAGAACAGAGCTGTGTAATATGTGCGGCTCTCGAATTAATTCTGGGGAACAAATTCTTAATTCGTGGCCATGATATAGTCCTACCTATGCTATAAATAGCCTCACCTACGAGAAATATGAGACGTAAATAGTGGTCCTCAATCTCAACAGGTGGGTTGCACGTTAAATGAAGTCAGATATTATTGCACTTTTCACAGTACACGAAGCAGACATACTTAAACATTGAACAGTTTTAGCTGGGCGATGTTGATAAAAATGATCCACTGTTTGAGATTTAGCTGTTTTGTATAATGTATATTTATATGTAGCCTATATTCTTTATTTTAGGATCGGTGGATAAGCAAAAACTTAGGATATGATGATAATTCACTGTAGTTCAGTAAGACATAGGACAAACCCGCAAATGCGGTGACAAATAAGACAATAATACCAAATAGTCCATCAGCATGAACTGGGGTTTTGTGTGTTTATAATGGGAATAAAAACCTTGCTGAAACAATTATTTTTTTTTTTTTGCATATAGGCCTATTTTAAATGTTTTTGTTTACTAAAACAGCTGTTATTAAATCTGAACTACATCAAATATTATTATTAATGCGCTTTAGTGCGTATTTAAGCAATAGGCCTAAATGTTCATATATTTTTTCTGCAACATTTTTATTTATACTTTTATATATATAGGCTATAGCCTATGCACAAATTAAATTACATTCCATTATATAATCACGTATATTAGAGGAAAAACACTGCCAAGCCTCAATAGTGGAAGGCTTGGCCCCATTAATTCGCGCTGTTGTACATTCACAAGTCACTGTTTGCAGGAGGCTATGGATCCAATATGTTTTTCCACACATGTGTGGCGTAAACCAGTTCTGTATTATTGTCTTCTTTGCTGCCGTAAAACCAGCAAACAACATTCTCTTTTGTATTAATCTTATACAGAGACCAGAATCATCAAGAAGACACAAACTTGGGTTAGCAAACCAATCAATTTGTAGTAAGGAGTATAAAACCAGGTTTACATGTGTCCAAAGATTAATGACGATGGGACACTCCCAAAACATATGAAGAAAAGTACCTGATGATGCAGTGTTACATATATGGCAGTTAAAATTGGGTTGTAGTTTCATTTTGAATCTTTTGTAAGGAGTTATGCATGCTCTATGAATGACGTTGAAGTGAATAAGACGATGAGACAAGTTTTTAGATGTTAAGCTGAGGTTAGACCATGCCCTCTCCCAGTCGACAGATAAATTAAGGTCAGATAATTCCCTATTCCAAATAGTTTTAATAGAAAGAGGTTTTGTAATGCAATCAATAATCTTATTATATATCAAAGAAACAGATGGCCGACCAGCAGATGGTGCAATCCAATCCGCATAGGATGAGAGGAAATGGGAAAAGTCCACGGAACTCCATACGTTTTGAGAGCAGAACGTAATTGAAGAAAGACAAAATATGCGGATGCTGGTAAACAAAATTTGGTTCTTAATGTCTGAAATGAACAGAGGCCCTGGTTATCATATACAGGTGCTGGTCATATAATTAGAATATCATCAAAAAGTTGATTTATTTCATTAATTCCATTCAAAAAGTGAAACTTGTATAATGTATACGTTCATTCCACACAGACTGATATATTTCAAGTGTTTATTTCTTTTAATTTTGATGATTATTACTGACAACTAATGAAAACCCTTGGTCTTAATTACTTAAGACCAATACAAAGAAAGGATTTTTAGAAATCTTGGCCAACTGAAAAGTATGAACATGAAAAGTATGAGCATGTACAGCACTCAATACTTAGTTGGGGCTCCTTTTGCCTGAATTACTGCAGCAATGCGGCGTGGCATGGAGTCGATCAGTCTGTGGCACTGCTCAGGTGTTATGAGAGCCCAGGTTGCTCTGATAGTGGCCTTCAGCTCTTCTGCATTGTTGGGTCTGGCGTATCGCATCTTCCTCTTCACCCCATAGATTTTCTATGGGGTTAAGGTCAGGCGAGTTTGCTGGCCAATTAAGAACAGGGATACCATGGTCCTTAAACCAGGTACTGGTAGCTTTGGCACTGTGTGCAGGTGCCAAGTCCTGTTGGAAAATGAAATCTGCATCTCCATAAAGTTGGTCAGCAGCAGGAAGCATGAAGTGCTCTAAAACTTCCTGGTATACGGCTGTGTTGACCTTGGACTTCAGAAAACACAGTGGACCAACACCAGCAGATGACATGGCACCCCAAACCATCACTGACTGTGGAAACTTTACACTGGACCTCAAGCAACGTGGATTCTGTGCCTCTCCTCTCTTCCTCCAGACTCTGGGACCCTGATTTCCAAAGGAAATGCAAAATTTACTTTCATCAGAGAACATAACTTTGGACCACTCAGCAGCAGTCCAGTCCTTTTTGTCTTTAGCCCAGGCGAGACGCTTCTGACGCTGTCTGTTGTTCAAGAGTGGCTTGACACAAGGAATGCGACAGCTGAAACCCATGTATTGCATACGTCTGTGCGTAGTGGTTCTTGAAGCACTGACTCCAGCTGCAGTCCACTCTTTGTGAATCTCCCCCACATTTTTGAATGGGTTTTGTTTCACAATCCTCTCCAGGGTGCGGTTATCCCTATTGCTTGTACACTTTTTTCTACCACATCTTTTCCTTCCCTTCGCCTCTCTATTAATGTGCTTGGACACAGAGCTCTGTGAACAGCCAGCCTCTTTTGCAATGACCTTTTGTGTCTTGCCCTCCTTGTGCAAGGTGTCAATGGTCGTCTTTTGGACAACTGTCAAGTCAGCAGTCTTCCCCATGATTGTGTAGCCTACAGAACTATACTGAGAGACCATTTAAAGGACTTTGCAGGTGTTTTGAGTTAATTAGCTGATTAGAGTGTGGCACCAGGTATCTTCAATATTGAACCTTTTCACAATATTCTAATTTTCTGAGATACTGAATTTGGGGTTTTCATTAGTTGTCACTTATAATCATCAAAATTAAAAGAAATAAACACTTGAAATATATCAGTCTGTGTGGAATGAATGTATACATTATACAAGTTTCACTTTTTGAATGGAATTAATGAAATAAATCAACTTTTTGATGATATTCTAATTATATGACCAGCACCTGTATATCACCGCACGTGTTTACCCCTAAAGAAGACCAAGAGGGTTGGACAAATGGACGATTTCCGCATACAAAATTAAGATTGTGCCATAAAGGTGTACTGTTACAAACTTTGAAGGGTCCTCCTATCTGACGTTCAATCGTTTTCCAGATTTTAATAGAGTTAGCCACAACCGGACCAAATTTACAATTATCACCTTTTTTTCCTGTGCCAGTAAATAAAATATCTTGAAGTATATTTGGTTTAACCTTGTCAGCGTCAATCACCCTCCATGAAACTGTAGATTGAGGATCAACCCAATTATGAAGAGCCTTAAGCTGGAACGACCAATAATACAGTTCAAAATGTGGTACAGCCAGTCCTCCTGCGCTATTAGGATGTTGTAATGTGGTAAATTTAATTCTGGGGCATTTATCATTCCAGATAAACTTAGAAATTATGGAGTTGATCTCCTTAAAGTAACCTGGAGGGGGAGAAAGTGGTAGCATAGAGAAAAAAATTTAAATCGAGGTAACAAATTCATCTTAACAGTTGAGATTCTTCCTTGGAGAGAGACTTTAAGATTCTTCCATCTTTGAATGTCATTTTTGACCTTAACTAAAAATATTATTAAAATTGTCTCTGGCAATCTTATGAATGTTTTATATATGGCAATGCCCAAATAGGTGAAAGATTCCTTAATAGGGATAAATGAGGGAATAGAAGAATTAACTTTAACATTGTTAATTGGCATTAAAGCAGATTTGCTCCAATTTATTTTATATCCTGATAAGCTACTAAAATTATCAAATTCCTTAATTATACTAGAGACTGAAACGTCAAAGTGGTCTAAATATAGAATAATATCATCAGCGTATAATGAAATACTATGATTATGATCATGAATCTTAATCAATACTTCAGATTTCCTGATGGCTTGTGCTAAGGGTTCAAGAGATAGACAAAACAATAAGGGGGAAAGCGGACATCCCTGCCTCGTTCCCCGCTGTAAAGGGAACGGGGGGGGGGGATAATATTACCAGCTATGACTGATGCTGCAGGTGAGTGGTATAATGTTTTAATCATAGAAATTAAGTGTTCACTGAAGCCGAAACATTGCAGAACTGCCCACATGTAATTCCACTCTAGCCTGTCAAAGGCTTTTTCTGCATCAAGTGAAAAAAACGCCCAAGGGGTCGGGTGGGAGTCCGCAAAGTCAAGAATATAAAAGATTCGATGCATATTGTCAGACGCATTGCGCCCCTTCATGAAACCGGTCCTCCTTGATCACGCTATGAATTGCCTTTTCCATACGAGAAGCAAAAACTTTAGCATAGATTTTCAGATCACATGGGATAAGCGAAATCGGTCTGTAGCTGGAACAATCTAATGGATCTTTCCCTTTTTTAAGAAGTAATGATATCAATGAAGTTTTTTGATCCGTACGAAATACCCCATGTTCAATTGCAAAATTAAATGAATTAAGCATAAGTGTCCCTACCAAATCCCAAATTTCTAAATATAATTCAGGGGGGAGACCATCTAGACCTGGCGATTTGCCCTTTTGAAAACTTTTTAGAGCGACGTGGAGCTCCTCCATACTTAATGGGGCCTCCAAAGATTCTTTATCCATCTGTGAGATCTGAGGCAATTCCAATTTATCTAAATACTGCTTACAAATTGGTTAATCAAAATCTGTTTCGGCTTTATACAGATTTGTGTAAAAACCTTTAAATATGTCATTAATTGACACAGGGTTCATGGTGGCCTGATCATCCGATGATTTTATTGCGCTAATATATGCCTTAGACTCACATTCTTTCAGCCTAAGGGCCAATAAGTGACTAGGTCTCTCTGATTCGAAATAATATTTTTGCCTAGTCCTATGTAAGATAAATTCCACCTTTGAGTGTGAAAGTAAATCATATTCTTCTTTTAAAGAGGACAGCTGGGTAGCCTGTTGCTCAGTAAAATGTTGTTTTTGTAGGTTTTGTAATGATTGGATTTTATTTTCTAATTGTGTAAACTGGTGAATTTTCGCTTTGGCAAGAGTAGAAGAGAAATATATACAGAAACCTCGTATAGCACACTTAGTCGTTTCCCACAGTATTTGAGGATCCACATCAGAGGGCATATTAATTTCAAGAAATTCCTTTATGTATTATTTTAGAGAAGTAATGAAAGTCTGATTACTTAGTAATGATATGTTAAAGCGCCATCTAGGGGACTTGGCTTTAATATCGGAAAGAGAAATATTGCATAAAAAAGCAGAATGATCGGATAGTAAAATTGGTAATATAGAGATGGAGGAATTAGACAAAATTAAAGATGGGCTGAAAAATCTGTAGTCTATCCTAGAGAAAGTCTTATGTCTATTAGAAAAATAAGTCCTTAGATTTAGTATTCTGAATTCTCCAAAGATCGATTAAGTTGAGCTCAGGGATAAATTTATTTAGTAATTTAGAGGATGGATTGGCTGTTGTATCAGATTGAGATTTATCTAAAGCAGCATTTATGACAGCATTAAAATCACCACCCACCACTAGAGGGCAATCAATCTGCTCAAGTAGAGTTTTGGAAACCAATTGTGAAGAATGCACTGTCTGTCTCATTCGGACCGTAGATAGAGACCAATGCTAACCTAGTATTATGCATTTTGCAATGGATAAAAACAAATCTACCCTCCTCATAATTTCTGAGGTGTTCAATCGTTAAATGTAACTTCCTGTTAACAAGGATAAGCACCCCCTTAGTTTTATTAAGAGCGCAGGAGAAGGCTGCTAATTTATAATACTAATTCTGGAAACGTGCCACGTCAGATTGTTTTAGATGTCCAGTCCATTTTTGAGTTCTGTGTGAAATTTGATCAAGTTTGACTTTTCTTCTCTGTTTTTTTTTGTGTTGTTGCAGTGCAAACAAAAACAATAAGCATGTGAATACCAAAACATTTGCAATTGGAACAATTTTCTGACAGAATTGCAAGGGTGCCGATATTTTTGGCCATGACTGTATATTACATAACTATATTGTAATAATATATAATGTTGTGCGCTATCTGTCACGCCCACTGAAGGCTCGTCAGTAGATCACGCATGCGCTGATAGCTCTGAAGTGAACTATCCCTGAAACAGAACCTACTCCAGAGCAGGCTATCTTTAGAAAGCAAGTTGCTATGGTTACTTACATACCCTGAAAGTTACCTCTGATTTTGGAACGGAAAACTGAGTTTATCCGCTAGTTTATCCTCAAACATACCCGGGTATGTCACATAACCTGCTTTCTGGAATACACCCCTGGACTATGGAGTCCTGAACTAAAATATACTAGATTAATTTAAAATCAACTGTGCTAATATGAATTAGCATGACAGAGGTTGCATATAAAACATGGAATGAACCAGGAAAAGCTTAAAATTGTGCAGAACTGAGAAGCAAATCCAAGAGAAACAATAGCCGTGAGGAAAAAAACAGTTGTTTGTTTTGTTTGCAAACAAACAAAAACATTACTGAACAAGAGAACAAGCAAGCAAAGTAAACTGCACACATCAGGTGTCAAAATAAAAGGAATGCATAGTAATCTCTTTGCAATTAATTCTTCATAAATTCTTGCAATCAGCTGTTGGTGTCAGTTTTGCAACATTTTTATTACTATTATTTTAAAATATTTATGTATTTATGTTAGCTGCTAAGAAAATATGATCAAAGAAGGTTGTGAAAATAAACCTTTATTTACCTTTTGAGCTTTCAATAAATATATAAATAAACATCACAAAAATCTAACTTTTCAATAAAATACAATATATATATAAGTAACCCAAATTTACCCTGGACACATATATATATATATATATATATATATATATATATATATATAGATATATATATATAATACACACTGGCCACAATTATTTGTAGTTCTAGAAATCATTATGAGCAAAATCTCTGAAGATCTATATTCCTATTCATATTTACTTTGTATATTCTTTTTTTTACACACCAGGGTGAATAGGCAGTTATCCAGCCATGGCTTCCTGTTCCACAGGATTATAAATATGAGGGCCAAGTTCCCTTATATCATTCATCACAATGAGAAAAAAAAACAAAGAATATACAAGTGCATCTCAATAAATTAGAATGTCGTGGAAAAGTTAATTTATTTCAGTAATTCAACTCAAATTGTGAAACTCGTGTATTAAATAAATTCAATGCACACAGACTAAAGTAGTTTAAGTCTTTGGTTCTTTTAATTGTGATGATTTAGGCTCACATTTAACAAAAAACGACCAATTCACTATCTCAGCAAATTAGAATACTTCATAAGACCAATAAAAAACATTTTTAGTGAATTGTTGGCCTTCTGGAAAGTATGCTAATTTACTGTATATGTACTCAATACTTGGTAGGAGCTCCTTTTGCTTTAATTACTGCCTCAATTTGGCGTGGCATGGAGGTGATCAGTTTGTGGCACTGCTGAGGTGGTATGGAAGCCCAGGTTTCTTTGATATTGGCCTTCAGGTCATCTGCATTATTGGGTCTGGTGTCTCTCATCTTCCTCTTGACAATACCCCATAGATTCTCTGTGAGGTTCAGGTCAGGCGAGTTTGCTGGCCAATCAAGCACAGTAACACCATGGTCATTGAACCAGCTTTTGGTACCTTTGGCAGTGTGGGCAGGTGCCAAGTCCTGCTGGAAAATGAAATCAGCATCTCCATAAAGCTTGTCAGCAGAAGGAAGCATGAAGTGCTCTAAAATTTCCTGGTAGATGGCTGCGTTGACTGTGGACTTTAGAAAACACAGTGGACCAACACCAGCAGATGACATGGCAGCCCAAATCATCACTGACTGTGGAAACTTCACACTGAACTTCAAGCAACATGGATTCTGTGCCTCTCCACTCTTCCTCCAGACTCTGGGACCTTGATCTCCAAATGAAATGCAAAATTTACGTTCATCTGAAAAGAGGACTTTGGACCACTGAGCAACAGTCCAGTCCTTTTTCTCCACAGCCCAGGTAAGACGCTTCTGACGTTGTCTCTGGTTCAGAAGTGGCTTGGTAGCCCTTTTCCTGAAGACTTCTGAGCGTGGTGACTCTTGATGCACTGACTCCAGCTTCAGTTCACTCCTTGTGAAGCTCTCACAAGTGTTTGAATTGGCTTTGCTTGACAGTATTCTCAAGCTTGCAGTCATCCCTGTTGCTTGTGCACCTTTTCCTACCCAAATTCTTCCTTCCAGTCAACTTTGCATTTAATATGCTTTGATACAGCACTCTGTAAACAGCCACACCTTTCAGTAATGACCCTCTGTGACTTATCCTCTTTGTGGAGGGCGTCAATGTTCATCTTCTGGATCATTGCCAAGTCAGCATTCTTCTCCATTATTGTGGTTTCAAAGAACAAGAGATACCCGAATTTATACTGTAGGGATGGTCATTAATTGAAACTCAAATGTAAATATTCTAATATTTTGAGATAATGATTTTTGACTTTCATGAGCTGTAAGCTCTAATCATCAAAATTAAAACAAAAAAACTTTTGAATTGTTTTGCTTTACATGCAGTGAATCTAAAATATATGAAAGTTTCACTTTTTGAAATAACTTACAAGAAAAAATTAACTTTTTCAAGACATTCTAATTTATTGAGATGCACCTGTAGTTCTGATGTGCAGCAACAGATTGTTGAGCTTCACAAAATATGGTCAAGAAAATAGCACAAAATAGAAAGTAAAAAAAAAAAAAAAAAAAAGACAATAATCAACTGGAAATTCTGCCTACAGTATATTGTCCGTGTCTATATTATCTTAATGCAATGGAAGATAGTTTGAGTGGCCAAAGACTCTCCAAGGACCACAACTGAATAATTGCAGAGAAGAGTTGAGTCTTGGGGTCAGAAACCCTTATAACGGGCCGTGGTTGAATCTTCCAACAGAACAATGATCCAAGAGGACCATCACAATCAACACAAAAAATGGGTGAATTTTGGATATGAAATTTACTGCTGTGAATGTTGGTTTAGAAAAAATGTGACCCAAGTATTGGGAATCCAAGTGATTGTATTAATAATAATAATAATAATAATAACACCACCATTGCATATCATTTTGTTTTCAGTACAGACATGATCAAAATTTTGAAGCTCATGTGGAAGTTTGCTAACACCACCTAGTGGGTGGTACAACCACTGATTTAATCCACCCTTTTCCACCAGTTTGAATGTGGAAATGGGGATTTGTGGACTGGTTGCCAACATAATATGGTCATTATCCTACTGACCTAGTAATCAGTGGTGCCAGAATATTGTACAGATTTTAAAGACTGTTGTGCTTTCCTAGATTCCTTGAGATGAGTAACAACACATCACAAATACAATTTATTTGTAGAGGGGTATACATATAATCAGTGGTGTAGTGGTGCCTGGAGAAGTGGGTATACTCTTAATTTATGCCCCCGATTTTTTTATTTATTTTTTTAACGGCCCAGCAAAGGCCTGTACATAAAGAGTGACATGTAAAACTAGTCTTGCATATTTAGTTCACTCCAAAATGGGCCAGTAATATTTGCACACTGTCACTTAACTTCTGCTGCTTTAGTAAGGATCATTATAAAAATAATATTATCCACAGAAGAGGTGCAGATTTTGCAATAAATAATTAAAATAAATAAATAAATATATAAACAGACTGCAGCAACTGACATTTTGTCAGAACCTCTAGTAAATTGCATGCTATTTTGTTTAGTTGTCTGTTCAGAATTGTGGGAGAATTGTGATCTCTACTTGAAAAAAAGAAAAAGAAAAAATCATTTCAGAAGTGAGGGGGACAGAAATGTCAAATATAATAACTTTGTCTAATTGACAGATTTTGTGACTATTATTATTATTTATTAATTATTACCTCTTGCTTTTAATTGGCTGAGAAATCAAATACACTGCTGGACTATGCTATGTGAATATACCCGGTACAACCTGTTTTGCACATTCCTCTTGCACGTCCCTGTTTATATTAATATTTATTAAATCCACAGTAGACTGTATTGCACATTTTATTTTATTTAATTGCACATTTTACTCCTTATTTTATTTTTATCTTTTTTTTTCTTATTTTTTATCTTACTCTTACCTATATTTATATATATTCTCGTGTTATGTTTAATTTTTTTTGCACTGTCCATTGAGCGGACCTGTCCTGACCTACATTTCACTACTGATTATACCCTGTATGATTGTGTATGTGAGGAATAATAAATAACCTTGAACCTGGACAATAACCAATCATTTATAATATTTTTCCTGTATTTTCCTAATGACTATTTTATTATTTGTTTATATACTACATTTTTCCCCCATTTTTGTCACAGAATAAGGCAGAAGATATATTTTATAGCCTAGTATCTATTGCCAAGTGTAATAAATGCTATGTCAATTAGCACTGCATTATTCAGAATCAGATGCTTTTTTATTACCTGGAGATGACTTGAAAAACACTCATAAACCATATAATGTCGCAATCATGTGTTTACTGTCTTCGCGTCTTTTTATTCAGCTACAGTAGAGATAGCTTTGGCTACAGCGATAGCTGGGTTCTTGCATGTCGTGACTCGTAAGTTAGTAGCTACTTCTATGAGGCCGTGTCGGACTTTCTGCGCGAGAGCGCCATCCGGCTTCGAGTATAAATGAAACATACACTGCATGAGAGTGTTTACGTCTCATTCCTGACCGCATCACTGTCTTAACTGGATGTTTTTAGAGAATATTTGCATTTATTCACATGCCATTGGATTAGTTACTCATATGCTGGACTGTCATGATTTGGCTAATGCAGGACACTACTGAATGACGCGCATCAGAGGGGATTTAGAAGTGTGTATACTTAATGCTGACTGATAAAGAAGTGGGTATACGCCGTACACCTGCGTATACCCTCCACTACACCACTGCATATAATACACAAGGAATGTTACACTGCAAATAAATATTTCACTCGAAACAATAATGCAGAAAGGAAAAAAAAAAAAACACATTCTGTACTTATACACATTACACTTAAGAAAATGGTTCTTCCTTTGGTTTTCCAAACCTATTACTCATTAAAAAAATAAATAAATACAAATCAGTAAAGCTGTATTTGACCCTCTCGACCAGTGAGGTCAACTAAAATATTACTTTATTACTCTTTGAAACACTAAAGCATTTCACATTTTTTTTTATGAATGTTTATTTGGATCTTAATAGGATTATATAGCATTTTTAATCAAACAATAGTACACTGAGGATATTTTCAGTATAACAAATTAGCAGGGTGTTAATGGCACAAATTCAATATTAAGACAGAGACATAGGTAAATCTAATTCATTGGGGGGGGGGGGGGGGCAAATAAATGAATAGGGCAGTTATATTATTGCATTTGGAAAAGCTGAACGCCATACTAAAACCTAAACCATGAAACAACTGCCAAAAAAAAATAGTTTCTTTTTGCAAAGGAATAAGTGCTTGAGAACTGATAGGAAATAAAATTGTCAAACAGTACAGCCACCAGCATTTCTATTCTGGGGTCCGTTCTTCGTATGCTGCTAACTCGGTTAGCTGGATTTGATTGTTGATGATTTAGCTTGATCTTGGATTGGTTGCTTCTTCAAAGCTCATCCCGGAGTTGCGGTCATAGCAACAGGTCCATAAACTTAAACCTGCTCGGGAGCAGGCTTATTTCATATAAACAGGATTAGATCACATTTTTTTAATAGATACTTAAATCTGTCCCAGCAACCGCTACTTTATTACAAGAGTACCCCACTGATCCAGTGACAATAATTTAAAATAATGAAAAAAATATATAATTTTGAAAATAATACAATGCTGTGTAGACTATAATACTATAGACACTGCCAGTTTTACTCATTGAAAGATTTATTCATCATAAAATAATTACCTTTTAATTGGAGGCTTACACACATGCTATACAGTTAATGTGAGTCGTGCATTAATTTGAGTGGTGACAGCTATAATGGAAGTGGCTTGATGGAGTGCAGGAGATGCAGATAACTTGATCTTGACCCTTAATGCTGTTACATAACAAATCTGCTTCAAATATTAAATTAAATGAATTGTTAATTACAACATTGACAATCATGTAAAACAAATTAAAAAAGAAAAACACTGCACATTTAATTTTTTATATATTATAACATTTATTTTGTTCGCTTGACTGTTTCCTTATAAAGGTCCTTAATTTGTCAAGCTTTTCGTCAGGTGTCTTTTTTTAATTATATGATGTCATTACGTTGCTGACTTGCCACCAGCCAATCGCTGCATTGCTGATCGTGGTTTTGAGTATCGATACATCAGCCCTTTTCGGGGAACACTAGAACGTGCAGTAATCTTAGACAACTTAATCTAGATATTTTAATCAAGTCCGCAAATTCATTTGAAGAACCAAATTAGCCAGAGATCAGTTATCACGATTACAAAATTTGGCATCTTTCAAATCATCTCTGATATATCAAGCAAGGTACGAAGAACGGACCCCTGGTGTTTTTTTTTTCTTGTGGGTGTTCAAGTAACCAAATGCGTATCCAGCGTGACAAAGCCAGCAGAAATTCAGGGAGCAACAAGGTGCTGTCCTGCCTGCCTACTGATTACCAATGCATATAACACTACATAAAGGGTGCGAGCATCAACGGAGATAGAGATATATCAATATAAAATGGACACAGGTTTATGAGAGCACAAAAAATAAACATGCTCATAGAGCTTTAAAAGGTAGCAGCAGCAGCTCTCAGCAAAACCTCTGAGAATAATGAGCAGACCATGTCTACCATATTGTCTATGTGGATTGATATTGAAATCTGCACATCAGCAAACATCGAAACATAGCAAGTGGGCCAAACACAGCAGAAGTTATGGTGGTAATGTGACACTCTTGAAAAATGTTACACAAATAAAATCAAAGCTGTGAGGTTTTCTTTCTCTGAGCAAGACATTCAATTGCAAAAGAACAAAATGATCATGACAATATTTTTTTTGTCATATATAAACCACTAAAAATGAATAAGCAGTCATGTTTACTTTTTTTGTTTGAGAGCCATAAGCCATAATAATTTCACAGTGATAAAACAACACTAACAGAACAGTTAACTGACAGGCCTATGGGACTGGTTTTACACAAGATGCCCATGAAGACAATGATCTTGCCACTATTTAAATTAAGCTACACTGATCTGCGAAGCAGGTTGTTCTTGTCAGGCTCTAGAAATTCTTCAACTAGAGCAGCAGTCACTTTTCTTAACTCCTCCTCCAGACTGGAGATATCACTGCAAAAAAAATACAATTGAAAAACACAAAAACAAAAATAAACCAAATTTGTAATTATTTGTCTTCCATTTTCAAAAACAGAGAAAATTAGGTAGTGTGCATAAAAATACAGTGGCCTCAAAATGCATTTGAACATTTAAGCCACACAAATGCACGAATGGCATTCTCAGAACCAGTGTCAATCTTCTGAGCCATTTTTGCAATGATGTTTAATGAACTGAACACAAAAGTAGCGAATGCATGTTCAACAATATCATTCATTTGAAAACTTAAATAGAAGATACAAACCGTTCTCCCGGTGCTGCACAGAATTCTGTGTAATACTTGATCTTTGGCTCAGTCCCGCTGGTCCTAAGTGTTGCAACAATGGCATTCTGAAATGTGAATGTGACCATTTGGCTATTTTTTGACAATGGAAGGACCTAAAGGAGATATTAAAAGTTAAAAAAATTATTCCAGTCAAACTGTTTGTCAATGACTTAAAATCAAGAAATATAGAACTGCTTTGACATACGCATTTTTTGTCAGGCTGACTGCTGTCATAACCAGTGGTCACATCTCTGATGTGTGTGATGCCGTAGTCTCCACATGATTCTGGGTAAACACCTGGACCCCCAAAATTGCGCAGACGGCTAAATAGTTTATGAATAGTTGGTGGGTCATTGCAGATGACATAGGATGTTCTGGAAATGTGATAACCATATCTGGGGTACAACAGTGAAGCAAACAATCAACACAAACTGTACGATCAAAGTAAAATGTGAACGCAATGGTATAGTATACACCTAATATAATTTGGATTGGATTATCATTAGACACTTAAAAAAGAAAAAAAAAAGTAGCAGAAGAGATACATTTCATAGATGTTGATTAGTTGTTGGTTCAAGGAAAGGTTTTTGGTGTGTAGATAAGCAGCCATCTCAGCCACAACAGCAGCTGTACTGACTCCATCCTTATCAAGAACCATGTTCCCACACAAAAACCCTGGCATCAAAATAAAGACGAAGACACAATGTTATCATTCTTCTACATATGCTTTTACACTCAAATTGATAAATACAAACCCTTTTAAACTTCAACACAACACTAAAGGTCTCTGCACACCGAGTCCGAAATATTAGTCCGAAATTTTCGCACGTTAAAAAATAAATACGAACTCACATTCACGAGTTCACATTTACATATAATAAATAGAATAAAGTTTATGCGTATTTGGCGTGCTGTCCGAGGGGAGAGCTCAGAGCTCGGAATTTTGGCCCGAACCCAGAGTACCCCCCTAAAGATTAGGACAGGAATAGTTGTAAGTGCGGAGAAGGGGTGGCGGAAAACTGCCAATGAACAGAGGTAAGTCTGCTGTGTATATATACACACCTCTTATCTTGTTAACTGGGTTGATTACTGATTGTTCTCCTCTCGTGTTAATTAGGTTATTTATCTGAATGTGCTCCTCCCGAACTTTGTTAATAAAACATCATTTGTGTCAATCACATTTGCACACTGCCTCCGAAACTTTCGTCCGTCAAAAACAAATTCGGATCAGGTTCGATTTTCTGCATTTTCGCATCCGTTGCATGCATTTTGATAGGAAAGGATGAGGAATACGAAAAAACAGAAAAACGCATGCGGAAATTTCAGACTACGTGTGCAATGGCCTTAATTGTGTGACGTATTCTGTAAACAGGGTTCCTACGCATTTTCCATTTCAAAATTCCATACTTTTCCAGAGTCAAATTTCCAAACCTCTCGGTAGATTTTCAGACCATATTTAACATAAATGGTTCAGAGCATTGTTTTCAGCTTTATATTTGGTATGCATTATAGTCATCTGTAAATATTTGTATTTTCTCAGGGTTTTTTTCATTGATTTTCTCGAAGTGACAACATACAGATTCCCTAAAATAAAAAATAATAAAATAAAAAACACAGACTTTTACATGAACACAAGAAACTTTTTTGTGCCCTCGAGAAACTATTCACATGTGCATGGTAATGTTTTGCATGCTTACGCATTACAATTTCTAGTTTTATATAACCTATTTCCTTTGTGTATCACTGCCATCTTACTATGAATAAAACGAGAGCGGGGGGATCACGTGACCCTTCGACGGCGATGCAGGCTTAAGCCCGATTCGGACGGTAATTGTTTCTCATATGGACGTCTGTAAAAATAAATTTACATATCACCTCAGTGATAAAACTCATGGATTCGGATGGCGATTTATTCACCGTGGAGGAGCGAGTTCTGTGATCCTGCGCACCCGGGAACTGCTCACATGACCAGTCACATGATTGTCTGCTGTAAATAAAATTAATTTTATTTACAAATTTATTCTTATTATTGTGTAAAATGTATTTAAAAATACTTATGTAAAATGTATTCTTATTATTCCAAGCATATTTTATAATATTTATTTGATTATTTAAATCTCCTGTTTAAAAATAGGAAAATAGACGCGCTATAGTTGTATATAATTATACGCGATATATATCTGTTTATAATACACATTTTAAAATTGTATTGCATACCTGCTGCTGCCATAATAAAGACCCATTTGAAAGTTTATGTGCTTTTCTTCTTTTTCTGCTCCCAGTCGCTGTGGTTGAGCAGTCATGAAGTATTGTTCTTTTAAATACTTTCCTGCATTTCAGAAATAATATGTAAATTACACCGAAGTACAACGTTACGGTGTTCGGGAGTGCTCAAAAAGGGATTAAACACTGAATTTTGAATCGATTTCTTCTCGTAAACTCAGGGATGTGGATTCGGACGGCAATTAAATCACCAACTACCCCCTGTATATGGTGAAAATCACTTACGTCCCCCTGAGAAACAATTACGTCCGAATAGGGCTATAGTCTTTCGCTCTGCTCACTTTGCCACATATTGTGTGATCCTGTCAGTAAATTTTAAACCACTCCGCATTTGACCCATCATGAGTGCTTCGGCAGACAAAGGGGATCGGAAAAGAGAGATTGAGCAATCGCCAATGAAGAAAAAATTCAGAGATTCCACCATCTCCAGAGAGAACCTCGACAATGCTATTGCTAACGGTGTTAAGCTAGCACTTAAAGAACAGCAAAGCACTTTGAATTCAGTTGTGAATTCGGCAGTAAGAGATGCGATGGACTCGATGCTGATTCCAGCATTGCGCGAACTGCGTGAGGACATACAAGCGAACAACAAGTCTGTTAAAGAGCTAAGAGAGGAGTTTGAGGCCATAGTTACCACGGCGAAGCAGACACGTGACCGCGTTGATTCTGTTCAGGCAGATGCACGTGAGGATAGGAGGACAGTCACGGACTTAAAAAATCAGCTGGAGCGACTCACCGAGAAGATGACGGATATTGAAGATAGGGGCAGGAGGAACAATGTTCGTCTGGTGGGGTTACCAGAGGGGGCGGAGGGTCCCGACGCAGCTGGTTTCCTCAGAGTTAATCTTTCCAAGTGGATTCCTTCCTTGAGGGGCCGTGACACTGAGATTGACCGGGCGCACTGCGTGTATGACGGAGGGAGGGGCTCCGATCGGCCGCGCACTCTCATCTTCCGTGTACTAAGATGGCATGAGAGATCGGAAATCCTGAAAGGTGCCAGGCAGGCTTATCCGGTGAAATGCGCACAGGACAATGTCACACTTCTATTTTTTTCCAACTTTAATCCAGCTACAGCGATCAGGAGAAAGGCATTTAATCCGGTTTTGAAGAAGATGACAGCGCTTGGTCTCCAGCCCTTCCTCATCTATCCGGCGGTAACTTTTGTGTTCTTGTTGTCCTTCCCTCTCTCCCTCCCTTTTGATTGGACCTTGAGATGTTGAGTATGTGTCTGTTGTTTAGTTTTGTTATATTTTGGATGCTATGTTGTGTTATGTGTGAAAAAAATAAAATAAAAAATTGTTGATAACAAAAAAAAAAAAAGAATAAAACGAGAGCATGGATGCACATGAATTAACAGAGATCTACCTGCTCAAAATTTTGCTTTTCTTATGGTAGTATCTCTAATATCAAGGCCTGATGTCCAATTTAACACATACTCTGTGGTAATGCAGCTTTTACAGAACTACAAAAAAATAAAAAATCACCTTAAACAAATGCCACTGTAGTGCTTAAATATTGGGGGGGGGGGGGAGAAGAACTGTATTAGCTTGGCATTTAGACATGAACACTTATCATATGATCCTCAACAGTGGTGACAATAATTATTCATGCTGCAGTGCATGATGGGAGTTTTTACTATGGTGTTACCCAGAATGCATTGTAGCATGAAGAATTTTGTTGATTGTCACCATTGTTGAGATTCATATGCTGGTTCTTGATGTCTGTGTGTTTCTAAATAATACTGGAGCTCAAATTTTTATATGCATTACACAGCTTTAGAATTAATTCATTATAACTATTAGAGCAACAATTTCCTTGCCTGCTGTAGTTTCACAGGGTTGATTATTCAAAATAAAAAAAATAAAAAAAAGTTATTTTGCATGTAATCAGGCCAGCGCCTGATGATTATCTCATCATATAAAAACAACTAATAGCTGCTTACTGTAGAGCACTACCCTCTCTGCTTTATAACACCACATGCATTGCAACAAAGAAAAATCTAACACAAGAGTCAAAGGTCAAGAGCCCAACTAAAGCAAACACTGGTCTCCATGATGGTAGCATAATTTTTTAACCAATAAAACATCAACATCTGATCCTCTGTAATTCTCAATAACAGCAGGTGTTCATCACTAATGCACAATCATCATTTAATTAGTCACTTAATTATCTCATTAACTTTAACTTTTTGAGGACTTGGGATTTGACTTGAGACTTGCTTGTGACTTGAAAGGAATTACTTGGTTCCTCCTCTGGTGAAATCAGCTGCTGAGTTCATGGGTGGAATAAACATATGGCAGGACTTTAACGTTCTGACCCCTGGACTATCCAACTCTGCCAAACGCAGGGTCAAAACAACCCAACCGCTGGGTTTGTCCCTTTTTAACCCAGCGCTGGGTTATATTTAACCCAGCATTTTTTTAGAGTGTAAGAATTTCTGTGATGGTTTCTATTGTTTTGTTTTGTTTTCAGCAAGGAAATGATACTCATACTGTGCTGCACATTATTGGCAATATTGAGCTGAAGCTTGACTTTGCAAATTTAAAATCGCAAATCAAATCGCAATCGCAATATCTGTCAAAAAAAATCGCAATTAGATATTTTCCCCAAATCGCACAGCCCTATTTTCGTTGTATGCGATTGACATGGAGTAGCAATTTGACGATTTCATGTTAAATTAGTAAATAAAAGATTGCTCTGATCTGTCATATAGGCTATAAGGGCTTAAACGGATCGCAATTGATCCGTGATATACAGACCAAGGGCCTCATTTATAACTGTTGCGTACGCACAAAACCTGCCCTGAAAGAGGCGTATGCCACTTCCTACGCAAAAGGTGGGATTTATAAAAACAAACTTGATGGGAAAATTTGTGCACCTGCACGCAAACTCTGACCCATGCGTACAAACTCTTTTTCATGGAGTGAGAAAATAAATGAAGTAAACAACGATTTTAAACTGTTTTCATGACGATATACACATTTACATTAAATATTCCACTCTCATAATGTAAATAAGCACTGAAATTACATGAAGTCATTATGCAGAAGTTAAACAAAAATTAGGCTATATGAATTTAGACATTTGTAGTGGATGCGCTTCATCACTTTTCCTGTGGCATGCTATGTTTTAATGACAGCGAGGAGTGCTATAGGTGCACAATAATTCATCTTTAAACTGCAGATCTCATGTTATGAGAAAATATTTTTAACGAGAACAATGATCAATGATGCGCACTTACTTCGATATTATGGTAGACGCTGCTGAATTCGGTGGTCAAACGGTCCATTGTCCGGTTTGAATAGGTCCAATGATAATAACTTACTGTACAACCGCAGCTGCACAGAGTTGTTAATGTCGTGTGAAGGCATCTCCACAACATTATGAAAAATACCACTGTATTTGAAGGATACAACTGGAAGTAAACGGTAAGATTTGCACGTTTCATTTTTAAAATACGTCAGTGACGCGCCGAGTCAGACAATTGTATTTACACTGCAATAAATATAGGCCTATCTGTTCTCCATGATGGTGGCATCATTTTAACCAATAAAACATCAACATCTGGGCCCGTATTGTTAAAGATTCTAAGAATCCTTTTAGAGAGCTAATTTAGCTTAAACATTTCTAACTAGGAGTCTTAGCTTAAAAGTGATTCAGGACCAATCTGAGAGCAACTCTGAGCGAGGAAAAGACAAAAACTTTTATCTTAGTGACGAGGCGGGGCTGACCCCGTTGCTAGATATGACACAGTCTTTTGAAGACTGTGATTGGTTGGTTGTCCAAGAAGGAAATAAAAGAGCGCTTTTAAGAGTAGGGTTTATTAGCCTTCACTTTGTCGTCTTCATTTTTCCTGTTTTACCGTACTCTCTCTCTCGTGCGCGCACACACACATACACACATTATATTCTTTATTTTTTATTTACCATGCTGTCATACTTAACGTATTTCATAGGAAATGAACAGCGACACAATAAGGTTCTGAAAGTGCTGTAACAGACCCAAATCATTGCTGCTGCATAGTTGCATTTTTCCAGTTGCCAAATATGTTAATGTAGTGATTTCGTCCATTTCTGGCGCTATGGCATTTCTGCGCGGTGTCGGAGATGTTAGCGTGTCTCTAATAAGATCAGTCACAAACATGATCCCTGCACGATCTAATGTGTAGCATCTTATTAACTCACTGTCATGCATTATGTGCAACACATTTCTTCTCCCTCTTCATGTTTCGTCCATTTTCTCCACTGCTAAAGAAACTCTCAAGCCTCTTAAAAGTCCTCGTCCGTACTCCTAACAATTTCGGACCTTAAGACCTCTTTTAAGGGTTAAGGTGCTTTCTGAATTACTTTTATCTTTACTAGGATCTTTTCTTTAAATTTAAGAGAAAACACCCACATTTCTAAGAATTTTGTTACGAGGAGCAACTCTTAACACTAAGATTTTTCATGAATACGGGCCCTGATCCTCTGTAATTCTCAATAATAGCAGGTGTTCATCACTAATGCACAATCATCATTTAATTAGTCACTTAAATATCTCATTATCTTTAACTCTTTGAGGACTTGGGATTTGAATTGAGACTTGCTTGTGACTTGAAAGGAATGACTTGTTTCCTCCTCTGGTGAAATCAGCTGCTGAGTTCATGGGTGGAACAACAATATGGCAGGACTCTTACTTTTTGGCCCCTGGAATTTCCACCTCTGGTAAAACTAGGCGTTGTAAGCTCCATATATGGTGATTTCTGGGAGGAGTCGGGGTGGAGATGCACGTACGCACAATCTTCCCCTAACTGGGATTAATAAAGGGATTTTTGCGCAGGTTCCGGCATACGCATGGTTTTATAAATCTGAAAACTTTTGTGCGTACGCAAATTCGAGCTTTTGTGCCTACGTACACTTTTAGAATGAAATCTACGGATAGTTTTATAAATGAGGCCCCAGGGGTCTCATTTATAAATGTTGCGTACACACAAAATGGGCATATAATATGTATAAGCAATTTTCCACGCATATATCCGGATTTATAAAAAATAAACTTGCCATAAATATGTACGCACCGTACGGACATTCTAGACCATGCTTACGAACTCTTTTGGAGTGAGAAGTAATGAAGTAAACGATTTTAAATTGTTTTCATTTCGATATGCATTTTCAATAAATATTCCACTCTCATTAATGGAGATAAACACTGAAATTACAAAAAGTCATTATGCAGAAGTTAAACAAAATTTAATTTAGACATATAGTAGATGCATTTGATCACTTTTCATGTGGCATCCTATGTTTTAATGACAGCGAGGAGTGCTATAGGTGCACAATAATTCATTTTTAAACTAAACCGCAGATCTCATGTTACGAGGATTTATTTTTTTATTTTTGCGAGAACAATGATCATGATGTGCACTTACTTCGATATTATGGCAGCAGAGGTGGAAAGTCCAGGGGCCAAAGAGTAAAAGTCCTGCCATATTTTTGTTCCAGCAGCTGATTTCACCAGAGGAGGAACTAAGTCATTCCTTTCAAGTCACAAGCAAGTCGCAAGTCAAATCCCAAGTCCTCAAAGAGTTAAAGATAATGAGATAATTGACTAATTAAATGTTGGTTGTGCATTAGTGATGAACACGTGCTGTTATTGAGAATTACAGAGGATCAGATGTTGATGTTTTATTGGTTAAAATGATGCCACCATCATGGAGATCAGTGTTTGCTTTAGTTGGGCTCTTGACCCTTGACTTCTTGCATTAGATCTCTTTTTGTAGCAATGCATGTGGTATTGTAAAGCAGAGAAGTCAGTGATCTACAGTAAAGAGATATCAGCTGTTTTGATATTATGAGATGGTCATCATGAGCTGGCCTGATTACATACCTGATTGCATTTTTTTTTCTTTTCATTTGTATGTTTATGTTTTGCATAATCGACCCTGTAAAACTACGAATGCAAGCAAAGTATTGCTCTAATAGTTATAGGGAATTTATTTTAAATCTACGTAATGCATATAAAAAGTTGAACTCCTGCACTATTTAGACACACACAGACATCAAGAACCAGCCTATGGATCTCAACAATGGTGACAAACAACAAAATGCTTCATGCTGCAATGCATGCTGGGTAACACCATAGTATGAACTCCCATCATGCACTGCAGTATGAAAAATTATTGTCACCACTGTTGAGGATCGTATGATAAGTGTTCATGTCTGAAAGCCTGAGCCAACATGTTTTTTTTTTCTTCTTTCAATATTGAACTGTTATGATAGCATTTGTTTAATAGGATTTTTTTTTGCAGTTCTGTAATAGATTAACTGAACGTCAATCAGTAAACCAAAGAGAGACCACTTCATTTGTTCATTCATCAAGAGTTAAGCAGAAATCATAAGATAATCTGCTACTTCAAGGTTTGATTCAGCAATGCACAACTGTTTGCTGTGAAACAATATTGCAATTGCTTAGAAGCAAATTACTTTGGACTGTTAAAAGGCTCAAGAGCCCAACTAAAGCAAACACTGACCACAATTATGTTGGCAACGTGTTGTTGTTGTCATCCAAGGCTGTGGCTGAAGTCAGTTGTAGTTCTTGTGTTTCTCTTTTCTTCAGTGATGTTGATTGTTAACATCAGGTGTTCATTACTAATGCTCAATCATCATTTAATTAGTCACTTAATTATCTCATTATCTTTAACTCTTTGAGGACTTGGGATTTGACTCTAGACACGTTTGTGACTTGAAAGGAATGACTTGGTTCCTCCTCTGCTGAAATCAGCTGCTGAGTTCATGGGTGGAACAAAAATATGGCAGGACTTTTACTCTTTCCACCTCTGTATGGCAGACACAGCTGGATACGGTGGTCGAACGGTCCATTGTCCGGTTTGAATAAGACCAATGATAATATCTTACTGTACAACCACAGCTGCACGGACGTGTTGACGTCATGTAAAGGCATCTCCAAAACATTATAAAAAAATACCACTGTATTTGAAGGATACCATTAAAAGGAAAACGGTAAGATTTGCACATTTCCTTTTTAAAATATTTTCAGTAATTCGCCAAATCAGACAATTGTATTTACACTGCAAAAAATATAGGCCTATTATATCAGCTGTTTCCACTAAAAATAGATGTTCAGCTTATGTTCACCTTATCAGCAAAACTGCATAAATTTAATTTGATTTGAATTGTTTAAAACAATTGAAATACTATATGACCAGTGTAAAATAATGAGTGACTATTTTAAAACGTTTTGTTTTTATGGATATTTTCATATATTTATTATAAAACATAAGGATACTGGATACAGGGCTTAAAGCAAAAAAAGATCCTGAGCCTGAACTTTTTTCCCGGGTGGGGTTTGGTTGCGGGGGTGGACACATACGCAGGGTTATTTGGCAAAAAAAAAAGAACATTATTTGAATGATTTTTCTTGAAACTAACTAAGGCTCAGACTACTGAAATTGTATTGTTCAAACGAAATAATGGTAAATTAAATACTATGAAATGAATATAAAATAGGAAATAAACAAAGACAGTTTACTACAGAAAACTACAGTTCAGTTCAATTAACGACAACAAAAAATAAAATGCTCCAAGAACTGGAAACTGGAAACTATCTGTTCGTACAGATACTGCAAAATGAAATTCCAGGACTTTCAAGGACATTTCAAGCACTACTTTTTGGTTTTCAAGGACTAAAATCAGAGATCTCACTTATCAAACAACATCATTATCTTTCAAATTCTAATTAATAAACCAATACAACAAAATGTAACAAATAAAGTGCAGCACATGCAAAGAATGCAATGATTGTGGCAACTTTACCATTTGAAAGGATACTATGGCAAAGTTATCACTTTCCTTATTCCTTATGATTGACCTGAACAATGAAAGCTATATCATACACTTGGAAAATTATGAGCTATATCACCACTTATCGACACTAGGGGTGTGACAATGCACTTATCTCACGAGATGAGACAAAATACAGATACTAGATTCACAATATTTTAATACTACACTTTTAGCAATTTATGTAATTTTTACAATAAATTTTACAACACATTGTATTCATGTTTTTACTGTAAATGCAAATGCATGATGGGAAATTTACGGATAGTCCTGTAATATTATTGTAACTACACTGTAGAAGCATGATTTTACAGCCATGGCATAGCATTGTGGGATCGCAGCTGTTTGAATTTTAAAATTACGCGGCCAACGGTACCAGAAGTATTTAAACATTTTTGGAAAAAGGAACACGTCTCAGGTATGTAACAAAATCTATTTTATAAGTCTATGGAAATATTACCGGTGATCTGAGTGAGTGCTGATTGTTTCGTTTGGTATATTTCAGTGGTATATTTTCAGATTTCTCTTGAACTGACCGCGGTGAAGTTAGTGTCAAATGGCATCGTCTTAAGATCATTGCACAACGAGTCCGAAATTTTCGCGTGCGTTTTTCCGTTTTCCTCATCCTTTCCTATCCAAATGCATGCTACGGATGCGAAAACGCAGAAAATCGAAACTGATCCGAATTTTTTTATGACAGATGAAAGTTTTGGAGGCAGTGTGTAAACCTGATTGACAAAACGTGAGGTTGTATTTATTTTTTAACGTGCGAAAATTTCGGACTCCGAGTGCAATGACCTAATTTAAAACTAACTTCACCACGGTCCTGAATGGTCAACACCGAAGGAAAAGGCAAACTGAGCTGCAGCAGCTGTAACACACCGCAGGATCAGCTGCACACCGGCTGTTAGCTGGATTATTTCAGACACTGATTTGTTGTTGATTATATCTAAACGTCATCTCCTAGGCTCGCTTGGAACCTCGACGACGGGAGGTGATACGGAAAAAGGTAACGTTACCACATGCAAAACCACCACAATGACGACAGCTCAAATAACGTTGGAATAATTAGTGTTAGCCCATAGACTGTAAAAATAAGCATTAAGTTAGCCCCGTCAGCTTCCTCAGCTCAGGTTATTATTGCATTGATTACACGTGCTACCGGACATGCTATTATAACGTTATTATGACTTCTGTTTTGCTGTCTTTTAATCGGGGGTCTTGAAGTCATTGTGGTTTGCACACTAGTATGATTGGCAACAGTAACGACTGGCCATTTCTGTTTTAAGGGCCTGTTCTCTCACTTCAGTGAGTTTCCATCCTGGAGAAGCTGCCAGCAGCCATTGAGCAAAGAAACAAGACCATAATAGAGTACTTTGAACAACACAAGACAACAGGTGTGGATGAAGTCTTAGATGCCTATCCAGAAGAGAATGGCACACTAAGCAAAATAATGTTATTTCAAACAGAAAACAATTATTTTGCTTACCCCATTGGCAGATTATTTTGCTTGTTTCGAGCAAAAACTCACTTAATTTTGACTTGTTTTTTCTGAAAACAAGACAATAATTTTTACTTGTCTAGAAAATCCTTCTTGATTTAAGAATTTTTTGATATTTTGTTTGGAAACAAGACAAAAAAATCGAAGTAAGAAAAGCATTTTTTGCAGTGCAGCAAGGCCATCTGCATTATCCCATACCTACTGCCCACTTTAATGAGAATGTCATCTTTCTTAAGGCTGGTGTGAGTATAACTTGCACGTACACACACAAACTTACTCTGGCTCATTCTCTCTTCTAACAGTTATTTTGTAAATTGCTCGTGCAATACCGTTGTGCTGGTAATATAGTCTCCACACAGACTATCTATTACAAATTATTCTGATATTCCATAGTCTGAACTGATATAGGGAGTGGTTAATCTGTTGACTGGTTTTACTGTTTTAGACAGCGTAGCATACATATATTTAAAACATTTGCCATTGTATTTATTCAGTGTTGAGTCGACCATTTTCTTTGTCTCAAAGCCAGACTGTATGGAATATTAAAATAATAATAGGTTTGTAATTGGTATTTGTTGTGTAATTGGTAATACATTTTGTAATGTTTTTGTGTTTTTTTTTGTTTAGTTTTTTTATATTCCCTAGCCCTCTGCCACAGCTGCTGATATCCAGAAAGAGACCCTACCCAGCAACCTCCGTGAAGTTGGCCCCCCACCCAACGCAAAACGTCACCAAAATAGTCTCAATCGTTTGTGCTCCGTTTGTGCTGTAAAAAAAATTTGTTTGTGCTGCTTTGGTTTTTTAGATATTAAAATAATATTTATAGGTCATTCTGCGGTCACTCAGCCCCCCCCCACATACTCCAAATTATCCCCAAATAGTCTCGTTTGTTTGTGTTTCATTTGTGTTGGTTTGTGCCGGTAAAAGTTTTGTTTGTGTTGCTTCAGTTTTTAAAATATTAGACATTGAATTATAGGCGATGACGTCACCAGCCCCCCCACATGCTCCAAATTCACCCAAAACGGGCTCAATCGTTTGTGCTTCGTTTGTGCCGTTAATATTTTCGTTTGTGTTGCTTCGGTTTTTAAAATATTAGACATTGAAATATAGGCGATGACGTCACTCAGCCCCCCACATGCTCCAAATTCACGAAAAAATGGTCTTGTTTGTTTGTGCTCCGTTTGTGCCGTAAAAAATTTAGTTTGTGCTGCTTCGGTTTTTAAGATATTAAAATAATATTTAATAGTCTTTTTCTGAGGTCACTCAGCCCCCCACATGCTCCAAATTCACCCAAAACAGGCTCAATCGTTTGTGCTTCGTTTGTGCTGGTTTGTGCAGGTAAAAGTTTAATTTGTGTTACTTTGGTTTTTAAAATATTACACATTGAATTATAGGCGATGACGTCACATGCTCCAAATTTACCCAAAATAATCTTCTTTGTTTGTGCTCCATTTGTGCTGGTTTGTGCCGAAAACAAATTTGTTTGGGCTGCTTCAGTTTTTTAGATAGGTTATCAAAATATTATTTAGTGATCATTCTGAGGTCATGCTCCAAATTTACCCCAAATAGTCATCTTTGTTTGTGCTTCGTTTGTGCTGGTTTGTGCCGCAAAAAAATTGTTTGTGTTGCTTCGGTTTTTTAGATATTAAAATAATATTTAATGATCATTCTGAGGTCACTCAGCCCCCCCACATGCTCCAAATTTCCCCTAATAGTCTCGTTTGTTTGTGCTTCGTTTGTGCTGGTAATATTTTCGTTTTTGCTACTGACCTTTTTCCTAGTCTAGTCGCACTTTTATATTTAAATGATTAATATAATAAACCATTCTTTAATATATAGGAACTTAGGCGTAGCCTATTCCAGCGCATAAAGCTTGCTGCAAAGCACCGCGGCAAAAGTATTGATTATGAATGCGTCGGGGGGGAAAGAAGACTTATTACTAAACTAGTGCTTTCTCAGTCAGTGTCGGCTGCAAAGATGAAGTTGCCAAAAGCTGACGCTGATAACCATCTCCACGGTAGGCTAATGGACGTGCCTTTAATAGAGAAATGCACCTTTCATATGGACCACATAATTAGAGAAGATTTGTTTTTTTATTTGAATTGGTTTGTTTAATAGTAGGCATTTCAAGATTTCTATAGATTTATTTCTTGTGTTTGTGAGCCGGTTCATTGTTGTGACGCGCTCCATTCACGGAGACTGCATGAGACTACAAAAAACACATCCAAAAATGAAGGAGTAGGCCTATTTTAAGTTCTTAAAACTCGTCATAAACACTTGAAATGCGTCTATATAGCGATTTTATTATTCATATAAAAATAATAATAATAATATCCTGTTTTGGTCATATTTACTATTAATAGCCCAGCTCCCCATCAATGATCTAGCACAGAGATAGTCCTAAACTGAACGTGCTGGAGAAGCATTAGCCTACTTCTAATTTGGCCAAAGAAAACTTGTTAAAATAAAAAAAAAAAATCTAGACTGATGTGCATTTTTCAAATGCTTACTAAAGGTGCAATAAGTCAAAAAAAAAAAAAAAAGAAAATCAACATTTTACTTTTTTGGGCAGCATTTTGTGTGTAAGGTTCTAATTTCAAATTTGGTTTTCAGGAGGGCATTTAAAAATACACTGATAAAAATGATTTTGTGCTGAAGTAAATACTACATAAAAACAAATGTAATTTCTACATTAAATAATTTAGTTTAGGCAAGAATGAAAAAAAAATAAGTAAATTCTTTATTAGTACTCAATTTAAGCTTGTAGAAATTAAAGTTTGAACTTATAAGTATATTTTACTTGGAATTGTTTATTATGCTTACAAGGATTCTTTAAGTAAATATCAAAGTTATGATCCCGTTTTTCCCATCATGCACTGGGGCATGAATAATTAAAAAGGTTAAATTTGTCACTGTTTTTGAGTTATATTTACACAGTTTTATGGTTGCTTTTGTTGTTAGGTTTAGTAACATACTGTTTTGTGACATCTGGACTTTTTTGATTTTCTACTCAAAATTACCCATTTATACTCACTAACACTATCCACTGATTGTTACCGTCATTGTGTATGGTGTACCAAGTATTGATGTCTCTGAGTTCATTTGAGTAATAGTTCTATTGGGTGGACATATTATCTTAAAAGGATAACAAGCTGTTTACTTACATGATTGTAAGTGAATCACATGCTTTAATAGCATGGTTGTTTTCCAGTGCTACATCGATTGAGTAAATTTTAGCAGCCATGACTGAGTGAAATGTACTTAAGTATTGCAGATCTAAATTAAAATAATTAAGTAAAAATTATTCTAACTCTAACTGGCCATGTTACATTTACTTATTTCCTCTACTAATTTTACCTAACTTAGTAGATTTTACTTAATTCAATACTTACATTTTAAAAATAAAAATTAAGTAAATCTCACTTATTGTTTTTTATGTAATTTTATTCAACAATAACAGGTCAATTGTACAGAGCAGTAACGGTCAAATTTACTTAAAATGTGTTAGTGCAAATTGTTACGAAGATTTTATCAAGTAAATCTTACAAGTTTTATTTTTCAGTGTACAACAACCGTTCTTTTTTTTTCGTCATGGTTAAAAAAGGAAAAACTAATGAACACAAAAGTATTGAATAGGCCAGTAGGCTATTGCATGTTTTATTTGTGCGCAGAAATGAAAATAGGCCTATCAAGTCTTTATTTTATTTATTTATTTTTGGTTATTTTTTGTTTTGGTTTTGTAAAGACATAATGAAGTGGGCCCAAGTCGGTTTTTTTTCTGTTTAATTAGCCTAATTGAACGAATACGGCTACTAACAATTAAGTGAATGCGACTATTTCATGTGATTTGTTTTTCCATTTGAATTTTACCTTATTACTTAACTGTATTGTTAAAAAAAGACAGTAATAAAAACAAAAAATACTACCGGTACAAACCAGCACAAACGAAGCACAAACAAACGAGACTATTAGGGGAAATTTGGAGCATGTGGGGGGGCTGAGTGACCTCAGAATGATCATTAAATATTATTTTAATATCTAAAAAACCGAAGCAACACAAACAATTTTTTTGCGGCACAAACAAAGACGACTATTTGGGGTAAATTTGGAGCATGACCTCAGAATGATCACTAAATAATATTTTGATAGCCTATCTAAAAAACTGAAGCAGCCCAAACAAATTTTTTTACGGCACAAATGGAGCACAAACACAGAAGATTATTTTGGGTAAATTTGGAGCATGTGGGGGGCTGGTGACGTTATCGCCTATAATTCAATGTGTAATATTTTAAAAACCAAAGTAACACAAATTAAACTTTTACCTGCACAAACCAGCACAAACGATTGAGCCTGTTTTGGGTGAATTTGGAGCATGTGGGGGGCTGAGTGACCTCAGAAAAAGACTATTAAATATTATTTTAATATCTTAAAAACCAAAGCAGCACAAAACAATTTTTTTTACGGCACAAACCAGCACAAACAAACAAGACCATTTTTTTCGTGAATTTGGAGCATGTGGGGGGCTGAGTGACGTCATCGCCTATATTTCAATGTCTAATATTTTAAAAACCGAAGCAACACAAACGAAAATATTAACGGCACAAACCAGCACAAACGAAGCACAAACGATTGAGCCCGTTTTGGGTGAATTTGGAGCATGTGGGGGGGCTGGTGACGTCACCGCCTATAATTCAATGTCTAATATTTTAAAAACCGAAGCAGCACAAACAAAGCACAAACAAACGAGACTATTTGGGGATAATTTGGAGTATGTGGGGGGCTGAGTGACCTCAGAATGACCTATAAATTTTATTTTAATATCTAAAAAACCAAAGCAGCACAAACAAAAAAAATTACAGCACAAACCAGCACAAATGGAGCACAAACGATTGAGACTATTTTGGCGACGTTTTGCGCTGGGTGGGGGGCCAACTTCACGGAGGTTACCCAGCACACCTTGATTAATTGTACAAGGTATATTCTTCCCTTATTTTAAGGTTTATTACAGGGCTTAAGGTTTTTCAGCACTGTCGGAATTCTGGCGCATGGCCGTTGTAGATTAAAAAAATAATTATGAGGTAAAATCAAAGTATTGAGACTGTGACTATAAAAAGCTAAAATATACCTGATTTAATTTTGGCCACTATCCCCCTTTGAAGTAGTCTCCTTGTCCAGTGATACACAGCTTCCAGTGCTTCTGCTTCAGTTGAAACGCTCTCTGAACATGTGTTATTTAAGAGGATCTAAGCATATCCTGCGTGCTCCAATGTGACAACACACACGCTCACAGTGTGTGGAAAACGCGCAAGTTTTCAAAAATGAAAACTGGGTCACCGTTTTGACATAGTAGAGGAGATCCAAAACACATCTTAGATGGTGCTGGATAGGTTTAAATAGCGAGGCTTCCAGGGAGCGTTCCAACCAAGCCAGGAGCACAGAGAACTGTGAATCACTGCACAAGGAGACTACTTTGAAGGGGATAGCAGCCAAATATAAATTTGCAAAAAATATAAATATTTTTTTTGATTTTATAGGCGCACTGAACTTTTTTTTTTTTTATTGCACCCTGAACATATTTCAGGTACAGACAGTTTCCTTGCTTTAAGCCCTGTTAATAGTTGTTACATGGATATGTGTCAAAGAAGAAAGGAAAGACAGTAATTCAACATAAGCCTATTGCATCCATAAAAAGCCTAGTCTAAATTAGCAAAAACTATACCATAACTTTGTCTCCCAGCCGATAAAATTGGTACTTTCGCCCATCATGCCAACACCGCCACTCGTGTGTGTGTGTGTGTGTGTGTGTTTATGTAGTGCAGCTTTCTAGTGATCTTTTAGTTATCATATTGTGTTAATGCATTTCAGGAGAGACACTAAGCGCAGATACGTGGATGATGTCCATGGAAGGAACGATTGTGATGGGGCCCCACAACAATCTTTTGAATGGAGTGGCAGCGACCTTCGCTGCTTACTATGTGTTCAACTTGCAGTATCCTAAAGAGGCCTCAATCACTCTTGAATTTGTCCAAAGGTATGTTTAAACTGTTTACACACTAATAAAGAAAATAGATCCATCATTCTCATATGGAACGTCCCATGAATCACTTTCTTTTTGTTCAGTATTGTTAGGCTCTATGATATACTCTATACATTGATGTCAAAAGACAGGCTTCCATCCAATTCATTTGCATCTTTTAAGCGCATTCGTAAAAATTTGGCAAAAAAAAAAAAAACAATACTTGGAGAGCGTTTCCATCAGCTCTGTTATGCAAATTAGAAATGGTCCTGAACAGCTGTGGGATCAAAACGTAAGGGGCAGCTTAAAGGGGTCATATGATGCTTTTTTAAAGATCATTATTTTGTGTTATTTGGTGTAACAGAATATATTGACATGTTTTAATATTCAAAAAACACATTTTTTTTAAAATACTGTACATTATTGTAGGTCCTCTATGCCCCGCCTCTCTCAAGCGCTTCGTTTTCTACAAAGTCCCTCCTTCCAACAAGCACAGTCTTCTCTGATTGGCCAACTGGCCCAGTGCATTGTGATTGGCCGAACACCACAAGCCGCGTCGGAAATGTAACGCCCCTTTCCATAATTGCGAGCCTTAGCTTTCAAAATAAAAGTAAAGACAGTTAATAATGTCCTTAGTTTTACCATCAGTTCAAGCCCGAAAGAGGAACAGAGTCGCGTGACAGACACAGTGATGAAGCCACCGTGTCTCCCTCTCTCACACACGCGCACACTCACACACACACGACACGCAAAACTCTGCATTTGAACAGTCAATAGCAAATACTTTTGTGGGGGCGTGTTTGAATGAGCCGTTTTAGGGGGTGTGGCAGAGTCTTTGATAAAGAATTAAAGAATTATAAAGAAACTTTGATAAAGAATATCTCTTTGGTTTTGAGACTTTAGTCTTTGCAACTTCAGGGATCTTATCTATGCACAATCAGCTTGTAACACTCCAAAGAGAAAGCAAAACTTGAAATCGCATCATATGACCCCTTTAAAACACTTGATAGAATTGCAACAAATGTGAATTTATGCGAATACATCCATTCCCATCAACGAAATATCTAGTCAATCCACATAAAAGTTTTTATTCACATTAGAATATTTTATGTGAATTTTAACCATTTCCAGTCACGATTATATATTTTTTTTCTTTTCAAATGGTTAAAATGTGCATTAAAAAGCTGGATGGAGACACAGCTATTGCCGTTAAGTGTCTGTTCTACCTAGAGTTGATATTCCCCTGCAGGACATTTATGTAAACAAAGAAGAGTCTAACAGACAACAGTTTAACATTACAACTTTCATTAATTAAGTCAAATTTTTTGAAGTATGGTTAAGGTATTTTGCAGACGCTTTTGTCCAAATCGACATACAATATAGTACATACATACATACAATGACATTATATATATTTAAGAAAAACAATGGAAAAGCCAATGTAATTCTAAATGTTAAGTTGTAAAATTTGTTAATGTTAAATACATCAAGGTCATTTTCTTCTACGAGCAAGTAGGAATAGGTTACTTTTTATGTTTTTTACACAGTATTCATCATTAACAGATATGAAAACTTTTTTCACTCTCTCCCTCTCTGTTTTCAGAGCTTTTTGTGGAATCAGCTCCCAGACGGGCAGCAAAGCAGAGAAGAGTCACGGGCTCAACGCACCTGTCTTCACCCTCTTAAGAAAACTCCTGTACTTTGAGTTGATGGGCTAGTATTGATGCTTGTAAAATAAGCTTGTAATATGTGGTGTTGCATGGTGTTAATAAAAAAAAAAAAAAAAGAAAGTTGCCATTGTTTTGGTTTTAATTGTGGAAGATGGAAAATTACATTTTACTGTAACATTTACAAATAACAGGATATATACAGTATATTGAATTACAATATTGTAATTATCTCCTGTAAAATTACAGGAAATTCCTGGCAACTGAGTTGCAGTAAATATAAAGTAAATTATACAAAATTACAGCATTTTACTGTAATAATGCTACTATAATCACAGTAGCACTGCTGTATAAATACAATACTTTATTGTATTAAAAAAAAACAGTACAGTACCTGTATATTACTTGCTGTAAATTCACGGCAATTAGTTGCCAGGAATTTCCTGTAAAATTACAATAAATTTTTAACAGTGTATTTAAAAGAAATCTTCAATGACAGAATATTTGTCTTTTAATCCGAAAAAGTAAAACAATGCAGTTGCATTTTGAAATATTTTAACTAATCTAGGGCTGTAACTAACAATTACTTTGGTAATCAAGTAATCTCAGGGTGTCTACAGAGTTTGACAAGTTAAATTTAAGGCTTTTTAAGGACCCGCGGCCACCCTGAATCTACTGATTATTTTGACAATTGAGTAATCTGATATTTTTAGTAATACAAATAGACCTAAGTGAAAATAAGGCTTTAATACGACTATATTTACATAAACTAACAAATAGGCAATAATAATTGGCTTAAATAAAGTATCAAAACCAAGTAATGACATGGTTTTATTGAACCACACACCAATATGCCTATAATATGAACATAACCAGCTAGGCCTACATTATGTATTATAACAAATAGTCTACCAGCAGAGGGTGCCATCGGTCTGGTGTTGTTTCACTTAACAACGTTTAAATCCATTTCATTTCACATGCAAACTCAGAGCGAGGGTTTGAACTTTTATTTTGAAATCGCGATGTACAACAAATCGCATATAGAAATATGTTGATGTATTATCCTGTTTTGGCATAGGTTTATAAATGATTTATGTTACAAATCTAGTCAGATATTGCACACTGTTTTTCCCAGATGAACTTTAAACACAGCATATGAAGAGGAAGAATTTAGCCTCTTTCACCTTTACGGGTAAATTACCGGTAAGTTACCATTAAGAGATCATATGTGAACAGGACCTTTTTAAAATTCGTTCTGTCAATCATATCGTTTTCATGGAGATGACGTGATTACTATGACCTGTTTACAAAGCTCTGCTGCTTTTTAAATATCTTTCCTATGTAAATATGCGCTAGACTAGAGTGACATCTTTGAGCATTGCGCCTCGCAGCTTTTTCAACGTGTCGCGCTCGAGACCCAGGCTTCTTCTCCATTCATAAGGGCTGCGGCTCTGGATACTATTACATGCTTCTCATGTTTATAAGAGCAAAAACTTCTGATTGGCTAGTAATGATAGTTTGGTTGAGAGTGAAAGCGGTGTTCCTCTCATACCATTGGTAGGCGAACTCGTGAACTCGAACGTGATATCTTTTTTATTGTTTTTTTTTTTTTTAATGTAGGACTACCTTTTTTTTTTTTTTTTTCACAGCCGAACGCTGCACGCCGGAAATCCGGCACGGTGCCGGAGAACTTTAAGCCCTGTGGATCATTTTTAGCAATACAAATTAATGTGTAGGCTATGGCCCAAATGGAATTGCAGTCAGGATCTCATATTTCCTTAATGTCTTGTACCATTGAGTATGGTGTCACGTGGATGGGAATATGCATGGAAATGATATGCAGAGGATGTTATGCATAGTAAAACTAGGCGTTGTAAGCTCCATATATGGTGTTTTCTGGGAGGAGTCGGGGTGGAGATACACGTATGCACAATCTTCCCCTGACTGGGATTTATAAAGGGATTTTTGCGCAGGTTCTGGCGTACGCATGGTTTTATAAATCTGAAAAAAATTCACGCATACGCAAAATCGAGCTTTTGTGCGTACGTACATTTTAGGATGAAATCTACAGAGAGTTTTATAAATGAGACCCCAGAGGCCTCATGTATAAACGTTGCGTAAGCACAAAATGGGCATAAAAATGTGCATACGCTGTTTTCCACACACGTATTTGGATTTATAAAAAATAAACTTGCCGTAATATACACTATATTGCCAAAAGTATTGGGTCGCCCCCTTCTAATGAACAGGTTTGACTATAGTCATTTCTATGAGTACAAATCTTAATGTTAAAGCATATAATGATATTCTAGGAAATTGTGTGCTTCTAATATTATAGCAACAGTTTAGACTCTTTTCTATTCTAACATGACAATGCCTCTGTGTATAAGGCAAGGTTCAAAAAGAAAATGATTGATTCAGTCAGTGTGGAAGAACTTGACTGGTCTGCATAAAACCAAGTCCTAATCCCAGTTTAACACCTCTGGTGTGACTGTAAATGCAGACCTTGAGCCAAAAACTCATCACCAAAAACCAATGACTTGTACATAAGGGTACAGTCATTTTAGACACTTCCAAAACTGTTGCAACAGAGATGGAAATACAATTTTTAAATACATGAATTATGTTCCCATTGTTGCTGCCACAGATTTGGAAGTGCATTTTTCTGTTCTAAAGAAGGGGGTGTCCCAATACTTTTGTCTATATAGTAGGGGTGGCACAGTACACAGATGTCACGGTTCGGTACGTACCTCGGTTCGAGGGTCACGGTTCGATACGGTTTCGGTACAACAGGAAAAAAAAAAAAAAAATCTACTATGCTCGGTTTCTTTTCATTTATTTCGAACAGACAGTAGTGCAAATTAAAAAAAATCCATCTAGATGTGAAAATACTACATATTATTACATGTTATATATATAAAATCTGTTTTGTTTTCATTGTGAGTGTACACAAATAAAAGCAGACCTTTATACAGTGATTATTAATAAGACAATAAGTGTTTAAAGTTGATTCTGCTGGTATAAGGTAACAGTTGAAGTGATCGCGTCACACACACACTCTCGCACACACGCACGCACACACACACACACGCGCACGCACGCACACGCGCACACACACACTCACACACTCATCAGTTCCAGCATTGCTAACTTGACAGCCAGTTGGTACTTTATCAAAATAAAATACAGTGAGCCAAACATCAGCGCGGCCGCCTCTGTCACCGTTGACATTCGCTGTTCTTCTGCTGGCAGTTATCAAACAGCGTTGCATTGCTGCGGGCGCCCCCTTCTGGATTGGGGGTGAATTGCCTGTATTCGTCGTAAGGCCTTATGCACCGAACCGAGATGCCTGTACCGTGACGGTTCGGTACGAATACATGTACCGTGCCACCCCTACAATATAGTGTATCAGGGCTCTAGACTGCGACCAAAATGGTCGCATTTGCGACCATTTTTTGAGAGTGTGCGAGTAAAAATTTGAAGTGGTCGCACTTGTGCGAGTGCATGATCTGCGCTGCTCCAAAGCATCTGCTTCATACAGTGCGCGCTGCCACCTGCAGCACATTGTAGCAGGAGTCAGATTTCACTGATCACGTGAAGAGAGGCATTTTTTTTTCTTTTCGTGGGTAGAGCCTGGTTTATACTCACTGCGTCAGCACGAGCTCGAAGGTGCGTGCAGCGGACGGAGCGCAACGGAGGATTTGGTTTTCAAATTAAAGTAAAAGGCCGATCCTTAAACCAGAGAAGGTGAACATGTTGGTATTCTTGTAGAAAAAAAACATGCAAGTCCTGTCAGCCAGTTTATTTTTAATTTTCTTTTTGTTTTCGTTTTGAAAAGCTTGTTATCTTTGCTGTTTACCTCATGTTACGCTATGGAGGCTTTCCTTAATTTTTTTAATATTATTATTATTTGATTCCTCAGTGTTTGCTAAACATTCTGTAATTTATTAGTCGGTATAATACAGCATGTGATGTGTCCTATGCCATGCCTCGTCTTATTAGCTTTTGTTAATAAAATGTAAGCTAGTTTGTCATTGTAACCTACTTTGTTATTGTTGTTGTGCTTTTTAATTAAGAATAACAATGAATCCATCTTTTGTTTTAGTCTTAAAAAGTGAAAGGTGTATAGATAAGCAAAACAGACAATTATCTTTTCTTGTAAAACGTGACACCAAGATCGCGAATTTGAATTTGAAAGTGAAAGCAAAAAAAGGAATTCCTGTTCACAAAATTTAAATCACAAATAATACTGATGAAAAAGAACGGGTTGAATGTTGAACACTTTCGTTACATCGAACTATAAACTATGATAAAAGTTCATCAGCATGCATTGATTAATCAAATGTTGTATCAAATAAATAAATAAATAAATAAATGTTAAAATTGCGACCAAATGATGGGCTCGTGCGACCAACTGAGAAAGTTAGTCGCACAAGTGCGACCAGTGGGAAGAATGAGCCTAGAGCCCTGTGTATGTACAAGTCATTGGTGTTTGGTGATGAGTTTTTGGCTCAAGGTCTACATTACAGAGACGTGTTTCAGCAGCGCAGCATACCGATTTCATTCCTCTTTCATATCCCTGCATTTAAGATACATATGCTTAGGGGTTTGCGGCCGGATATTTCTGTTTTAAACCATGAAGGTGAGCCAATAGATATCACACAAGCAACGTGCAAAATTGCCCAATAGTTATGCCGGTGATCGACTTAACTTCAGTCATACAGAAAGTGAAAGTAAAAAAAAAATGTTTTCTAACGCTGCATCAACAGTGCATATTCTCTCAGAGACGAATCTACTTCAACATGTGCTGATAACAGTATAAATGAATAGACCTGTTTTAAAGACTCCATCCACAACTTATCCCCCAGCATATCCCCCCCCCCAACTTATCCCCCATTTTTTTCGTCCATGGTGTAAAAAAGGTTGGAGACCCCTGCTTTAGGACATCTTATTTTTCTTTCACAAATGTTTGTAAATGTAGACTGCTTTTCTATGTGCATAAATAATATTCTGTATGCGTGTGTATATATACACACACACACACACACAGATGAAGGAAGGAAGGAAGGAAGGAAGAAAAAGAGAAAATCTTACCAAAACTGATTCTCCTTCCTCTGGGTTAGGACAACTGACAGTGGAAAAATCTGGATCTGGATCTTTCTGTTCTGGAACAGGGATGGGAGGTGGAAAGCCAAACTGCTGAAAGGCTCTCTGGACATAGTTGTGACCAACACCATGGAAAGATGAGTGCACAAACTTCAGGGGAGACTTTGCATTAAGCTCTCTGCAATGAGGAGGAAAAAAAAAAAATTATATATATATATATATATATATATATATATATATATATATATATATATATATATATATACGTATATATATACATATGTATGTATATATATATATATATATATATATATATATATATATATATATATATATATATATATATATGTATATATATATATATATATATATATATATGTATATATATATATATATATATATATATATGTATATATATATATATATATATATATATATATGTATATATATATATATATATATATATATATGTATATATATATATATATATATATATATATGTATATATATATATATATATATATATATGTATATATATATGTATATGTATATATATATATATATGTATATGTATATATAGTGATATTGTGTAATAATGTATTTGGATATTGTGAAATATTTACAAACAAGTATATCATATTGAGGAAAAAATATATACAAGTACACCTCTATTAGCAATTATTTTAAAAAGCCCAATATACACTTAAAAATAAAGTTTTTTTTTTTTTTTTTGGTCAGGATGTATGGTTTCACAAAGAACATTCACAGTGCACAAAAATTATTTGTAATAGACAAAAGGTTTTCTAGAATATAAAAAGGCTTTTCACACTCAATGTCCTATAAATGTTCTTTATGGCACCGAAATGCTGCTTCTAAAAACACTTCATACAAGGGATGTAACGATATCAAAATCTCACGATACCATAATATCATGATATGAAGTTCATGGTACGATATTTATTGCGATATAAAACAAATAAAAAAGGGGAAAAAAATACAATTTTGTACATTTTAAAGTTAAATTATTCTACCTAATGCACTTTGAGAGTTCAAAATTAAGAGCTCCTACCCATAATCTTAACTAAGAAAACAGTCAGTGATTTGAAGTCAGGGATTCAACCCTCTTTTTATTTGTAGTATACTGTCTCAGTCTAATTTACATTCACACTAGTGTTTTAGGATCCAAACAAATTATAATATAATACTAATAATAATAACAACAACGACAGTAATAGCCATATATTATAAAATAATTGCACTGTATAATAAATGAAATTAAATATTTCAAAAGTACATTGTTTTTGCTTTACACGACAGTAGGGAAATCACAATACTTCTTACCTAATTTCTACATTTAGAGATATTTTGAATTTGGACTGGATTTAAACCGCTACCTGTCAGCAATTCATACTGCACTTTTAGGCTTTCATTTTGACAGACATGGCAGTCGAGCTTTTATTTTTGAAGAAAATCTCTAGCTTCATTGAAAACATGCTTACAAAAACGAGTCTCACTACAAATCTATTGAAATGCTATAATCATTTGCCGTGAAAAAGCATAACTGGTGGTCACTGCATTCCCAAATGTGCACTAAACTAACAGCACGTGCAATAAACACGTTGACTGCATTCATTCACTGTGAACGGAGCCGTTCTGAGGCACGGAAAACACCGGATCATGAGCTGATCGCCTCAACAATGTGCAAAAACAGACTTCAAATCAAATCACTTTTATTGTCACATCACCACAGCACAAGTGCCTTGGTGAGTGAAATTCTTGAGAGCGTGCTCCAGACAGTGCAAAAAAAAAAAAACAATTTACATATAGACAGTACATATTTACAGACTGTACAGAAGACAATGTGCATAATACACATACACAATATACACAGTGTACTATAAAGACATACTTAGTTACCAATACACTGTATGTACACATTTTACATTATGTACACATCTATACATAGTAATATGTTAAGGTGCAACAGATTATACATTTACAACAGATTAGTTGTGCAATAGATAGTTGTGCAAAGGTGCAACAGATTATACATATGCAATGTCGTGGATGTGCATTGTATGGTATCCAGTGATAGCAGATAGGTTGTATTATTGCAGTGTGTGCGTGTAGTCCAGTAGAACGGCGGTAAAGTGCAGTGCATGGCATGATGTGTGAGTGGGAGTGTGATGTAGGGTGAATTAGTTCTGACTGTTCATTAGCCTGATAGCCTGAGGGAAAAAGCTGTCCCTCAGTCGGCTAGTGCGGGATCGGATGCTGCGGAGACGTCTCCCTGAGGGCAGCAGAGAGAGCAGTCTGTGGGATGGATGGCTGGAGTCCTTGATGATCCTCCTGGCTTTCCTTATACACCGCCTGGTGTAGATGTCCTGGAGGGAGGGAAGCTCACCTCCAACAATGTGGCGGGCAGTTCGCACGACCCTTTGCAGAGCTTTGCGGTTGCCAGCGGTGCCGTTTCCAAACCAGGCGGTGATGCAGCCAGTCAGGATGCTCTCCACAGTGCAGGTGTAGAAGGATCTGAGGATGCTGGGGCTCATTCCAAACTTCCTCAGCCGTCTCAGGAAGAAGAGGCGCTGATGTGCCTTCTTCAGCACTGCGTCTGTGTGAGCAGACCATGTGAGATCCTCGGTGATGTGAACGCAGAGGAACTTAAAGCTGTTAAGTTCTTTAACATTTGACGATGGGATTAAGCCATATTGTGCTTTCGGTTTTAGTTCGTTTGATAGATACTGTGCCAAAGCAAAATGGCCCAAAACACAACTTTAAAGACCTTTTATGTTAGAATAAGAAGTTTAAATATATTTTAAAAACTACACTTTTTGCCCGAAAGACCTATTGTTTCATATCGTCATGTGACAATATTGATAATATCGTTACATCCCTACTTCATACTTCAAGATTTTTCTTGGGAAAACAAAAATGGTTTGTTAACATCATTGTTTCTTCCTGGCACCTTTATTTATTTTTTATTTTTTTAATGTACAGTTTATTAAGACTAATAGTACTTTCTCTTAGTACAGGTGAGAGACTGCACCTGTGGAAGCAGATAGTGTTTAGCTCTTCCATGTACCAGCGGCAGACGTCCTCCAGTGGGTCTCTCCGTAAGAGGCTGCTTTCAACTAGGTCCTCATTCCAGGACTCGGGCCAGGGTTCACTACTCTCCTCAATGCAACGCAAGATCTCCTTATCATGTGGAGAGGAGATCTGTGCACCATTGTGCCAGTAAACCTACAGAAAATTCACAAAGTTGAAAAAGATGAATTGCACATCTTAGACTCACTGCTCTGAGGTACTGTATATACAACATATACTTTTATTTATATAAAGACATGATAATAATTGTTGTTGTTATATTAGTAGGGGGTATATTTTAGACTTTTAATATACAGTATGTGTGTGTGTGTGTGTGTGTATATATATATATATAATTATCTCACCTAAATGTTTGATCACGCAGTGCATTTTTGTTTTTGCAATTGGGGCAATTGTAGCACAATAGCTTACACACAGCACAAGCCTGATTATGGAGCTGTATGTGAGGCGGCCTTACACCAGTTTCACACATAGGCCTACTTTATTTGCAGTGCGTATGCATTTCACGTGCGGTACGCAAGTGGTGCAGAAGCAGCACGGACTCACTGTACATTCACACAGGAGTACACTACTCTGATCCGTGGCTGTTTACCACAAACACAACATTAATCCATTATTTTGATTTCCAATCCAAATGTTCTTACTGAAAATGCTTTTTCAGCATTGTGATTCTCTTTTTACACAGTACAGAAATACAGTCTTCCATAGACAAGTCTAAATGCAATAAATATAAGCAACACATCATTCAACGGTTTTTACTTTTAGATTTACATTTTAAGCTGCTCAAGCAAGTGGCAAATCATTTAAACTAGCCTACTTTTATATTTGCTCAAGCAAGTTGCAAAACAAACTTTTGTTATGTTATCACAAACACTGTAAATTTGTTGTTTGCTGGTTTTACAGCTGCGAAGAAGACAATAATCCAGAACTGGTTTACACCACACGTGTAGAAAAACATATTGGATCCGTAGCCTCCTGCAAATAGTGACGTGTGAATGTGCAACGGCGTGAGTCGGTGGGGCCAAGCCTTCGGCCATTGATGCTTGGCAGTGTTTTCTTTTTGATATACGTGATTGTATAAAGGAGTGACTTGTTTTGTGTTTTTATTTGTGTCCTTCCCTCTCTCCCTCCCTTTTGACTTTACTTTGAGCTATTGAGTAAATGTCTGTTGTTTTGTTTTGTTATATTTTGGATGTTATGTTATGTGTGAAAACTGAAACTTTTGGGGAGTTGAATAATTTTGATTGCAACTGTATGTTATCCACAGGGATTCACGCACGTGATGTGCAGGTGTGATCAAAAAATTAAAAAAAATGCGGTGGGTTGCTCTCATTTGCGTACCAACATTGTTGCCAGCCGTTAATGCATAATCACCATTTTAGATTGACTAACTGTAATACTGTATAAGATTTCCATTCAAACTGAAAGCATAAATCTAGGCTATGCACTGCAGGTTTCAGAGAAAAACAAGTACTCCAGAGTGCACCCTGGACGATGGGGCGGGGCGACACATTTGGGCGGGGCGACACGTGTCACGCCGCCCACCCCCAATTTCATTGGTTTATGATACAGCAGAGCTTATTGGTGTAGACGTTTGCGCATGAGCATTCTTTTATATACGTTTTTATGAATGATCGACGCTGTTTGGCTGTACTACAGAAATATTAAGTGCTAACAACAACGATTTTAGTTAGAATCAATTAGCAAATGTGTTTTTTTTAAACTTATGACGAATTAGTTAGATTAAGTTCCTATCAAACGCTTGGTGGCAGCATCTCCGAGTACTTCGGGCAGAACAGAGCTGTGTAATATGAGCGGCTCACGAATTAAATCTGGGGAACAAATTCTTAATTCGTGGCCATGATATAGTCCTACCTATGCTATAAATAGCCTCACCTATGAGAAATATTAATTATGTTTCTGTGTGATGAACTTAAATAGTGGTCCTCAACAGGTGGGTTGCACGTTAAATGAAGTCAGATATTATTGCACTTTTCACAGAAGCAGATATACTTAAACAATGAGCAGTTTTAGCTGGGCGATGTTGATAAAAATGATCCACTGTTTGAGATTTAGCTGTTTTGTATAATGTATATTTATATGTAGCCATATTCTTTATTTTAGGACCGGTGGATAAGCAAAAACTTACGATGATAATACACTGTAGTTCAGTAAGACATAGGACAAACCCGCAAATGGTTTTATTTTAAAGAACAACTGCGGTGACAAATAAGACAATAATACCAAATAGTCCATCAGCGTGAACTGAGGTTTTATGTGTGGATAATGGGAATAAAAACCTTGCTGAAACAATTTTTATTATTATTATTTTTTTTTTTGCATATAGGCCTATTTTAAATGTTTTTTTGTTTACTAAAACAGCTGTTATTAAATCTGACCTACAGCAAATATTATTATTAATGTGCTTTAGTGCATATTTAAGCAATAAATGTTAATTTTCTCTGCAACATTTTTATTTATACTTTTATAGGCTATATAGACTATGCACAAATTCAATTACTGGTTTTGTGGCTCAGTCCTTTAAAAAGAACCAGGAATCACTGTACTATATTGATTTTAGATTTTTAGTAGGCCTAGTTATTATAGTCTTTAATAAATAAAAAAAATATTAATCACAGAGAAGGGCTCTTTTACTCATTAAAAGTGCTCATGTACCTATTCCACAGATTTACAGCTCTGAGTGATTTAATATTCGATAGTTATGCAGGTCTATATGGCTACAATGATCGAGTGTTAATAACTGAATCTAAATTCATCTCATACACAGATTAGAACACACACATAATGAGGATGTGGATACAGAAATTGGATTTTTAATATCTGATGTCATGGGCACTCATTTACTATAGGAACCTTTAAAATTGTAAGAGAATCAATATAGGCTCAAATATTTTATTAAGATATAAACAAGGAAACACTGCTTGCCATGAAAATTTTTATTAACCTACAAGTTTGTGACGCATTGAGCAATGTAACATCTCTTTAAACAACAACAAAAACGGTTGTGCTTTAAAACGTAAAATCAGCCGCTTATGTTTGTGTTTGTCCATCTCTAAAATGCATCTAAATTATCATAATTTGCGTATAAAATCCCAATTTAGTGCTGATCCGCGGCCTGCCGATCCTCAAGGAAAATGAATGAAGAGCTATTCAGCCTGAACAACCCGGAGGTGAAGTCATCAAGAGTTTATTTGTAAACGATGACTTCATCTGACTAAAATTACCATGGTTACTAAACAGATAATAATTAAGATAGGCCTATGATTCTAGAGTTAGCACATAGTATTTCTGTAATATGGCCAAATCAATTACAAATCAAGTACACAAAGGAATGCATGCTCGGGTCTACACCAATAAGATTTGCCGTGTTATAAACCAATAGAATTGGGGGTGGGCGGAGCGACACGTGTCTGAAAATCTGACACACTTGGTGGTATTTGTAAATTGATATGATTAGACTTAAATTTCCTTTTTACAATAGATTTAATTTGTTGATATTCTAAAAATCTGTTCTTATTAATCCCATATTGTTTAATTAATTTGTCAAAGGGAATAAAGTCTGTCCCTTCGAATATATGTTCCAGGTATTTAATACCTTTACAACTCCAATCTGTGAAGTTTATCATATTGTTGTTTAGCAATATGTCAGGATTGTTCCAGATAGGGGTACGTTTGCATGGGATTAGTGAAGACTCCGTCATTTTTAGAAACTCCCACCATGCTGTCAGAGAAGAGCTGATACTGATGCTTTTAAAGCATACGTGTCGTTTACTGATCGAGCTAATGAATGGCAGATCCGAAATCTCTATATTATTGCATAATGCCTGTTCTACATCTAGCCAAGGCTCATCTAAGAGGGTGTGTTTTAACCACCCTGAAATGTGTTGAAGCCTATTGGCTAAGAAATAGTGGTAAAAGTTAGGTAGATCTAGTCCTCCTTTATCCTTGGTCTTTTGCAGCGTTTTTAAGCTAATACGCGGGGGTTTACCTTTCCAAAGGAATTTAGAGATAGAGGAGTCCAAAGATCTAAACCAGTCAGGTGGTGGTTTGCTCGGGATCATTGCAAATAAATAATTAATTCTTGGCAAAACCATCATTTTTATTGAGGCGACTCTTCCCATGAGTGATATGGGTAGAGACCTCCATCTGGTTAGATCATCTTCTACCTTCTTTAAAACTGGGATGTGGTTTAATTTAATCAAATCTGCCAGCTTAGGAGAAACATTAATACCTAAATATTTAATATTTCCAGATTGCAGTGGAGTGGAAGAATTCTGGAAGGAGCAATTAATTGGAAGAACTGTTGATTTTAACCAGTTTATTGAATAATCTGAGACTCTTGAGAAAGAGTTTATTAATGTAATTACCTCAGAGAGAGTGGTTTGTGAATATTGAAGAAAAAGTAACACATCATCTGCGTAAAGACTAACTTTATGTTCTACATTCTTGCATTTAATGCCTTTAATCACTGTTGCCTGTCTAATTGCTGCTGCTAGTGGTTCAATAAAAATTGCAAACAGTGAGGGGGAGAGGGGGCATCCCTGCCTGGTGCCCCTCTTAAGACAGAAGCTAGAGGACGTTTGGGCATTTGTCCTGACACATGCTGTTGGAGAGTTATATAATATTTTTAACCAGTTTATGAAAGAGTTTCCAAAACCAAATTTGTGTAAAGTTGCAAATAGAAAATTCCAGTTAACCCTATCAAAAGCTTTTTCTGCATCTAGAGACAATATTGTAATTTGAAGGTTTCTATTGCATGAATAGTCTATCAAGTTAAGTAACCTACGTGTATTTGTTGAGGAGTGCCTCCCTTTTATGAAACCAGTTTGGTCGTAATGAATTATGAGAGGGGTTATCTTCTCTATTCTTTTTGAGATAGCTTTGCAGATTATTTTAGTGTCCACATTAATAAGGGATATTGGACGATAGCTAGTAGGCAATACAGGGTCTTTGCCTGGTTTTAGTAAGAGACTAATGTTGGCAGAATTCATATTTGGTGGAAGTCTGCCATTTTCTTTGGTTTCCTGCAACATTCTGTAGAATGTTGGTGCCAGAATTGCCCAGAATTCTTTATAGAATTCTGCTGGAAAGCCATCTGGACCTGGAGCCTTTTTATTGGGCATACTGTTCAAAGCTTCCTGAAGTTCATCTGATGTCAGTGGAGAATCCAATGCCATCGCTTGATTGTCTGTTAATTTCGGAAGAGTTATATTGTCAAGAAATTGGTAAATTTCGTCTTTAGATGGGTTTATCTGTGGTGAATATAAAGATTCGTAAAAATCTCTGAAAATGTTGTTTATTATTTCAGGGTCATATATTGTATCCCCAGTTAAATCTTTAACAGCACATATAGTTGTTTTTTCTTTATTTATTTTTAACTGGTTTGCTAGGAATTGACCTGATTTGTTACCATATTCAAATTCTTGCCAGCGAAGTCTTTGTGCTAAGAATTTAGTTTTTTTATTAATAATTTCATTTAATTCTAGTTTTGCTTTACATATTTTTTTCTGCATTTCCTGTTCCTGGGAGGATACGTAGGATTCTTCTAAAGTTTTTATGGTTTCTTCTAATTCCTGAATACATTTATTTTCTCTTTTCTTTTTATGCGATGAAAATGAGATTATTCTACCTCTCATCACAGCTTTGCCTGCTTCCCAGAGAACAGATGCTGATGTTCCAGGCAGGTCATTATAGTCTAAATATAAAGCCCACTCTTCTTTAAAATATTTAATAAAATCCTCGTCTTTAAGCAATGATGTATTGAATCTCCAGTTATTACTTGGTGGAGTGGCCTTCTTATTTACTAGAGTTAAAGAAACAGCAGCATGATCGCTCTCTAATCTCTATCCCACGTCGAAATATAAAAGTTAAAATTGGCAGTATGGGAATACGTTGGATATAGAAAAGACGAACGCTTATTTGTCCTCGAGGATAGACAGAGTTCCCAAAAACTGTGGTCACAAAGCGGCTGCAAAAAGAGGAAACACATCGAACACGTTTACCTAGATTTCAGAACACCATCCTCCGTGCAGATACAGTTATTATGTCCCATTTATAACTTAAGGTTAAAGCCTTATGATTTCCGTGATGCAGAGTGAATCCCAGAATCCAGTCATGACAATGAATTTACAATGCAGATGTCACATAAAATGCGTGATTTTATGGATTAATGAATAAATCAAAAACAGAGCTGTCAAATCACATGGTCTAGTGACTGTGATTATTAAAGCGCAAAAACACTGCTATATAAAAATAGAATCTGTTTGTTTTGCGCATCTCTCTGTGAATGAATGAGCGCCGTTGTGTCGTGTACTACATACTCAAGTATGCGCGCTGCGCCACTCAGTGTTAACAGCACCTGCTGTCTCACTATCTGAGGACAAACACTGAGAGCCTCACTGAGAGAACAATTAATAATCCTTTCATCATTTTATTTGAGAAAACCACTGTCAAATACACTGACACTCAAAGCTCTTCACTACTAACCGTCAAAATAAAAGTCCGCTTTTTAACTCGAAGAAATAGACAGAAATTACGATTGTAGCTACTATAATGTAGCCTACTTCTAAAATAATAATAATAATTTATAGAAACATTTAAGGAATATATTATTTAATATAATTATAATTTCCCCCTCATTTTTATTTGGTAAATTTCTGTTGTGCAGCCCTTTACAAAACCATAAAAGGATAAAGTTATTTTCATTTGATTACATTTTAAAGCATTAATTAAATTGTTAAAGCTTTATGCATTAATTTCATTACCACCATTTTTGATAGTATATTTGTATTATATCATAAAAGTACAGAATCCAGAAAAATTAAGTCAAACCAGAATTTCTGAATTGTTATGAATTATTAATTATGAATATGTTGTTAAACTAATATATAATTAGGGTTGGGTATCGTTTTTTTTTTTCGATACCGGTGCCAAATCGATACTTTTAAAACGGTGCCGGTGCCTAAACGGTGCCTGAACTGATACTTGTTTTATTTATTTATTTATATACATACATATATACACACACACACACATACTGTATATGGAACTAATGAAGCTCCAGGAAATCCCCAATATGGACAAAGGCATTGCTATTCCTGTAACTGAGTAAACAGAAGATATAAACGTTTTGAATGATAAAACAAATACATTAAACACTCGACTACAACAATATATAGCTTGTCTGTGTTATTCAAGCCATCTCTGGTATTTTCATAATAATTAAGTATATTTAAAATCCATTGCTAATCAATGCATTAGTAGCCTATGGAACATATTTTCTGCCTCATTCTGTGACAAGAAGCTACATCAGATCACAAAAGGAAGCATTTAACTGGTGTTGTGGACTAAAAAGGTTATAATCACCACAGGCTCCTCACGTTCAATTTGATTCCTCCATCCTTGCAGACTGTGAAAGAGTGTTATCTGTTTTAGGAAAATCAGTGATATTGATCTTGACCATCTTAGTCTTACTATTGGTGACTTACCAGTTGTGACCTCTGTTGACCAGTATAACACTGTTTTTACGTGTATTCTGGATGAGATTGCCCCTTTGAAGAAACGTGTTGTTTCTTTCAGGAGATCATCTCCATGGTATACATCTGAGTTACGTCAAATGAAAGCTAAAGGTAGGCAGCTGGAGCGGATATACAAAAAATCTGGTCTAACAGTTCATAGATCAATGTTTGATCAGCATCAGATTGATTATCACAATGCTCTCAAAGCTGCAAAAATGGCATATTATTCTACAATTATTAGCAGTGACATCTCTAATCCCAGAGCCCTGTTTAGAGCAGTCAACAATCTTATTAAACCTCCTAGTAACATTAACTGTTCCACTACCGAGCAGTGTAATGAGTTTCTTAATTACTTCTCATCTAAAATTGACAATATCTATAATTCAATTGCCTGTGATCATGCGTCTGAATTTGTTGAGTTGCATCCTCCGAATCTCTCTGATCATGTTCTCTCAAGTTTCAAGGTTGTTGATTCTGATTTCATTTCTAAACTTGTTTTGTCAATGAATTCAACTACTTGTATATTGGATCCTTTCCCTACTACTGTACTGAAAAACTGTTTGTCTGTTATTTTACCCCACATTACTGTAATTGTCAATGCCTCACTCAGTGAAGGGATTGTTTCTGCTGCTTTAAAAATGGCAGCAGTTACACCGGTTCTAAAAAAGCCTGGGAGTGATATTGCTGATTTGTCCAATTATCGGCCAATCTCTAATTTACCATTCCTGGCAAAAGTCCTTGAGCGTGTGGTTGTTAGCCAACTCCAAACTCATCTTTACACGAACAGCCTACTGGAGCCTTTTCAATCTGGGTTTAGGTCTGGACACAGCACTGAGACTGCTTTAGTTAGGGTCTTGAATGACCTTCTCATTATAGCCGATTCTGGGGCTTGTGGCATTTTGGTTCTGTTAGATCTTAGTGCTGCATTCGACACGATATGTCACAGCATATTACTGGGCAGATTATATAGATGGATCGGTCTTTCTGGAACTGTGTTGAGCTGGTTTAAATCTTATCTTTCACAACGTTCTCAGTTTGTTTACCTGGGTACTAACAGATCTCAGACTGTGCCTTTGTGTCAGGGTGTCCCTCAGGGGTCAGTTCTGGGTCCTGTTTTATTTAGTGTTTACATGTTACCTCTTGGGAAGATTATTCAAAAGTATGGCCTGGGATATCATTGTTACGCGGACGACACAGATTTATATTAGCACTCAGCCTGATTCCACTACTTCCTCTTTGACTCTTTCTGCCTGTTTGCTGGAAATCAAGGCATGGATGAAACACTCATTTTTAAAGTTAAATTGTTCTAAAACTGAAATTGTATTAATTGGCACTCCATCTAATGTTAACAAGTGCAGTAATTTTAAACTTTCAGTTAACAATACTCAAATATCTCCTTCTGCCCAGGTGTGTAATTTAGGTGTGATATTTGATGCTCAGATGACTTTTAATTCTCATTTCAAAAATATATCTAAAGTTGCTTTTTTCCATCTCCGTAACATTGCGCGCATTAGACACTTTCTTTCCAGGCCCGATGCTGAGAGGCTTATTCAAGCCTTCATCACATCACGGCTCGATTATTGTAATTCTCTCTTCGGGGGTCTACCAGCAAATTCTGTTAAGAGATTGCAATATATACAAAACTCAGCTGCCCGAGTTTTGACTCATACATCTGCACGTCATCACATTACCCCAGTGCTCCAGCAACTTCATTGGCTCCCGGTTCAATCACGTATTGAATTTAAAACTCTAATTTTAACCTATAAAGCAGTGCATAGGCAGGCTCCAGATTACATCTGTAACTTGGTCACTCTTTCCACTCCTTCTCACTCTCTCCGCTCTGCTGGTTGTCTCTCCTTCTATCAGCCTCATTGTAAATTAAAAACTATGGGGGGGGGGGCTTTTTCTTATAATGGGCCTAATCTATGGAACGCATTACCTGCGTTTATTAGGAATGCTGTTTCCTTGGATTGTTTTAAGAAACACCTTTTTAGTAAAGCTTTTAATGTATGATTATTTACTGTGATTCTATTTTGATATTATGTAGTTTTGGTTGATTTGTTATTTTGTTGTATATATTGTAGCGCTTTGAGTTTAAGAAAGGCGCATTACAAATAAAATGTATTATTATTATTATTATAATAATAATGTTCTATTTTGTTGGTTTAAACAGGTTCAAAAACGCAAATACAAGAGAATTTTAGCTTTAGGCATTTTAATTAAAGCTAGGGCTGGGCGGTATATAGAGTTTGTACTATATATCGCTATATTCTTTATAATCGATACGTTATTATGAAGCAATACAGTTAATATTGATATACAGTAGTTTGATACGAGCGCATCTGATAAAATATCTAGGGAGGACACAGACTGAACTGCTGCGGAGAAAGTGCATAATACAATTTGTTCTAAACATGTGACAAGCTTTATATGAAGGGCTATAAAAAAAAACTCGTAAGATACAGTAGCCTATAGTTTATAGTTTCAGTTTAAAGCGGCTCGCGCTCTACCTGTCAGATGCTCTGACAGAAAGGCTGCGTGTGCCGCTGACAGAGATGCTTCTTGCGCTGTTTAATGTTTGCTGTTTTCCGTAATGCTTAACTTACAATTCACAGGTATATTCTCCATCTGTAAATGTTAGAAAGCCATGGAAATATTTCCATTTTGCTGTCAGAAGTGCGTGAGCTTTTGCTTTGCGATTCTCTGCTAAACTTCACAGACTTCATTTAGAATGAGCGCCGCCGTGCGCATGCGCGCCAAACAGACGGCGCGCAATGAAATAGGAGCGCAATAACTCTGACTAAAATATACATTTTGCTGAAATATTTGTAGTTGTAGCCTGTGATGCTTCTTACGTGCGTTTCGGAAAAACAAAGGACAAATATTTTAAATCGATCGCTCAGGCATGGCACCGAAATGAGGCACCGAAATCTGCGTTCTGATTCGGTTCTAGTACATACCGGTTACATAGGTACCGGTGCCATATTGGTACCGGGTTTCGGTACCCAACCCTATAGATAATCAATGATGAAATTTTGATTAATGAAATTTGAATAAACATGCTTTGTCAACCAAACAAACCCTTTTTTGATTGTTTAATACCGTATACCGTGAAATTTTCTGATACGATTATCATACCGTGAAAATCTCATACCGTTACAACCCTAATTCACTGACATGCTTCACTCGGCAAAGCTAAAACCAAAAGCACATATACATACTTGCAACACATTAAAATAAAGGCTTGCTGATTTTAGGTTTAAAATGATGAAAATTCATATAGAAATAAAAAAGTAAAAAAAGAAAAGAAAATTAAATGATTTTAAATATTAGCAGTGTATGTTTTAAGTGTACTATTTTTTTTATTTAACCAGACTGAAAGTGCATCCCTGTTATCCACCCAGATAACTTTTAATGAGAAGAACATATGTAGAAAATAAACCTACACAATAGTCCACCTAATTCGGTCATCATTTACTCACCCTTGTGTCATTCCAAACCTGTATGACTTTCGTTCTTCTGCAGAACACAAAAGATGATAATTTTTAGGAAAGTGATTCTTACGTCCACTGACTAAACCACTTACCATCATTCTTGAAAATATATTATTTTGTGTTCGTTTGGAACAACTTCAGGGTGACAAAATTATGACAGAATTTTCATTATTAGTTGTTATATTTTATTGTACACTTATCTTTCATTTGTCTTTTTAGCTAAAGTGTATTGTCTTACTGTGATGCAGCAGGAATGGCCTTGATAACTGAAAACGGTTTATAATTTTAGTTTTATAAATAAATTCACTACAAAATAGGATTAGCAGATGCTCACCTTGTATCCATTGTCCTCTTTTCTGTTATGAGATGCAGTGATCATGACTCCAGCTGCAGCTCCATACTTCATCACAGCGTATGGCTGGAGGGCAAAAAGATGGAAAAACAATTCACAGGATTCCACAGAATCTCTACTTTCATCATTATCATTGTTCCTAAGTATGCTTCCCAAATAACAACTTTGTTGAGAAGGATATTTTAGTTCTTCTACTACTGTAATTTTAACACATAATAATGATAATAATATTAATAATAATAACTATTATTATGATCTATCAATAACATTTTCTTACCACAAATGGGGTAGGCACATATGTAGAGAATAGATAGACAGGGATATCTTTACAAAGCATAACAGCGGCAGTCAACCTTGCAAGTCTGTAGAGAAAAAATATATATATTTTTACACTGTTACACATGCGACTATGATTCTGAATGAGATGTTTACATGATTCAAAGTTTGTCTTACTGCATATATATATATATATATATATATATATATATATATATATATATATATATATATATATATGCATTTTAATATGACCTTAACTGCATTTTCATATACATGTACACACACATATACACATATATATATATATATATATATATATATATATATATATATATATATATATATATATATATATATATATATATATATATATATATACACACATATATATACACATATATACATATATATATATATATATATATATATATATACACAGTGCCCTCCACTAATATTGGCACCCTTGATAAATATGAGCAAAGGCGGCTGTGAAAATAAATCTGCATTGTTTATCCTTTTTATCTTTCATTCCAAAAATTCACAAAATTCCAACCTATCATTGAAGTAAAACAATTGAAAATGGGGGGAAATCTCATTGGGCCTCATTTACGAAACGAACGTACGACCGAAATTTGGGCGTACGGTAGTTTCTACGCAAAACTTGGAATTTATCAATATGGACGTGAGCGGTGGCTACGATCAAATCTCACGTCAGGTCTGAGCTCGTGTACGCAAGTTTTTGAGTCAGCCTGAACTTGCGTGCAGCATAGAGAATTTCAGAGAATTGTATAAATGACAGCATTTTGTTCATTTAGATTATTTTCCTAAACCGACAAACAAAGCTTTTTTTTTTTTTTTTCCTTTCAGGGTTTTAGCTTTATGCGCAAATAGCAGCATAAACAACAGACCGTGAGGAATCACACATCGTCGTATCACGCACCTGCAGCGCTTCTGTGAATGGAGAAAAACAGAAATTATAAAAGGAATAAAATAAATAAGGCTACAGGAAATATATTTCTCTTAATTAACAGATTAACAAAAGAAAAAAAAGAGTGCGACAAGTATAGGCCACTTTCGTTTTTGTGACACTCTTAATGCATTTTATTTGTTTTCTATAACTTTATTTTTTAAGATTTAACTGCTCGGTGATCACGCAGGTGCCTCACACGCACACACACAACATTTCAGCGTTACTAACTTGATATTTCAGCCATTAATAAAACTAAAATGCAGTCAACCAAACATAAATGTTACATTGCACAATTTACAAGGTCCACTGTAAAATCAGCGTGCAGCGCCGAAACAAACATTAATTGCGCATGTGAAGGGTGATATTTTACATGGATATTGGAAGTGAAGTACAAAGCCTTGTTTACATCATAGATAATAGTTTAGCAACCAAATGTTACATGGCAAAAATGGAAACATTTGGATGTCGAATGAGAGAGGCTCGTGAGCCCAATGCAGTTTAGTTTCGCTTTAATAAATTCATTTTACCTTGACCTTGTATTCTGTATATAATGAATGCCACCATAGCCTAATTTGTGTTTTACTTCATAGTTTAATATAAAATTTTATAGCTACTCATTTTTTCATTCTTGTTCTGTAATAGGCCTACCGTTAAATTTAAAGGGTTTGTTGTGGATTACGGAGAACTAAATAATCTATATAGTGTTTACAATGTTTATAAATTTTTCGTTATATTTACTGGTATTTAATATACATATAAATTAATGCCATTGTTTGCTATTATAAGGTTAACGGGTGTTTTTGGAGTAAGATCAATTTCTCTTTAATGAGATACTTCCTCTTTTTGGCCGGGTTATGTTACTCCTTGTCGTAAACTCTAGGGGCGAGGCTTCTAAACCGGGGTGTTTTTAGGGGCGTAATATTCAAATGATGATTGTTTTCTTCCGCCACATTTATCAACGTACGATCTTTCGTACGATGGGATTGGCGGCATACGAATGTTTCATAAATCACACGTGAGCTCTGTCGTAAGTTGATTTGTGCGCACGGATCTGCGCTCGTTTCTACGTTAGATTGATAAATGAGGCCCATTGTGTAAGAAATACTTTCTCTAGTTCATGTTGGCCACAATTATTGGCACCCAATTATTGCAATGTCCTTTTCCCAGGGTAACAGCTATGAGTTTTCTCCTATAATGCCTGAAGAGTTTGGAGAACACCTGATAAGAGATCAGAGACCATTCCTTCATACAGAATCTCTCCAGATCCTTCAGATTCACAGCTCCATGTTGGTGCTTCTCCTCTTCAGTTCACCTCACTCATTTTCTATAGGGTTCAGGTCAGAGGATGGGAATGGCCATAGCAGAAGCTTGGTTTTGTGCTCAGTGACCCATTTTTGTGTTGTTTTTGAGGTTTGTGTTTGGATTATTGTAAGGTTGGAAGATCCAAACATGGCCCATTATAAGATTTCTAACAGGGTCAGTCACTTATTGATTTTTTATGTTGGTATTTAATAGAATCCATGATGCCATGTGTCTAAACAAGATGTCCAGGACCTCCAGCAGAAAAATAGGCCCACAACATAAAAAATACAGCAGAATATTTAATTGTACACATGGGGTACTTTTTTATCCCTGTGTGCACCAAACCCATCTTGAGTGTTTGCTGCTAAAAAGCTCATTTTTTAGTTTCATCCGATCATAGAAGCCAGTCCCATTTGAAGTTACATTCATGTCTGATAACTGAATATGCTGGAGTTTGTTTTTGGATGAGCTAGGAGAATTTTCCTTGAAACCCTCCCAAACAACATGTGGTGATGTAGGGACTGTTTGACAATTTTTTTCTAATGTTTTCTGACCCCGAGACTCAACTATATTCTGCAATTCTACAGCTGTGATCCTTGGAGAGTCTTTAGCCACTCAAACTCTCCTCCTCACCGTGCATTAGGACGATATAGTCACACGTCCTCTTCCAGGCAGTTTCGTAACATTTTCTGTTGATTGGAAATTCTTAATTATTGCCCTGATGGTGGAAATGGGATTTTTCACTGCTCTAGCTCTTTTCTTAAAGCCACTTCACTAATTTGTGAAGCTCAATTATCTTTTGCTGCACATCAGAAATATATTCTTTGGTTTTTCTCACTGTGATGGATGATTAAGGGAATTTGGTCTTTGTGTTCCTCATATTTATAATCCTGTGGAACAGGAAGTCGTGGCTAGACAATTTCATGCTCTTAGTCACCCTGGTGTGCTAAAAAATTTAAATATGAATGGAATATACTTCAGATATTTTACTCACAAGAATTTCTAGGGGTGCCAATAATTGTGGCCAACATCCATTGGAGAAAAACATTTATTTCATCATGAGATTTTCTCCCCACTTTCAATTGTTTTACTTCAATGATAGGTTAGAATTTAGTAAATTTTTTGAGGGAAAGATCAAAAGGATAAACAATGCCGATTTATTTTCACAGCTGCCTTTGCTCATATTTATCAAGGGTGCCAATATTAGTGGATGGCACTGTATATATATATATACACACAGTGGGTACGGAAAGTATTCAGACCCTCTTAAATTTTTCACTCTTTGTCATATTGCAGCCATTTGCTAAAATCATTTAAGTTTTTTTCCTCATTAATGTACACACAGCACCCCATATTGACAGAAAAACACAGAATTGTTGACATTTTTGCAGATTTATTAAAAAAGAAAGACTGAAATATCACATGGTCCTAAGTATTCAGACCCTTTACTGTGACACTCATATATTTAACTCAGGTGCTGTCCATTTCTTCTGATCATCCTTGAGATGGTTCTACACCTTCATTTGAGTCCAGCTGTGTTTGATTATACTGATTGGACTTGATTAGGAAAGCCACACACCTGTCTATATAAGACCTTACAGCTCACAGTGCATGTCAGAGCAAATGAGAATAATGAGGTCAAAGTAACTGCCTGAAGAGCTCAGAGACAGAATCGTGGCAAGGCACAGATCTGGCCAAGGTTACAAAAAAAATTCTGCTGCAGTTAAGGTTCCTAAGAGCACAGTGGCCTCCATAATCCTTAAATGGAAGACGTTTGGGACGACCAGAACCCTTCCTAGAGCTGGCCGTCCGGCCAAACTGAGCTATCGGGGGAGAAGAGCCTTGGTGAGAGAGGTAAAGAAGAACCCAAAGATCACTGTGGCTGAGCTCCAGAGATGCATTCGGGAGATGGGAGAAAGTTGTAGAAAGTCAACCATCACTGCAGCCCTCCACCAGTCGGGGCTTTATGGCAGAGTGGCCCGACGGAAGCCTCTCCTCAGTGCAAGACACATGAAAGCCCGCATGAAGTTTGCTAAAAAACACCTGAAGGATTCTCTGGTCTGATGAGACCAAGATAGAACTTTTTGGCCTTAATTCTAAGCGGTATGTGTGGAGAAAACCAGGCACTGCTCATCACCTGTCCAATACAGTCCCAACAGTGAAGCATGGTGGTGGCAGCATCATGCTGTGGGGGTGTTTTTCAGCTGCAGGGACAGGACAACTGGTTGCAATCGAGGGAAAGATGAATGCGGCCAAGTACAGGGATATCCTGGACGAAAACCTTCTCCAGAGTGCTCAGGACCTCAGACTGGGCCGAAGGTTTACCTTCCAACAAGACAATGACCCTAAGCACACAGCTAAAATAACGAAGGAGTGGCTTCACAACAACTCCGTGACTGTTCTTGAATGGCCCAGCCAGAGCCCTGACTTAAACCCAATTGAGCATCTCTGGAGAGACCTAAAAATGGCTGTCCACCAACGTTTACCATCCAACCTGACAGAACTGGAGAGGATCTGCAAGGAGGAATGGCAGAGGATCCCCAAATAAACTTGTTGCATCTTTCCCAAAAAGACTCATGGCTGTATTAAATCAAAAGGGTGCTTCTACTAAATACTGAGCAAAGGGTCTGAATACTTAGGACCATGTGATATTTCAGTTTTTCTTTTTTAATAAATCTGCAAAAATGTCAACAATTCTGTGTTTTTCTGTCAATATGGGGTGCTGTGTGTACATTGAGGAAAAAAAATTAACTTAAATGATTTTAGCAAATGGCTGCAATATAACAAAGTGAAAAATTTAAGGGGGTCTGAATACTTTCCATACCCACTGTATATATATATATATATATATATATATATATATATATAGTTTCCCTGTGTTTCCTTCCTGCTGTGTGAGCTACTGAAAAGAGCCGCACTGTGAAACAGCCAATCAGAGCAGAGCTCAACATTGAGCCGCACTGTGAAACAGCCAATCAGAGCAGAGCTCAACATTATTATTTCATGACCCTTCCAAATAAGGTAATAACAGACCATTTTATTCTAGGGACAAATCCTAGGTTGTAAATGGACATGACAAACCGTTTCTGGAGATTTTTTGCCCTTACCTAAGCCACATACCTTCTATGTAGATATCAGAGAACAATTTAAAATATTGAATCAATGCATTCTATGGCACCTTTAAATTTATATATTTCCCATTCTGGCATTTCTCTTTCTATCAAATGAAATCTGTCACTGTTTTCATTAAAATCGGCTTTATAATTAATGAATTCAAACTTTAAATGAATTTATGTGAATTTTTTTTTAAAGAGATACAATATTTATTTATTTATTTATTTGTAGAAAACATAACATTTATAGGAAAAAATTATTTAAGTAAAAAATATATATTTTTTAAAAGAGGTACAATAGCCATTTATTTATTTGTTTGTTTATTTTAATTTACTGATAAAGTTGTTTTATTGGAATGTAAACAGGTGTTTCAACAAAATAAGAGGTTATTAAATTAATGGTCTATTTAAAAGAAAAACAAAAAATCAAGATTATGACTCGGCTGATCTAAATCTAATCCCTATATTTTGCCGAAATGTAATTGACAATACCACAAATCTTTCAACTTACTAGTATCAAACTGTGCATTGGTAGGTTTAGGGCCTCTTGCTCTTCTCTAAGTTTTTTCTTTTTCTGCCAACTGTGGGAGAATGCAGCCATCACATTTCGGCACAAATCAATGGCCCTGGCTGTCCTCTCCTTTTCGGTTGTCATTGGATTTGTGATGGCCAGGTTAAGATTATGGCCAAAACAGTTCAGCCATGGCCATCCCAACTTCCTAACAGTGGCTACAATATTGGCCCCGTTATCCGTGGTAATGCAAACCAGGTTTTCTTTTTCCATTTAATCCCCACTCTTGGAATGCACTGCGGAGATTTTCAGATAAATTATCAGCCATGTGGCTTTCAGGGGTGAACGAAGTTTGCAGGCATGTGCTCTTCAGCTTCCATTCTTTAGTTATAAAATGGACAGTCAGACTCATGAACGGAGTCATGGTGACGCTCGACCACATATCAGTAGTGGCGGAAAAGAAATCACTTTCTTGCAGTTCAGCGATGATGGTCTGCTTGGTTTCATTAAATAACTGTGGGATGACCTTGTCAGACAAATATTTTTTTACTTGGTAGTTCGTATTGCTTGTCGAATGAATGCAGCATCTCTTTGAATACAGGCTTCTCAACAGTGCGGAGCAGCGTGTTTTCGACAACTAAATATGTTGCCATGTTTCTTGTTAGTGTCTTCCATTTATCACTGTCTCTTTGGATTTGGCCAGTTTGGAGAAAGCCTCGCCAATACTAACCTGATCAGCTGGGCATTTGCGATCACGGGAACTTGACACTTGTTGGTTTACAAATGCGGATGGGTGACATGACTGTAGATGGCTCTTGAGATTTCAAGTGTTCGCCCATTTAACATTTTTTTTTACTTTACAAAGCTGACATATGGCTTCATCCAAATTTATTGGTTCACCTCTCTCGTTTGGCTTAAAACCAAAATGTTCCCATATCTGCAATGTAGTATTTGGTTTCCCAACAAGATCCATCGCTCAACACACAAAATTAATTTGCTGATTCAATGCAGAGTAAACTGGATTTTGCCGCGCTCAAACCCACCAATCTAAAGGAAATGCCATGTTTTTATGTAATTTGTGAATTAGTCTTTTATTTCTTCCTGCTATAAATACCATATTCTTTTACAGCGGTTACTACTATTACAGTTTTATACAAAAAAAAAAAAAAGTATTTTATGCTTGTTATAATGTGTGTGACTTACGTGCACTTCTACCCGTGCCAATTAGACCACGCGGTTGTCATGGCGACCGTCACAGCCCTAATGTCTGCTACTAGATACCCCCCACGTTCAATTCCAACCAAGTTCTCTTCGCAACAATCCAAAAATATATTAGGGTAAAGGTACGTTTAAAAGCATTTGTTTACCCCCAAATTAAAACTTATCAATTACTCAGCCTCATTTTTGTTCAAAACCTCTTTCTCCTTTTGTGATCCACAGGGGAAAACAAAAAACATAGGTTTCAGGGTAGGAGAGCAAGACAGATTTACATGTTTTGCAACTACACCTTTAATTAAAAACTGATAAAGACTGAATTAAATTGTTCACCTACTAAATAGGCTTGGCATGATGGTACATATGCCATTTTCTAGTTCTGAAACTCTTGTATGTGCAACAAACTTGCATGTACAAATCAAAAGATAAAACACTAGCCTATAATAATATTTAAGAAATAATATGCATTTTTGTTGATGTATGTATGAAATATGTCAGATTATAAACACAGTGAATGTATATTTGGATAAAGACAGTTCATATAATAGAATGGAGTGTGTTACCGTTCACTGGTGCAGCCACTACTTGTTTGGGCACGAGTGTCAAAGCCGACCACCAGCCCTCTTGTTTTCAGGTCAGGGACATATTTGGTTAAGTACTTGTACATCCCCTACAACAACAATGAAGAAAATGCAGAGTTATCATCGTTATCAGAAGAGAACAGACAATATGTAACTGCCAAAAAATGCAAGATATAAATCAAACAGAACAACAATGATAATTAAAGCTGCAAGCAGCAATGAACGGGCCCTCGCACCCGGGCTCACCGCCAACGGTGGCTTCAGGAAATCAATGAACGGTGAGCAATATGCATTTCAAGTGATAAATACAGGAGGAATATTTCAAAGTCATTTATATCTGCAAAACTTCCTGCTGCCAGCTGGTGGCGCTATGCCTATAACTGAACATTGACATGTAGATGTGCTCAGGCCAGGACTCTTACCAAACATGTGAAGTTTGGTGCAGATTGAACATGGTATGTTTGAGTTAGTACAAAGCATGACGTATCATGTTGCCAACAGGTGGCACTATAATTATAACTGAATATTGGCCTTTAGATGTCTTCATGCAAGGACTCTTACCAAACATGTGAAATTTGATGCAGATCAGACATTGCCTGTATAATTAGTGTAAAACAAGTCATTTCCTGTTGCCAGCAGGTGGCGCTATGATTATAACAGAATATTGGCCTTTAGATGTGTTCAGGCCAGGACTCTTATCAAACCTGTGAAGTTTGGGGCAGATCGGACATTTTATGGCTGAGTTACAACAACTTGTATTCCCATGGCGAGACATCGAACTTTGTCACGCCACCATGGACACGCCCTTCAACGAAAACTCAAGATCTTCACTATTTAATATCGCAAAGGCCTTTACATTAGACTGAACAAATATAACTTTCATGTCATGAAATCTCTAGGAGTAGTTTGCTACAGACTAAAACATGTCACTTCCTGTTTCCAGCAGGTGGCGCTATAACTATAACTGAATATTTGCATGTAAATCTCTTCAGGTCAGGACTCTTATCATACATGTGAAGTTTGGGGTAGATCGGACAATGTATGGCTGAGTTATAACAACTTCCTGTTTCATGGCGAAACATCGAAATTTGCCAGGCCGCCACGGACACGCCCTTCAATGAAAACTCTAGATCTTCGCAATTTAAGGTCACAAAGGGCTTTAGATTAGACTGACCAAATATGGTGTTGATCTGAATTAATCTCTAGGAGGAGTTTGTTAAAGTATGACACCTGAAAATGGCAAAAATGACACAAAATTTGCAGAGAAAATTAAAAATAACCAACTTCCTGTTGGGTTTTGGATTTTGCTCCAAGAGACTTTTTTGTAGGTATTGGTGTGTTACATGAGTGTACCGATTTTCATACATGTACGTGAAACGCAGCTCGAGGCGCACTCCGTTGAAAGTTTATAGGTGGCGCTGTCGAGCCATTTTGCCACACCCACTTTTGAAACATATATCAGACGTCAATTTTCACCAGTTCTGATGCGTCTGCAAAGTTTCATGACTTTGAGCATGTTTCGGCCCTCAAAAATGCGATTAAAGGCGGAGAAGAATAATAATAATAATAATAATTAAAGCTGCAAGCAGCGATGAAAGGGACCTCGCACCCGGGCTCACCGCCAACGGTGGCTTCAGGAAATCAATTAACGGTGAGCAATATGCATTTCAAGTGATAAATACAGGAGGAATATGTCAAAGTCATTTATATCTGCCAAACTTCCTGCTGACAGCTGGTGGCGCTATGACTATAACTGGATATTGGCATGTAGATGTGTTCAGGCCAGCACATTTATCAAACATATGAAGTTTGGTGCAGATTGAGCATAGTATGTTTGAGTTAGTATAAAGCATGACATATCCTATTGCCAAGAGGTGGAGCTATGATTATAACTGAATATTGGCCTTTAGATGTCTTCAGGCCTTGACTCATACCAAAAATGTGAAGTTTGGTGCAGATTGGACATTGCATGCTTAAGTTAGTGTTAAACAAGTCATTTCCTGTTGCCAGCAGGTGGCGCTATGATTATAATAGAAAATTGGCCTTTAGATGTCTTCAGGACATGACTCATACCAAACATGTGAAGTTTGGTGCAGATTGGACATTGCATGCTTAAGTTAGTGTTAAACAAGTCATTTCCTGTTGTCAGCAGGTGGCGCTATGATTATAATAGAAAATTGGCCTTTAGATGTCTTCAGGACATGACTCATACCAAACATGTGAAGTTTGGTGCATTTTGGACATTGCATGTTGATGTTAGTGTAAAATAAGTCATTTCCTGTTGCCAACAGGTGGCGCTATAATTACAATGCAATATTGGCCTTTAGATGTGTTCAGGCCAGGACTCTTATCAAACCTGTGAAGTTTGGGTCAGATCGGACATTGTATGGCTGAGTTACAACAACTTCTATTCCCTTGGCGAGACATCGTATTTTGTCACGCCGCCACGGACACTCCCTTTAACGAAAACTCAAGATCTTCACAATTTAACATCACAAAGGCCTTTAGATTAGACTGACCATGTATAATGTTGATGTCCTTAAATCTCCAGGAGTAGTTTGTTACAGTGTAAAACATGTCACTTCCTGTTGCCAGCAGGTGGCGCTATGACAATAACTGAATATAGTGACGTAGATCTCTTCAGGTCAGGAGTCTTATCAAACATTTGAAGTTTGGTGCAGATCGGACACTGCATGCCTGAGTTATAACAACTTCCTGTTTCTTGGCGAAGCATCGAAATTTGGCAGGCCGCCACGGACACGCCCTTCAATGAAAACTCTAGATCTTCGCAATTTAACATCACAAAGGGCTTTAGATTAGACTGACCATATTTGGTGTTCATCTGAATAAATCTGTAGGAGGAGTTTGTTAAAGTATGACACCTGAAAATGGCAAAAATGACCCAAAATTTGCAGAGAAAATAAAAAATAACCGACTTCCTGTTGGGTTTCGGAATTTGCAACAAGAGACTTTTTGGTAGGTATTGGGGTTTTACACATGTATACCAATTTTCGTACATGTACGTGAAACCTAGCTCGAGGCGCACTCCGTTGAATGTGTATAGGTGGCGCTATCGAGCCATTTTGCCACACCCACTTCTGAAACATATATCAGATGTCAATTTTCGCCAGTTCTGAGGTGTGTGCAAAATTTCGTGACTTTTCGAGCATGTTTAGGCCCTCAAAAATGCGATAAGGTTTGGAGAAGAAGAATAAAAATAATAATAATTAAAGCTGCAAGCAGCGATGTACGGGACCTCGCACCCGGGCTCACCGCCAACGGTGGCTTCAGGAAAACAGCGAACGGTGAGCAATATGCATTTAAAGTGATAAATATAGGAGGAATATGTCAAAGTCATTTATATGTGCCAAACTTCCTGCTGCCAGCTGGTGGCGCTATGACTATAACTGGATATTGGCATGTAGATGTGGTCAGGCCAGCACATTTATCATACATATGAAGTTTGGTGCAGATTGAGCATAGTATGTTTGAGTTGTATAAAGCATGACCTATCCTATTGCCAAAAGGTGGCGCTATGATTATAACTGAAAATTGGCCTTTAGATGTCTTCAGGAAATGACTCATACCAAACATGTGAAGTTTGGTGCAGATTGGACATTGCATGCTTAAGTTAGTGTTAAACAAGCCATTTCCTGTTGCCAGCAGGTGGCGGTATATTTATAACTGAATATTGGCCTTAAGATGTGTTCAGGCCAGGACTCTTATAAAACGTGTGAAATTTGGGGCAGATCGGAGATTGCATGTTTAAGTTAGTGTGAAACATGTAATTTCCTGTTGCCAGCAGGTGGTGCTATAATTTTAACAGAATATTGGCCTTTAGATGACTTCAGGCCAGCACTCTTACCATACATGTGAAGTTTGGTGCAGATTTGACATTGTATGTTTGAGGTAGTATAAAGCATGACATATCCTATTGCCAACAGGTGGCGCTATGATTATAACTGAATATTGGCCTATAGGTGTCTTCAGGCCATGAGTCTTACCAAATATGTGAAGTTTGGTCCAGATTGGATATTGCATGTTGATGTAAGTGTAAAATAAGCCATTTCCTGTTGCCAGCAGGTGGCGCTATGATCATAATGCAATATTGGCCTTTAGATGCGTTCAGGCCAGGACTCTTATCAAACCTGTGAAGTTTGGGGCAGATCGGACATTTTATGGCTGAGTTACAACAACTTGTATTCCCATGGCGAGACATCGAACTTTGTCATGCCGCCATGGACACGCCCTTCAACGAAAACTCAAGATCTTCACAATTTAATATCGCAAAGGCCTTTAGATTAGACTGAACAAATATAAATTTCATGTCATGAAATCTCTAGGAGGAGTTTGATACAGACTAAAACATGTCACTTCCTGTTTCCAGCAGGTGGCGCTATAACTATAACTGAATATTTGCATGTAAATCTTCTCAGGTCAGGACTCTTATCATACATGTGAAGTTTGGGGTAGATCGGACAATGTATGGCTGAGTTATAACAACTTCCTGTTTCATGGCGAAGCATCGAATTTTGCCAGGCCGCCACGGACACGCCCTTCAATGAAAACTCTAGATCTTCGCAATTTAACGTCACAAAGGGCTTTAGATTAGACTGACCAAATTTGTTGTTGATCTGAATTAATCTCTAGGAGGAGTTCGTTAATGTATGACACATGAAAATGGCAAAAATGACCCAAAATTTGCAGAGAAAATAAAAAATAACCGACTTCCTGTTGGGTTTCGGAATTTGCAACAAGAGACTTTTTGGTAGGTATTGGGGTTTTACACATGTATACCAATTTTCGTACATGTACGTGAAACCTAGCTCGAGGCGCACTCCGTTGAATGTGTATAGGTGGCGCTATCGAGCCATTTTGCCACACCCACTTCTGAAACATATATCAGATGTCAATTTTCGCCAGTTCTGAGGTGTGTGCAAAATTTCGTGACTTTTCGAGCATGTTTAGGCCCTCAAAAATGCGATAAGGTTTGGAGAAGAAGAATAAAAATAATAATAATTAAAGCTGCAAGCAGCGATGTACGGGACCTCGCACCCGGGCTCACCGCCAACGGTGGCTTCAGGAAAACAGCGAACGGTGAGCAATATGCATTTAAAGTGATAAATATAGGAGGAATATGTCAAAGTCATTTATATGTGCCAAACTTCCTGCTGCCAGCTGGTGGCGCTATGACTATAACTGGATATTGGCATGTAGATGTGGTCAGGCCAGCACATTTATCATACATATGAAGTTTGGTGCAGATTGAGCATAGTATGTTTGAGTTGTATAAAGCATGACCTATCCTATTGCCAAAAGGTGGCGCTATGATTATAACTGAAAATTGGCCTTTAGATGTCTTCAGGAAATGACTCATACCAAACATGTGAAGTTTGGTGCAGATTGGACATTGCATGCTTAAGTTAGTGTTAAACAAGCCATTTCCTGTTGCCAGCAGGTGGCGGTATATTTATAACTGAATATTGGCCTTAAGATGTGTTCAGGCCAGGACTCTTATAAAACGTGTGAAATTTGGGGCAGATCGGAGATTGCATGTTTAAGTTAGTGTGAAACATGTAATTTCCTGTTGCCAGCAGGTGGTGCTATAATTTTAACAGAATATTGGCCTTTAGATGACTTCAGGCCAGCACTCTTACCATACATGTGAAGTTTGGTGCAGATTTGACATTGTATGTTTGAGGTAGTATAAAGCATGACATATCCTATTGCCAACAGGTGGCGCTATGATTATAACTGAATATTGGCCTATAGGTGTCTTCAGGCCATGAGTCTTACCAAATATGTGAAGTTTGGTCCAGATTGGATATTGCATGTTGATGTAAGTGTAAAATAAGCCATTTCCTGTTGCCAGCAGGTGGCGCTATGATCATAATGCAATATTGGCCTTTAGATGCGTTCAGGCCAGGACTCTTATCAAACCTGTGAAGTTTGGGGCAGATCGGACATTTTATGGCTGAGTTACAACAACTTGTATTCCCATGGCGAGACATCGAACTTTGTCATGCCGCCATGGACACGCCCTTCAACGAAAACTCAAGATCTTCACAATTTAATATCGCAAAGGCCTTTAGATTAGACTGAACAAATATAAATTTCATGTCATGAAATCTCTAGGAGGAGTTTGATACAGACTAAAACATGTCACTTCCTGTTTCCAGCAGGTGGCGCTATAACTATAACTGAATATTTGCATGTAAATCTTCTCAGGTCAGGACTCTTATCATACATGTGAAGTTTGGGGTAGATCGGACAATGTATGGCTGAGTTATAACAACTTCCTGTTTCATGGCGAAGCATCGAATTTTGCCAGGCCGCCACGGACACGCCCTTCAATGAAAACTCTAGATCTTCGCAATTTAACGTCACAAAGGGCTTTAGATTAGACTGACCAAATTTGTTGTTGATCTGAATTAATCTCTAGGAGGAGTTCGTTAATGTATGACACATGAAAATGGCAAAAATGACCCAAAATTTGCAGAGAAAATTAAAAATAACCGACTTCCTGTTGGGTTTCGGAATTTGCAACAAGAGACTTTTTGGTAGGTATTGGGGTTTTACACATGTATACCAATTTTCGTACATGTACGTGAAACGTAGCTCGAGGCGCACTCCGTTGAATGTGTATAGGTGGCGCTATCGAGCCATTTTGCCACACCCACTTCTGAAACATATATCAGATGTCAATTTTCGCCAGTTCTGAGGTGTGTGCAAAATTTCGTGACTTTTCGAGCATGTTTAGGCCCTCAAAAATGCGATAAGGTTTGGAGAAGAAGAATAAAAATAATTAAAGCTGCAAGCAGCAATGAACGGGCCCTCGCACCCGGGCTCACCGCCAACGGTGGCTTCAGGAAATCAATGAACGGTGAGCAATATGCATTTCAAGTGATAAATACAGGAGGAATATTTCAAAGTCATTTATATCTGCAAAACTTCCTGCTGCCAGCTGGTGGCGCTATGCCTATAACTGAACATTGACATGTAGATGTTTTCAGACCAGGACTCTTACCAAACAAGTGAAGTTTGGTGCAGATTGAACGTGGTATGTTTGAGTTAGTACAAAGCATGACGTATCCAGTTGCCAACAGGTGGCACTATAATTTTAACTGAATATGGGCCTTTAGATGTCTTCATGCCAGGACTCTTACCAAACATGTGAAATTTGGTGCAGATCGGACATTGCCTGTATAAGTTAGTGTAAAACAAATCATTGCCTGTTGCCAGCAGGTGGCGCTATGATTATAACAGAATATTGGCCTTTAGATGTGCTCAGGCCAGGACTCTTACCAAACATGTGAAGTTTGGTGCAGATTGAACATGGTATGTTTGAGTTAGTACAAAGCATGACGTATCCTGTTGCCAACAGGTGGCACTATAATTATAACTGAATATTGGCCTTTAGATGTCTTCATGCAAGGACTCTTACCAAACATGTGAAATTTGATGCAGATCAGCCTGTATAATTAGTGTAAAACAAGTCATTTCCTGTTGCCAGCAGGTGGCGCTATGATTATAACAGAATATTGGCCTTTAGATGTGTTCAGGCCAGCACATTTCTCAAACATATGAAGTTTGGGGCAGATTGAGCATAGTATGTTTGAGTTAGTATAAAGCATGACGTATCCTATTGCCAACAGGTGGCGCTATGATTATAACTGAATATTGGCCTTTAGGTGACTTCAGGCCATGACTCTTACCAAACATGTGAAGTTTGGTGCATATTGGACATTGCCTGTATAATTAGTGTAAAACAAGTCATTTCCTGTTGCCAGCAGGTGGCGCTATGATTATAACAGAATATTGGCCTTTAGATGTGTTCAGGCCAGCACATTTCTCAAACATATGAAGTTTGGGGCAGATTGAGCATAGTATGTTTGAGATAGTATAAAGCATGACGTATCCTATTGCCAACAGGTGGCGCTATGATTATACCTGAATATTGGCCTTTAGTTGTCTTCAGGCCATGACTCTTACCAAACATGTGAAGTTTGGTGCATATTGGACATTGCATGTTGATGTTAGTGTAAAATAAGTCATTTCCTGTTACCAGCAGGTGGCGCTATAATTACAATGCAAAATTGGCCTTTAGATGTGTTCAGGCCAGGACTCTTATCAAACCTGTGAAGTTTGGGGCAGATCGGACATTTTATGGCTGAGTTACAACAACTTGTATTCCCATGGCGAGACATCGAACTTTGTCACGCCACCATGGACACGCCCTTCAACGAAAACTCAAGATCTTCACTTTTTAATATCGCAAAGGCCTTTACATTAGACTGAACAAATATAACTTTCATGTCATGAAATCTCTAGGAGTAGTTTGCTACAGACTAAAACATGTCACTTCCTGTTTCCAGCAGGTGGCGCTATAACTATAACTGAATATTTGCATGTAAATCTCTTCAGGTCAGGACTCTTATCATACATGTGAAGTTTGGGGTAGATCGGACAATGTATGGCTGAGTTATAACAACTTCCTGTTTCATGGCGAAACATCGAAATTTGCCAGGCCGCCACGGACACGCCCTTCAATGAAAACTCTAGATCTTCGCAATTTAACGTCACAAAGGGCTTTAGATTAGACTGACCAAATATGGTGTTGATCTGAATTAATCTCTAGGAGGAGTTCGTTAAAGTATGACACCTGAAAATGGCAAAAATGACACAAAATTTGCAGAGAAAATTAAAAATAACCAACTTCCTGTTGGGTTTTGGATTTTGCTCCAAGAGACTTTTTTGTAGGTATTGGTGTGTTACATGAGTGTACCGATTTTCATACATGTACGTGAAACACAGCTCGAGGCGCACTCCGTTGAAAGTTTATAGGTGGCGCTGTCGAGCCATTTTGCCACACCCACTTTTGAAACATATATCAGACGTCTATTTTCACCAGTTCTGATGCGTCTGCAAAGTTTCATGACTTTTCGAGCATGTTTAGGCCCTCAAAAATGCGATTAAAGGCGGAGAAGAATAATAATAATAATAATAATAATAAATATAGCTGCAAGCAGCGATGGTGGGCCCAAGCTGTCAGTGCAACCGCCACGCCGGTGGCATCAAGAAAAATGGGCACAGCGAGCACATGCATTTACAGTAACCCTCTGGCAATCTGGTTTTAATTGATACAGCAATTAAAGGGTTAATCCAAACCATCAAGACTGTGAAAGACTGTTACTTTAATAAATCGTCACGGCAACACCGTTCAAGATATCCAAAATCCGTTTACAATTTAAGTTACTCAATGTTTTGGCATCATGTAGACAAAGTTTGGTTTGTATAGTATAATGCTCCTCTGAGGAGTATGCATTAATTCACACCCATATTTTTCCAAATATCCACATTCAAATCAAAATAGCCGACTTCCTGTTGGTTGTAGCTAATGACTGTAAATTAGAAGGTTGTCCAGCTTGATGAGACCAATATATGTACCAGTTTTGGTGACTGTAGCTAAAACTAACCCCCCAAGTTTTCTGAAAAGGTGGCGCTATGCAGTGCCTCTTCCACGCCCTTTTATGAGCTTTTGCCAGTGTCTGTCTATCATTAATACTGATATGTGTGTTGAGTTTCATGAAATTCTAATTATTATTTGCAGCACAAAAATTTATAAGACCACGTGTATTTATCTTTAGATTTTTTTTATGTTGTAATTAACAATTATTAACCTATTTATATAAAATTATGTTGTCAGTGCCCTACAAATTAAGTGATTCTAGGATTTTTTTGTATGTAAAACTGACAGAAAAGGATAAGGCCTAAGAGATTTCTTAAGCTGTAATGCAAAAAAATAAAACAGTAAATAAATTAATAAGTGCTGATTGTTTTTTTTTTCAAGTGATTAAAGAGATGTTTAAAAGTCTCTCTCTCTCTCTCTCTCTCTCTCTCTCAATTCAATTCAATATGTGCTTTATTGGCATGACAATTGTTACAATGTATTGCCAAAGCATAGTGTTTACATTAAATATAGAACAAATATGTATTTAAAAAAAAAATAATAATAATAATTAAAAATAAATAAATAAATATATAAACACATGCATGTATATATAATTAAACAAAATAGAACAAATCAATTCTACGAATTCTAGAATTCTATGAACAATTTAAAATTTAGTGTGGTGTGTGTGTGTGAGTGTGTGTGTTTGTGTTTGTTTGTGTGTGTGTGTGTGTGTGTGTGTGTGTGTGTGTGTGTGTGTGTGTGTGTGGGCGCATCACTGATTTGTTGACTCCTCCCTCTTTTTGTGACAGGTGTCAATGTATCTTGCTGCTAGTAAGATACAATCTTGTTTTTCATCTAATAAATATTGAAGTTGTGTTTTCTTGTTTAACATTTTGAAGTCAGGGTAAAGTATTTCCAATTTAAGATAACATTTCTTTCTAATTTCTTCATAGCAGGTGGTAAGGAAGTGTTGCTCTGTCTCCACTTCTCCATGGGTACAGTATGGGCAGATGCGGCTCTCTCTGGGCAGCCAGTGCTGTCGATATCTGCCCGTCTCTATAGTCAGAGTATGACCGCTCAGTCTGTACCTCGTCATTTGTCTTCTTAATTTACAGTCTTTCACTGTACTCAGATATTCTGCAGTTGTGTAATCTCTATTTAGGGTCAAATAACATTCAAGTTTACTTTGTTTTTTCTGTTGTTTCATTCCAATAGGTTAGATCATTTTCTTTTAGTGTTTTTATAATTTGGGTGGGCAGAATTTTGTGGATGGGTGTTTCAGTGTCCTGATGCTGGATGTTGTTAGTCATGTTAGTTTGTGTTTGCAGCTTCAGGACCCTCTCTCTCTCTCTCTCTCTCTCTCTCTCTCTCAGTGTCACCCTGACTCTGAACACACACACACACACACACACACACACACATCCCCCCACACAGACAGAAGGAGAGTGACATCAAAAGTCTGATAGTTTTAAAATTTTCTGCTATCCATAGTGTATTGTATATTCATGAAATTAATCACATTTCCTAAGAATGACTTGTTCTGTGTATGTAATTTTTTTATGAAGTGTTTGGAAGCTGCACTTTAAAGATACAAGAAAATTACTGCTATCTTTTTTTACTGTTATTTTAATAAATCACCATTGCCACACTGTTCGAGATATTACCATTTTTAATAATTATTTTAATGATCTATAAGCATTTGTGAAATATTTTGCCTGCATCACAGCTTAGTCTTCATCTGTGAGCTGAACTGTTTTACTGTTACATTCATGAGATGATGTAAATTCAGATGAATATCATGTCAGAGGGTGTCAGAGTTCAGTATCAAATTACAGTCAAATTATTATTTGCAGCACAAAAAATTATAAGACCACGTGTATGTATCTTTAGATTTTTTTATGTTGTAATTAACATAATTATTAACCTAATTATATAAAATGATGTTATCAGTGCCCTACAAATTAACTGGTTCTTGGATTTTTATATTTTTTTGTCCCTAAGACTGACAGAAAAAGATAAGGCCTAGGAAATTTCTTAAGCTATAATGCAAAAAAAAAAAAAAAAAAAAAAAAAAAATGAAATGAATAATTAAATAAATAAATAAAATAAAATAAAAAGAATAATTAAATAAATAAATACTGATTGATTTTTTTCTAGTGATTAAAGAGATGTTTAAAAGTCTCTCTCTCTCTCTGGGTCTCTCTGTCTGTCTCTCTCACCCCCCTCCTCACACTAACACTTAACACAGACTCACCCATCCCCCCACATACACAGAGCCAGTGTGATCAAATGTCTTGATAGTTTATTAATTTTCTGTTATTCATAGACCTTTTGTAAAGTCATGAAACTAATCATACTTCTTCAGAATGACTTGCTCTATGTATGTAAAAAGTTTTGAAGTGTTTGGAAGCTGCACTTTAAAGATAAGAAAAGAACTGCTCTCCTTTTTACTGTAACTTTAACAAATCGCCATTAATACACCGTTCAAGATATCCTAAATCCGTTAGCAATTTAGCATCTTCAGTATATTGGCATCATGTTGACAAAGTTTGGTGTGAACTACTTGTTTCTGCTTGGAGGAGTATCAATTTGTTTACAGCTTGATATTCCCCGAAAATTAAATTAAAAAAAAAAGATAGCTGGCTTCCTGTTGGTCGTAGCTAATGAGTGTAAATTAGAAAGTTGTCCGGCTTGAATAGAACAATTTATGTACCGAGTTTGGTGTCTGTAGCTAAAACTAACCCCCCCATTTTTGACAAAAGGTGGCGCTATAGAGCGCCTCTTCCACGCCCGTTTATGAGCTTTTTCCAGTGTCTAACTATCATTAATACTCATATGTGTGTTGAGTTTCATGACATTCTAAACATGTTATCTGCTTCAAAATCACCAAAAACAAATTTTCAAGTTTGAAACGTTGCCATGGCAACAGTATTATAGATATCAATATTCCCTTCACAGTTTTACATCGGCCGTGCTTTGACATTATTCTGATGAAGTTTGAAGCAAATCGATTAAAAATAAGATGCTGAATTCAAAGCATTTTGAAAATGACACACTTCCTGCTGCCAGTTGGTGGCGCTATAACTTTGACTCCTAATAGTCACATCTATGCGCTCGGCATCAAACAACGAACAAAACCCTGAAGTTTGATCAAAATCAGACAATGTATGTGGATGTTATTAGACGCTTCCTGTCTCTCATTTTTCGCCATAAATTCATCGCCTCGCCACGGACAAACCGTTCGAGATATCAAAAATATCCTGGCAATTTTGCGTCCCCAATGCCTTGAGATCATGTTCACCGAGTTTGGTGGCAATCGGGTGGTAATCTTCAGAGGAGTATATCAAATTCCAGAGCATGGTTTTTTAAACAGCCCTGAATAGCCGACTTCCTGTTGGGCGGAGCCAATGACATGCAGTGTGAAATTTGTTCGGCTCAATGAGATCTATATGTGTACCGAGTTTTATATGAATACGTGCAAGCATGTGTGAGCTATACATCAAGTTTTCAAACTGTGTTCTAGGGGGCGCCGTAGAGCCCCTGTGCCGCGCCCGGGTCCCAGCCTCTGTGGCGTCCGGACGCCAACAGATTCCAACGTGCGTGCGAATTTTCAAGAGTTTTTGAGCATGTTAAGGCCCCCAAAAGTACCCGGATGGTTGAATAAAAAAAAAAAAAAAAAAAAAAAAAAAAAAAAAAAAAATAATCCTTTGGAAATCAATAGGGCCCTGCGCCTTACTGGCTTGGGCCCTAATAATAATAATAAACGGAGCAGATTCAATAGGGTCCTCACACCATCGGTGCTCGGGCCCTAATAATAATAATAATAATAAACGGAGCAGATTCAATAGGGTCCTCACACCATCGGTGCTCGGGCCCTAATAATAAATATAGCTGCAAGCAGCGATGGCGGGCCCAAGCTGTCAGTGCAACCGCCACGCCGGTGGCATCACGAAAAAGGGGCACAGCGAGCACATGCATTTACAGTAACCCTCTGGCAGTCTGGTTTTAATTGATACAGCAATTAAAGGGTTAATCCAAACCATCAAGACTGTGAAAGACTGTTACTTTAATAAATTGTCACGGCAACACCGTTCAAGATATCCAAAATCCGTTTACAAATTTAAGTTCCTGAATGTTTTGTCATCATGTAGACAAAGTTTGGTGTGTATAGTATAATGCTCCTCTGAGGAGTATGCATTAATTCACACCCATATTTTTCCAAATATCCACATTCAAATCAAAATAGCCGACTTCCTGTTGGTTGTAGCTAATGACTGTAAATTAGAAGGTTGTCCAGCTTGATGAGACCAATATATGTACCAAGTTTGGTGACTGTAGCTAAAACTAACCCCACAAGTTTTCTGAAAAGGTGGCGCTATGCAGTGCCTCTTCCACGCCCTTTTATGAGCTTTTGCCAGTGTCTATCTATCATTAATACTGATATGTGTGTTGAGTTTCATGAAATTTTAAGCATGTTATCTGCCTCAAAATCACCGGAAAAGAATATTCAAGTTTGACATGTTGCCATGGCAACAGTATTTTAAATATCAATATTCCCTCAACAGTTTTACATGGGCCGTGTTTTGACATTATTCTGATGTAGTTTGAAAAAAATCGAGTAAAAGTAAAATGCTGAATTCAAAGCATTTTGAAAATGACACACTTCCTGATGCCAGATGGTGGCGCTATAACTTTGACTTCTGATAGTCACATCTATGCGATCGCCATCATACAACGAACAAAACCCTGAAGTTTGATCAAAATCAGACAATGTATGTGGATGTTATTAGATGCTTCCTGTCTCTCATTTTTTGCCATAAATTCATCGCCTCGCCACGGGCAAACCGTTCGAGATATCAAAAATATCCTGGCAATTTTGCGTCCCCAATGTCTTGAGATCATGTTCACCGAGTTTGGTGGCAATCGGGTAGTAATCCTCAGAGGAGTATATCAAATTCCAGAGCATGCGCTTTTTAAACAGCCCTTAATAGCCGACTTCCTGTTGGGCGGAGCCTATGAAATGCAGGATGAAAGTTGTTCAGCTCAATGAGATCTATATGTGTACCGAGTTTCATATGAATACGTGCAAGTATGTGTGAGCTATACATCAAGTTTTTGAGACTGTGTTCTAGGGGGCGCCGTAGAGCCCCTGTGCCACGCCCGGGTCCCAGCCTCTGTGGCGTCCTGACGGCAGCTGATTCCAACGTGTGTGCCTATTTTCAAGAGTTTTTGAGCACGTTAAGGCCCCCAAAAGTACCCGGATGGTTGAATAAAAAAACCAAATCCTTAGGGGAACAATGATTCATTAAAGCTGCAAGCAGCAATGAACGGGCCCTCGCACCCGGGCTCACCGCCAACGGTGGCTTCAGGAAATCAATGAACGGTGAGCAATATGCATTTCAAGTGATAAATACAGGAGGAATATTTCAAAGTCATTTATATCTGCAAAACTTCCTGCTGCCAGCTGGTGGCGCTATGCCTATAACTGAACATTGACATGTAGATGTTTTCAGACCAGGACTCTTACCAAACAAGTGAAGTTTGGTGCAGATTGAACGTGGTATGTTTGAGTTAGTACAAAGCATGACGTATCCAGTTGCCAACAGGTGGCACTATAATTTTAACTGAATATGGGCCTTTAGATGTCTTCATGCCAGGACTCTTACCAAACATGTGAAATTTGGTGCAGATCGGACATTGCCTGTATAATTAGTGTAAAACAAGTCATTTCCTGTTGCCAGCAGGTGGCGCTATGATTATAACAGAATATTGGCCTTTAGATGTGTTCAGGCCAGCACATTTATCAAACATATGAAGTTTGGGGCAGACTGAGCATAGTCTGTTTGAGTTAGTATAAAGCATGACGTATCCTATTGCCAACAGGTGGCGCTATGATTATAACTGAATATTGGCCTTTAGGTGTCTTCAGGCCATGACTCTTACCAAACATGTGAAGTTTGGTGCATATTGGACATTGCATGTTGATGTTAGTGTAAAATAAGTCATTTCCTGTTGCCATCAGGTGGCGCTATGATTACAATGCAAAATTGGCCTTTAGATGTGTTCAGGCCAGGACTCTTATCAAACCTGTGAAGTTTGGGGCAGATCGGACATTTTATGGCTGAGTTACAACAACTTGTATTCCCATGGCGAGACATCGAACTTTGTCACGCCACCATGGACACGCCCTTCAACGAAAACTCAAGATCTTCACTATTTAATATCGCAAAGGCCTTTACATTAGACTGAACAAATATAACTTTCATGTCATGAAATCTCTAGGAGTAGTTTGCTACAGACTAAAACATGTCACTTCCTGTTTCCAGCAGGTGGCGCTATAACTATAACTGAATATTTGCATGTAAATGTCTTCAGGTCAGGACTCTTATCATACATGTGAAGTTTGGGGTAGATCGGACAATGTATGGCTGAGTTATAACAACTTCCTGTTTCATGGCGAAACATCGAAATTTGCCAGGCCGCCACGGACACGCCCTTCAATGAAAACTCTAGATCTTCGCAATTTAACGTCACAAAGGGCTTTAGATTAGACTGACCAAATATGGTGTTGATCTGAATTAATCTCTAGGAGGAGTTCGTTAAAGTATGACACCTGAAAATGGCAAAAATGACACAAAATTTGCAGAGAAAATAAAAAATAACCAACTTCCTGTTGGGTTTTGGATTTTGCTCCAAGAGACTTTTTTGTAGGTATTGGTGTGTTACATGAGTGTACCGATTTTCATACATGTACGTGAAACGCAGCTCGAGGCGCACTCCGTTGAAAGTTTATAGGTGGCGCTGTCGAGCCATTTTGCCACACCCACTTTTGAAACCTATATCAGACGTCTATTTTCACCAGTTCTGATGCGTCTGCAAAGTTGCATGACTTTTTGAGCATGTTTAGGCCCTCAAAAATGCGATTAAAGGCGGAGAATAATAATAATAATAATAATAATAATAATAATAATAAACGGAGCAGATTCAATAGGGTCCTCACACCATCGGTGCTCGGGCCCTAATTAAAGCTGCAAGCAGCAATGAACGGGCCCTCGCACCCGGGCTCACCGCCAACGGTGGCTTCAGGAAATCAATGAACAGTGAGCAATATGCATTTCAAGTGATAAATAAAGGAGGAATATGTCAAAGTCATTTATATCTGCCAAACTTCCTGCTGCCAGCTGGTGGCGCTATGACTATAACTGGATATTGGCATGTAGATGTGTTCAGGACAGCACATTTATCAAACATATGAAGTTTGGTGCAGATTGAGAATAGTATGTTTGAGTTAGTATAAAGCATGACATATCCTATTGCCAAGAGGTGGAGCTATGATTATAATTGAATATTGGCCTTTAGATGTCTTCAGGCCTTGACTCATACCAAAAATGTGAAGTTTGGTGCAGATTGGACATTGCATGCTTAAGTTAGTGTTAAACAAGTCATTTCCTGTTGCCAGCAGGTGGCGGTATATTTATAACTGAATATTGGCCTTAAGATGTGTTCAGGCCAGGATTCATATCAAACAGGTGAAGTTTGGTGCAGATCGGACATTGCATGTTTAAGTTAGTGTAAAACAAGTAATTTCCTGTTGCCAGCAGGTGGCGCTATAGTTTTAACAGATTAAATGCCTTATGATGTGTTAAGGCTAGGACTCTTATAAAACGTATGAAGTTTGGGGCAGATCGGACATTGCATGTTTAAGTTAGTGTGAAACAAGTCATTTCCTGTTGCCAGCAGGTGGCGCTATGATTATTACTTAATATTGGCCTTTAGATGTCTTCAGGCCAGTACTTTTACTAAACGTAAAATTTGGTGCAGATTGGACATTGCATGGTTAAGTTAGTGTAAAACAAGTCATTTCCTGTTGCCAGCAGGTGGCGGTATATTTATAACTGAATATTGGCCTTAAGATGTCTTCAGGCCAGCACTTTAATCAAACATATGAAGTTTGGTGCAAATTGAACATAGTATGTTTGAGGTAGTATAAAGCATGACGTATCCTATTGCCAATAGGTGGCGCTATGATTATAACTGAATATTGGCCTATAGGTGTCTTCAGGCCATGAGTCTTACCAAACATGTGAAGTTTGGTGCAGATTTGACATTGTATGTTTAAGTTAGTGTAAAACAAGCCATTTACTGTTGCCAGCAGGTGGCGCTATATTTATAACTGAATATTGGCCTTAAGATGTCTTCAGGCCAGCACTTTAATCAAACATATGAAGTTTGGGGCAGATTGAACATAGTATGTTTGAGTTAGTATAAAGCATGACGTATCCTATTGCCAACAGGTGGCGCTATGATTATAACTGAATATTGGCCTTTAGGTGTCTTCAGGCCATGACTCTTACCAAACATGTGAAGTTTGGTGCATATTGGACATTGCATGTTGATGTTAGTGTAAAATAAGTCATTTCCTGTTGCCAGCAGGTGGCGCTATAATTACAATGCAATATTGGCCTTTAGATATGTTCAGGCCAGGACTCTTATCAAACCTGTGAAGTTTGGGGCAGATCGGACATTTTATGGTTGAGTTACAACAACTTGTATTCCCATGGCGAGACATCGAACTTTGTCACGCCACCATGGACACGCCCTTCAACGAAAACTCAAGATCTTCACTATTTAATATCGCAAAGGCCTTTACATTAGACTGAACAAATATAACTTTCATGTCATGAAATCTCTAGGAGTAGTTTGCTACAGACTAAAACATGTCACTTCCTGTTTCCAGCAGGTGGCGCTATAACTATAACTGAATATTTGCATGAATATCTCTTCAGGTCAGGACTCTTATCATACATGTGAAGTTTGGGGTAGATCGGACAATGTATGGCTGAGTTATAACAACTTCCTGTTTCATGGCGAAACATCGAAATCTGCCAGGCCGCCACGGACACGCCCTTCAATGAAAACTCTAGATCTTCGCAATTTAACGTCACAAAGGGCTTTCGATTAGACTGACCAAATATGGTGTTGATCTGAATTAATCTCTAGGAGGAGTTTGTTAAAGTATGACACCTGAAAATGGCAAAAATGACAAAATTTGCAGAGAAAATTCAAAATAACCGACTTCCTGTTGGGTTTCGGATTTCGTACCTGGAGACTTTTTTGTAGGTATTGGTGTGTTACATGAGTGTACCGATTTTCATACATGTACGTGAAACGCAGCTCGAGGCGCACTCCGTTGAAAGTTTATAGGTGGCGCTGTCGAGCCATTTTGCCACACCCACTTTTGAAACCTTTATCAGACGTCAATTTTCACCAGTTCTGATGCGACTGCAAAGTTTCATGACTTTTCGAGCATGTTTCGGCCCTCAAAAATGCGATTAAAGGCGGAGAAGAATAATAATAATAATAATAATAATAATAATAAACGGAGCAGATTCAATAGGGTCCTCACACCATCGGTGCTCGGGCCCTAATAATTAAAGCTGCAAGCAGCAATGAACGGGCCCTCGCACCCGGGCTCACCGCCAACGGTGGCTTCAGGAAATCAATGAACGGTGAGCAATATGCATTTCAAGTGATAAATACAGGAGGAATATTTCAAAGTCATTTATATCTGCCAAACTTCCTGCTGCCAGCTGGTGGCGCTATGCCTATAACTGAACATTGACATGTAGATGTTTTCAGACCAGGACTCTTACCAAACAAGTGAAGTTTGGTGCAGATTGAACGTGGTATGTTTGAGTTAGTACAAAGCATGACGTATCCAGTTGCCAACAGGTGGCACTATAATTATAACTGAATATGGGCCTTTAGATGTCTTCATGCCAGGACTCTTACCAAACATGTGAAATTTGGTGCAGATCGGACATTGCCTGTATAAGTTAGTGTAAAACAAATCATTGCCTGTTGCCAGCAGGTGGCGCTATGATTATAATGGAATATTGGCCTTTAGATGTGCTCAGGCCAGGACTCTTACCAAACATGTGAAGTTTGGTGCAGATTGAACATGGTATGTTTGAGTTAGTACAAAGCATGACGTATCCTGTTGCCAACAGGTGGCACTATAATTATAACTGAATATTGGCCTTTAGATGTCTTCATGCAAGGACTCTTACCAAACATGTGAAATTTGATGCAGATCAGATATTGCCTGTATAATTAGTGTAAAACAAGTAATTTCCTGTTGCCAGCAGGTGGCGCTATGATTACAACAGAATATTGGCCTTTAGATGTGTTCAGGCCAGCACATTTCTCAAACATATGAAGTTTGGGGCAGATTGAGCATAGTATGTTTGAGTTAGTATAAAGCATGACGTATCCTATTGCCAACAGGTGGCGCTATGATTATAACTGAATATTGGCCTATAGGTGTCTTCAGGCCATGACTCTTACCAAACATGTGAAGTTTGGTGCATATTGGACATTGCATGTTGATGTTAGTGTAAAATAAGTCATTTCCTGTTTCCAGCAGGTGGCGCTATAATTACAATGCAATATTGGCCTTTAGATGTGTTCAGGCCAGTACTCTTATCAAACCTGTGAAATTTGGGGCAGATCGGACATTTTTATGGCTGAGTTACAACAACTTGTATTCCCATGGCGAGACATCGAACTTTGTCACGCCATCATGGACACGCCCTTCAACGAAAACTCAAGATCTTCACTATTTAATATCGCAAAGGCCTTTACATTAGACTGAACAAATATAACTTTCATATCATGAAATCTCTAGGAGTAGTTTGCTACAGACTAAAACATGTCACTTCCTGTTTCCAGCAGGTGGCGCTATAACTATAACTGAATATTTGCATGTAAATCTCTTCAGGTCAGGACTCTTATCATACATGTGAAGTTTGGGGTAGATCGGACAATGTATGGCTGAGTTATAACAACTTCCTGTTTCATGGCGAAACATCTAAATTTGCCAGGCCGCCACGGACACGCCCTTCAATGAAAACTCTAGATCATCGCAATTTAACATCACAAAGGGCTTTAGATTAGACTGACCAAATTTGGTGTTGATCTGAATTAATCTCTAGGAGGAGTTTGTTAAAGTATGACACCTGAAAATGGCAAAAATGACACAAAATTTGCAGAGAAAATTAAAAATAACCAACTTCCTGTTGGGTTTTGGATTTTACTCCAAGAGACTTTTTTGTAGGTATTGGTGTGTTACATGAGTGTACCGAATTTCATACATGTACGTGAAACGCAGCTCGAGGCGCACTCCGTTGAAAGTTTATAGGTGGCGCTGTCGAGCCATTTTGCCACACCCACTTTTGAAACATATATCAGACGTCTATTTTCACCAGTTCTGATGCGTCTGCAAAGTTGCATGACTTTTCGAGCATGTTTAGGCCCTCAAAAATGCGATTAAAGGCGGAGAAGAATAATAATAATAATAATAATAATAATAAACGGAGCAGATTCAATAGGGTCCTCACACCATCGGTGCTCGGGCCCTAATTAAAGCTGCAAGCAGCGATGTACGGACCTCGCACCCGGGCTGACCGCCACGGTGGCTTCAGGAAAACAGCGAACGGTGAGCAATATGCATTTAAAGTGATAAATATAGGAGGAATATGTCAAAGTAATTTATATGTGCCAAACTTCCTGCTGCCAGCTGGTGGCGCTATGACTATAACTGGATATTGGCATGTAGATGTGGTCAGGCCAGCACATTTATCATACATATGAAGTTTGGTGCAGATTGAGCATAGTATGTTTGAGTTGTATAAAGCATGACCTATCCTATTGCCAAAAGGTGGCGCTATGATTATAACTGAAAATTGGCCTTTAGATGTCTTCAGGACATGACTCATACCAAACATGTGAAGTTTGGTGCAGATTGGACATTGCATGCTTAAGTTAGTGTTAAACAAGCCATTTCCTGTTGCCAGCAGGTGGCGGTATATTTATAACTGAATATTGGCCTTAAGATGTGTTCAGGCCAGGACTCTTATAAAACGTGTGAAATTTGGGGCAGATCGGAGATTGCATGTTTAAGTTAGTGTGAAACATGTAATTTCCTGTTGCCAGCAGGTGGTGCTATAATTTTAACAGAATATTGGCCTTTAGATGACTTCAGGCCAGCACTCTTACCATACATGTGAAGTTTGGTGCAGATTTGACATTGTATGTTTGAGGTAGTATAAAGCATGACATATCCTATTGCCAACAGGTGGCGCTATGATTATAACTGAATATTGGCCTATAGGTGTCTACAGGCCATGAGTCTTACCAAAGATGTGAAGTTTGGTCCAGATTGGATATTGCATGTTGATGTAAGTGTAAAATAAGCCATTTCCTGTTGCCAGCAGGAGGCGCTATGATCATAATGCAATATTGGCCTTTAGATGCGTTCAGGCCAGGACTCTTATCAAACCTGTGAAGTTTGGGGCAGATCGGACATTTTATGGCTGAGTTACAACAACTTGTATTCCCATGGCGAGACATCGAACTTTGTCATGCCGCCATGGACACGCCCTTCAATGAAAACTCAAGATCTTCACAATTTAATATCGCAAAGGCCTTTAGATTAGACTGAACAAATATAACTTTCATGTCATGAAATCTCTAGGAGGAGTTTGATACAGACTAAAACATGTCACTTCCTGTTTCCAGCAGGTGGCGCTATAACTATAACTGAATATTTGCATGTAAATCTCTTCAGGTCAGGACTCTTATCATACATGTGAAGTTTGGGGTAGATCGGACAATGTATGGCTGAGTTATAACAACTTCCTGTTTCATGGCGAAGCATCGAATTTTGCCAGGCCGCCACGGACACGCCCTTCAATGAAAACTCTAGATCTTCGCAATTTAACGTCACAAAGGGCTTTAGATTAGACTGACCAAATTTGTTGTTGATCTGAATTAATCTCTAGGAGGAGTTCGTTAAAGTATGACACCTGAAAATGGCAAAAATGACCCAAAATTTGCAGAGAAAATTAAAAATAACCGACTTCCTGTTGGGTTTCGGAATTTGCAACAAGAGACTTTTTGGTAGGTATTGGGGTTTTACACATGTGTACCAATTTTCGTACATGTACGTGAAACGTACTTTGTGCCCTCAAAAATGCGATAAGGTTTGGAGAAGAAGAATAAAAATAATAATAAATATAGCTGCAAGCAGCGATGGCGGGCCCAAGCTGTCAGTGCAACCGCCACCCCGGTGGCATCAAGAAAATGGGGCACAGCGAGCACATGCATTTACAGTAACCCTCTGGCAGTCTGGTTTTAATTGATACAGCAATTAAACAGTTTGGTGACTGTAGCTATAACTAACCCCCCAAGTTTTCTGAAAAGGTGGCGCTATGCAGTGCCTCTTCCACGCCCATTCATGAGCTTTTTTCAGTGTCTAACTATCATTAAAACTGATATGTGTGTTGAGTTTCATGACATTCTAATCATGTTATCTGCCTCAAAATCACCGGAAAAGAATATTGAGGTTTGATACATTGCCATGGCAACAGTATTCTAGATATTAATATTCCCTTCACAGTTTTACATCGGCCGTGTTTTGACATTATTCTGATGAAGTTTGAAGCAAATTGAGTAAAAATAAGATGCTGAATTCAAAGCATTTTGAAAACGACACAGAGAAGGCCCTGCTGCCCCTGACTGCCCACCGCTGGTTAAGTACTAGTAAATAGGAAATCCGTCCTTTATTAAGCATTGTTCCAGCATTAATAGGCATTAGTAAGCATTTTATAAATACAGCTATAAATGTTTTGTTCTTGAGCATATATATAATGTTCAATAATTGTATTTTTATACTTTATTAATGATCAATTTAACATTTCTAAATTATTACGTTATTTACAAACCAGTTATTTAGCAGTTGTCAGTGGTTCATAAGATCATTTAGAAAGTGTAAGTAAATGATTAATAAACTATTTAAATGTACATTTATAAATCTTATTATTTAGACACACCATTATAATTGCTCAGTGTTAATAATGCTTTATTAACAGATAGTCCTGCTGTAATTCATGATTAAGTCAGGTAGTTATAAAACATTTAGCAGTTGCCAGCCATCTATTTGTGTGAGCTCATCTAAAGTGAGGATTATTTATATCTTGTAAAGCATTTACAAAGGAGATTAAAAGACTCATTTATCTCCCAAACAGAAAAGTTAAACAAACACAACACAGAGGGATACAGAACACAAATATTTTTTCAAGATGCAAAAAATGAAACCGTACAACTGTACACTTGATAAAAAATTAAAAATAAACCTCTGAAATTTAATTGTAAAAAAAAATATAATAAAATAAATAATTCAAGTGTACAGTTTCATTTTTGTATCTTGAAAAAAATATTTCTGTTTTGTATCCCTCTGTGTTGTGTTTGTTTATTTTTCTGTTAGGAAGATAACTGAGCCTTTAAATCTCCTTTGTAATAGATATGCCTAATAAATAAAGAACAAGGCATTTATAGCTGTATTTATAAACTGCTTACTAATGACTATTAATGTTGGGACAATGCTTTATAAAAGGATGAACTAACTATTTACTAATGCTTACCTAATGATTCATAGTGTGCAGTCATTATGAAGTGTTACCCAATATTTTTATAGCACTTATAATTCTTGGTTAATGATATGTTCAAATTGACTACTACATTATTAATTAAAGTTTCTGGTTAATGTACATCAGTTACTGTACCATGAACTAACAAAGATTTGTTTACTTTATTTTTTAGAATTTGTTTTCTTAAGAAATATAGTAAAACAATGGTTGTTCATACTTAGTAGGTTAGTTTCGAATAAATTAATGTTAAAAAAATGATATTATTGAACTATACTAGTTAACATGAACAATAATTATCTAAAATGTATTAATGTTAATTAATGTTAAGTAAAAACATTAACATAAAATCTTTTATGATTTTATGATTTTTATGATTTTATGATTTTTATGATTTTATCTTTTTATGATTTATGATTTTTCATAAAACACAAAAAAATTTATGTTGTAATTAACATAATTATTAACCTTATTATATAAAATTATGTTGTCAGTGCCCTACAAATTAATTGGTTCTTGGATTTTTATTTATTTGTGTCCCTAAGACTGACAGAAAAAGATAAGGCGTAGGAGATTTCTTAAGCTATAATGCAAAAAAAAAAAAAAAAAAGAATAATTAAATAAATAAAATAAAATAAAACAAATAATTAAATAAATAAACACTGGATGATTTTTTTCTAGTGATTAAAGAGATGTTTAAAAGTCTCTCTCTCTCTTCTCTCTCTCTCTCTCTCTGTGTCTCTCTCTCTGTCTCTCTCACCCACCTCCTCACAGCTCACACTAACACTTAATACACAGACTCACCCATCCCCCCACATACACAGAGCCAGTGTGATCAAATGTCTTGATAGTTTATTAATTTTCTGTTATTCATAGACCTTTTGTAAAGTCATGAAACTAACCATACTTCTTCAGAATGACTTGCTCTATGTATGTAAAAAGTTTTGAAGTGTTTGGAAGCTGCACTTTAAAAATATAAGAAAATAACTGTTCTTTTTTACTGTAACTTTAACAAATCACCATTAATACACCGTTCAAGATATCCTAAATCCGTTAGCAATTTAGCATCTTCAGTATATTGGCATCATGTTGACCAAAGTTTGGTGTGAACTACTTGTTTCTGCTTGGAGGAGTATGAATTTATTTACAGCTTGATATTCCCCGAAAATGACATTAAACAAAAGATAGCCGGCTTCCTGTTGGTCGTAGCTAATGAGTGTAAATTAGAAAGTTGTCCGGCTTGATTAGAACAATTTATGTACCAAGTTTGGTGTATTTAGCTAAAACTAACCCCCCCATTTTTGACAAAAGGTGGCGCTATAGAGTGCCTCTTCCACGCCCGTTTATGAGCTTTTTCCAGTGTCTCAATAACATTAATACTCATATGTGTGTTGAGTTTCATGACATTCTAAACATGTTATCTGCTTCAAAATCACCAGAAACAAATTTTCAAGTTTGAAATGTTGCCATGGCAGCAGTATTCTAGATATCAATATTCCCTTCACAGTTTTACATCGTCCGTGTTTTGACATTATTCTGATGAAGTTTGAAGCAAATCGATTAAAAATAAGACGCTGAATTCAAAGCATTTTGAAAATGACACACTTCCTGCTGCCAGTTGGTGGCGCTTAACTTTGACTCCTAATAGTCACATCTATGTGCTCGGCATCATACAACGAACAAAACCCTGAAGTTTGATCAAAATCAGACAATGTATGTGGATGTTATTAGACGCTTCCTGTCTCTCATTTTTCACCATAAATTCATCGCCTCGCCACGGGCAAACCGTTCGAGATATCAAAAATATCTTGCCAATTTTGCGTCCCCAATGTTTTGAGATCATGTTCTCCAAGTTTGGTGGCAATCGGTTGGTAATCCTCAGAGGAGTATATCAAATTCCAGAGCATGCGCATTTTAAACAGCCCTAAATAGACAACTTCCTGTTGGGGCGGAGCCTATGAAATGCAGGATGAAAGTTGTTCAGCTCAATGAGATCTATATGTGTACCGAGTTTCATATGAATAGTGCGAGTATGTGTGAGCTATACATCAAGTTTTCTGACTGTGTTCCAGGGGGCGCCGTAGAGCCCCTGTGCCACGCCCGGGTCCCAGCCTCTGTGGCATCCTAATGGCCGCGGAGTGCAACGTGTGTGCAAATTTTCAAGAGTTTTTGAGCACGTTAAGGCTCAAAAGTACCCGGAAGGTTGAATAAAAAAAAAATCCTTAGGGGAACAATGATTCAATATAGCTGCAAGCAGCGATGGTGGGCCCAAGCTGTCAGTGCAACCGCCACCCCGGTGGCATCAAGAAAAATGGGCACAGCGAGCACATGCAGTAACCCTCTGGCAGTCTGGTTTTAATTGATACAGCAATTAAAGGGTTAATCCAAACCATCAAGACTGTGAAAGACTGTTAATTTAATAAATCGTCACAGCAACACCGTTCAAGATATCCAAAATCCGTTTACAATTTAAGTTACTCAATGTTTTGGCATCATGTAGACAATGTTTGGTGTGTATAGTATAATGCTCCTCTGAGGAGTATGCATTAATTTACACCCATATTTTTCCAAATATCCACATTCAAATCAAAATAGTCGACTTCCTGTTGGTTGTAGCTAATGACTGTAAATTAGAAGGTTGTCCAGCTTGATGAGACCAATATATGTACCAGTTTTGGTGACTGTAGCTAAAACTAACCCCCCAAGTTTTCTGAAAAGGTGGCGCTATGCAGTGCCTCTTCCACGCCCTTTTATGAGCTTTTGCCAGTGTCTGTCTATCATTAATACTGATATGTGTGTTGAGTTTCATGAAATTCTAATTATTATTTGCAGCACAAAAATTTATAAGACCACGTGTATTTATCTTTAGATTTTTTTTATGTTGTAATTAACAATTATGAACCTATTTATATAAAATTATGTTGTCAGTGCCCTACAAATGAACTGATTCTAGGATTTTTTTGTCTGTAAAACTGACAGAAAAGGATAAGGCCTAAGAGATTTCTTAAGCTGTAATGCAAAAAAATAAAACATCGTAAATAAATTAATAAGTGCTGATTGTTTTTTTTTTCAAGTGATTAAAGAGATGTTTAAAAGTCTCTCTCTCTCTCTCTCTCTCTCAATTCAATTCAATTCAATATGTGCTTTATTGGCATGACAATTGTTACAATGTATTGCAAAAGCATAGTGTTTACATTAAATATAGAACAAATATGTATTTAAAAAAATAAAATAAATAATAATTAAAAATAAATAAATAAATATATATAAACATGCATGTATATATAATTAAAACAAAATAGAACAAATCAATTCTACGAATTCTAGAATTCTATGAACAATTTAAAATTTAGTGTGGTGTGTGTGTGTGTGTGTGTGTGTGTTTGTGTTTGTTTGTGTGTGTGTGTGTGTGTGGGCGCATCACTGATTTGTTGACTCCTCCCTCTTTTTGTGACAGGCGTCAATGTATCTTGCTGCTAGTAAGATACAATCTTGTTTTTCATCTAATAAATATTGAAGTTGTGTTTTCTTGTTTAACATTTTGAAGTCAGGGTAAAGTATTTCCAATTTAAGATAACATTTCTTTCTAATTTCTTCATAGCAGCTGGTAAGGAAGTGTTGCTCTGTCTCCACTTCTCCATGGGTACAGTATGGGCAGATGCGACTCTCTTTGGGCAGCCAGTGCTGTCGATATCTGCCCGTCTCTATAGTCAGAGTATGACCGCTCAGTCTGTACCTCGTCATTTGTCTTCTTAATTTACAGTCTTTCACTGTACTCAGATATTCTGCAGTTGTGTAATCTCTATTTAGGGTCAAATTTAATTATTATTTATTTATAAAATAAATAATAATTAAAAATAAATAAATAAATATATAAACACATGCATGTATATATAATTAAACAAAATAGAACAAATCAATTCTACGAATTCTAGAATTCTATGAACAATTTAAAATTTAGTGTAGTGTGTGTGTGTTTGTGTGTGGGCGCATCACTGATTTGTTGACTCCTCCCTCTTTTTGTGACAGGCGTCAATGTATCTTGCTGCTAGTAAGATACAATCTTGTTTTTCATCTAATAAATATTGAAGTTGTGTTTTCTTGTTTAACATTTTGAAGTCAGGGTAAAGTATTTCCAATTTAAGATAACATTTCTTTCTAATTTCTTCATAGCAGCTGGTAAGGAAGTGTTGCTCTGTCTCCACTTCTCCATGGGTACAGTATGGGCAGATGCGGCTCTCTCTGGGCAGCCAGTGCTGTCGATATCTGCCCGTCTCTATAGTCAGAGTATGACCGCTCAGTCTGTACCTCGTCATTTGTCTTCTTAATTTACAGTCTTTCACTGTACTCAGATATTCTGCAGTTGTGTAATCTCTATTTAGGGTCAAATAACATTCAAGTTTACTTTGTTTTTCTGTTGTTTCATTCCAATAGGTTAGATCATTTTCTTTTAGTGTTTTTATAATTTGGGTGGGCAGAATTTTGTGGATGGGTGTTTCAGTGTCCTGATGCTGGAGGTCTGTTAGTCATGTTAGTTTGTGTTCGCAGCTTCAGGACACTCTCTCTCTCTCTCTCTCTCTCTCTCTCTCTCTCTCTCTCTCAGTGTCACCCTGACTCTGAACACACACACACACACACACCCATCCCCCCACACAGACAGAAGGAGAGTGACATCAAAAGTCTGATAGTTTTAAAATTTTCTGCTATCCATAGTGTATTGTATATTCATGAAATTAATCACATTTCCTAAGAATGACTTGTTCTGTGTATGTAATTTTTTATGAAGTGTTTGGAAGCTGCACTTTAAAGATACAAGAAAATTACTGCTATCTTTTTTTACTGTTATTTTAATAAATCACCATTGCCACACTGTTCGAGATATTACCATTTTTAATAATTATTTTAATGATCTATAAGCATTTGTGAAATATTTTGCCTGCATTACAGCTTAGTCTTCATCTGTGAGCTGAACTGTTTTACTGTTACATTCATGAGATGATGTAAATTCAGATGAATATCATGTCAGAGGGTGTCAGAGTTCAGTATCAAATTACTGTCAAATTATTATTTGCAGCACAAAAAATTATAAGACCACGTGTATGTATCTTTAGATTTTTTTATGTTGTAATTAACATAATTATTAACCTAATTATATAAAATGATGTTATCAGTGCCCTACAAATTAACTGGTTCTTGGATTTTTATATTTTTTTGTCCCTAAGACTGACAGAAAAAGATAAGGCCTAGGAAATTTCTTAAGCTATAATGCAAAAAAAAAAAAAAAAAAAAAAAGAATAATTAAATAAATAAATAAAATAAAATAAAAAGAATAATTAAATAAATAAATACTGATTGATTTTTTTTCTAGTGATTAAAGAGATGTTTAAAAGTCTCTCTCTCTCTCTCTGGGTCTCTCTGTCTGTCTCTCTCACCCCCCTCCTCACACTCACACTCAACACACAGACTCACCCATCCCCCCACATACACAGAGCCAGTGTGATCAAATGTCTTGATAGTTTATTATTTTTCTGTTATTCATAGACCTTTTGTAAAGTCATGAAACTAATCATACTTCTTCAGAATGACTTGCTCTATGTATGTAAAAAGTTTTGAAGTGTTTGGAAGCTGCACTTTAAAGATAAGAAAAGAACTGCTCTCTTTTTTACTGTAACTTTAACAAATCGCCATTAATACACCGGTCAAGATATCCTAAATCCGTTAGCAATTTAGCATCTTCAGTATATTGGCATCATGTTGACAAAGTTTGGTGTGAACTACTTGTTTCTGCTTCGAGGAGTATCAATTTATTTACAGCTTGATATTCCCCGAAAATTAAATAAAAAAAAAAGATAGCTGGCTTCCTGTTGGTTGTAGCTAATGAGTGTAAATTAGAAAGTTGTCCGGCTTGAATAAAACAATTTATGTACCGAGTTTGGTGTCTGTAGCTAAAACTAACCCCCCTATTTTTGACAAAAGGTGGCGCTATAGAGCGCCTCTTCCACGCCCGTTTATGAGCTTTTTCCAGTGTCTAACTATCATTAATACTCATATGTGTGTTGAGTTTCATGACATTCTAAACATGTTATCTGCTTCAAAATCACCAAAAACAAATTTTCAAGTTTGAAACGTTGCCATGGCAACAGTATTATAGATATCAATATTCCCTTCACAGTGTTACATCGGCCGTGCTTTGACATTATTCTGATGAAGTTTGAAGCAAATCGATTAAAAATAAGATGCTGAATTCAAAGCATTTTGAAAATGACACACTTCCTGCTGCCAGTTGGTGGCGCTATAACTTTGACTCCTAATAGTCACATCTATGCGCTCGGCATCAAACAACGAACAAAACCCTGAAGTTTGATCAAAATCAGACAATGTATGTGGATGTTATTAGACGCTTCCTGTCTCTCATTTTTCGCCATAAATTCATCGCCTCGCCACGGGCAAACCGTTCGAGATATCAAAAATATCCTGGCAATTTTGCGTCCCCAATGTCTTGAGATCATGTTCACCGAGTTTGGTGGCAATCGGGTGGTAATCTTCAGAGGAGTATATCAAATTCCAGAGCATGGTTTTTTAAACAGCCCTGAATAGCCGACTTCCTGTTGGGCGGAGCTTATGACATGCAGTGTGAAATTTGTTCGGCTCAATGAGATCTATATGTGTACCGAGTTTTATATGAATATGTGCAAGCATGTGTGAGCTATACATCAAGTTTTCAAACTGTGTTCTAGGGGGCGCCGTAGAGCCCCTGTGCCGCGCCCGGGCCCCAGCCTCTGTGGCGTCCGGACGCCAACAGATTCCAACGTGCGTGCGAATTTTCAAGAGTTTTTGAGCACGTTAAGACCCCCAAAAGTTGCCGGATGGTTGAATAAAAAAAAAAAAAAATAATAATAATCCTTTGGAAATCAATAGGGCCCTGCGCCTTACTGGCTTGGGCCCTAATAATAATAAACAGAGCAGATTCAATAGGGTCCTCGCACCATCGGTGCTCGGTCCCTAATAAATATAGCTGCAAGCAGCGATGGTGGGCCCAAGCTGTCAGTGCAACCGCCACCCCGGTGGCATCAAGAAAAATGGGCACAGCGAGCACATGCATTTACAGTAACCCTCTGGCAGTCTGGTTTTAATTGATAAAGCAATTAAAGGGTTAATCCAAACCATCAAGACTGTGAAAGACTGTTACTTTAATAAATCGTCACGGCAACACCGTTCAAGATATCCAAAATCCGTTTACAATTTAAGTTACTCAATGTTTTGGCATCATGTAGACAAAGTTTGGTGTGTATAGTATAATGCTCCTCTGAGGAGTATGCATTAATTCACACCCATATTTTTCCAAATATCCACATTCAAATCAAAATAGCCGACTTCCTGTTGGTTGTAGCTAATGACTGTAAATTAGAAGGTTGTCCAGCTTGATGAGACCAATATATGTACCAATTTTGGTGACTGTAGCTAAAACTAACCCCCCAAGTTTTCTGAAAAGGTGGCGCTATGCAGTGCCTCTTCCACGCCCTTTTATGAGCTTTTGCCAGTGTCTGTCTATCATTAATACTGATATGTGTGTTGAGTTTCATGAAATTCTAATTATTATTTGGAGCACAAAAATTTATAAGACCACGTGTATTTATCTTTAGATTTTTTTTATGTTGTAATTAACAATTATTAACCTATTTATATAAAATTATGTTGTCAGTGCCCTACAAATTAACTGATTCTAGGATTTTTTTGTCTGTAAAACTGACAGAAAAGGATAAGGCCTAAGAGATTTCTTAAGCTGTAATGCAAAAAAAATAAAACATAGTAAATAAATTAATAAGTGCTGATTGTTTTTTTTTCAAGTGATTAAAGAGATGTTTAAAAGTCTCTCTCTCTCTCTCTCTCTCTCTCTCTCTCTCTCTCTTTCTCTCTCTCTCTCAATTCAATTCAATTCAATATGTGCTTTATTGGCATGACAATTGTTACAATGTATTGCCAAAGCATAGTGTTTACATTAAATATAGAACAAATATGTATTTAAAAAATAAAATAAATAATAATTAAAAATAAATAAATAAATATATAAACACATGCATGTATATATAATTAAACAAAATAGAACAAATCAATTCTACGAATTCTAGAATTCTATGAACAATTTAAAATTTAGTGTGGTGTGTGTGTGTGTGTGTGAGTGTTTGTGTTTGTTTGTGTGTGTGTGGGCGCATCACTGATTTGTTGACTCCTCCCTCTTTTTGTGACAGGTGTCAATGTATCTTGCTGCTAGTAAGATACAATCTTGTTTTTCATCTAATAAATATTGAAGTTGTGTTTTCTTGTTTAACATTTTGAAGTCAGGGTAAAGTATTTCCAATTTAAGATAAAATTTCTTTCTAATTTCTTCATAGCAGGTGGTAAGGAAGTGTTGCTCTGTCTCCACTTCTCCATGGGTACAGTATGGGCAGATGCGGCTCTCTCTGGGCAGCCAGTGCTGTCGATATCTGCCCGTCTCTATAGTCAGAGTATGACCGCTCAGTCTGTACCTCGTCATTTGTCTTCTTAATTTACAGTCTTTCACTGTACTCAGATATTCTGCAGTTGTGTAATCTCTATTTAGGGTCAAATAACATTCAAGTTTACTTTGTTTTTCTGTTGTTTCATTCCAATAGGTTAGATCATTTTCTTTTAGTGTTTTAATAATTTGGGTGGGCAGAATTTTGTGAATGGGTGTTTCAGTGTCCTGATGCTGGATGTTGTTAGTCATGTTAGTTTGTGTTTGCAGCTTCAGGACCCTCTCTCTCTCTTTTCAGGTTCTCTCTCTCTCTCTCTCTCTCTCTCTCTCTCTCTCAGTGTCACCCTAACTCTGAACACACACACACACACACAGACAGAAGGAGAGTGACATCAAAAGTCTGTTAGTTTTAAAATTTTCTGCTATCCATAGTGTATTGTATATTCATGAAATTAATCACATTTCCTAAGAATGACTTGAAGCTGCACTTTAAAGATACAAGAAAATTACTGCTATCTTTTTTTACTGTTATTTTAATAAATCACCATTGCCACACTGTTCGAGATATTAACATTTTTAATAATTATTTTAATGATCTATAAGCATTTGTGAAATATTTTGCCTGCATTACAGCTTAGTCTTCATCTGTGAGCTGAACTGTTTTACTGTTACATTCATGAGATGATGTAAATTCAGACGAATATCATGTCAGAGGGTGTCATAGTTCAGTATCAAATTACTGTCAAATTATTATTTGCAGCACAAAAAATTATAAGACCACGTGTATGTATCTTTAGATTTTTGTTGTAATTAACATAATTATTAACCTAATTATATAAAATGATGTTATCAGTGCCCTACAAATTAACTGGTTCTTGGATTTTTATATTTTTTTGTCCCTAAGACTGACAGAAAAATATAAGGCCTAGGAAAAGCTATAATGCAAAAAAAAAAAAAAAAAAAAAAAAAAAAAAATTAAAAAATAAAATAAAATGAATAATTAAATAAATAAATAAAATAAAATAAAATAAAAAGAATAATTAAATAAATAAATACTGATTGATTTTTTTCTAGTGATTAAAGAGATGTTTAAAAGTCTCTCTCTCTCTCTGGGTCTCTCTGTCTGTCTCTCTCACCCCCCTCCTCACACTAACACTTAACACACAGACTCACCCATCCCCCCACATACACAGAGCCAGTGTGATCAAATGTCTTGATAGTTTATTAATTTTCTGTTATTCATAGACCTTTTGTAAAGTCATGAAACTAATCATACTTCTTCAGAATGACTTGCTCTATGTATGTAAAAAGTTTTGAAGTGTTTGGAAGCTGCACTTTAAAGATAAGAAAATAACTGCTCTCTTTTTTACTGTAACTTTAACAAATCGCCATTAATACACCGTTCAAGATATCCTAAATCCGTTAGCAATTTAGCATCTTCAGTATATTGGCATCATGTTGACAAAGTTTGGTGTGAACTACTTGTTTCTGCTTCGAGGAGTATCAATTTATTTACAGCTTGATATTCCCCGAAAATTAAATAAAAAAAAAAGATAGCTGGCTTCCTGTTGGTTGTAGCTAATGAGTGTAAATTAGAAAGTTGTCCGGCTTGAATAGAACAATTTATGTACCGAGTTTGGTGTCTGTAGCTAAAACTAACCCCCCCATTTTTGACAAAAGGTGGCGCTATAGAGCGCCTCTTCCACGCCCGTTTATGAGCTTTTTCCAGTGTCTAACTATCATTAATACTCATATGTGTGTTGAGTTTCATGACATTCTAAACATGTTATCTGCTTCAAAATCACCAGAAACAAATTTTCAAGTTTGAAACGTTGCCATGGCAACAGTATTATAGATATCAATATTCCCTTCACAGTTTTACATCGCCATGCTTTGACATTATTCTGATGAAGTTTGAAGCAAATCGATTAAAAATAAGATGCTGAATTCAAAGCATTTTGAAAATGACACACTTCCTGCTGCCAGTTGGTGGCGCTATAACTTTGACTCCTAATAGTCACATCTATGCGCTCGGCATCAAACAACGAACAAAACCCTGAAGTTTGATCAAAATCAGACAATGTATGTGGATGTTATTAGACGCTTCCTGTCTCTCATTTTTCGCCATAAATTCATCGCCTCGCCACGGGCAAACTGTTCGAGATATCAAAAATATCCTGGCAATTTTGCGTCCCCAATGTCTTGAGATCATGTTCACCGAGTTTGGTGGCAATCGGGTGGTAATCTTCAGAGGAGTATATCAAATTCCAGAGCATGGTTTTTTAAACAGCCCTGAATAGCCGACTTCCTGTTGGGCGGAGCCTATGACATGCAGTGTGAAATTTGTTCGGCTCAATGAGATCTATATGTGTACCGAGTTTTATATGAATATGTGCAAGCATGTGTGAGCTATACATCAAGTTTTCAAACTGTGTTCTAGGGGGCGCCGTAGAGCCCCTGTGCCGCGCCCGGGTCCCAGCCTCTGTGGCGTCCGGACGCCAACAGATTCCAACGTGCGTGCGAATTTTCAAGAGTTTTTGAGCACGTTAAGACCCCCAAAAGTTGCCGGATGGTTGAATAAAAAAATAAATAAATAAAATAAATAAAAATAATAATCCTTTGGAAATCAATAGGGCCCTGCGCCTTACTGGCTTGGGCCCTAATAATAATAAACAGAGCAGATTCAATAGGGTCCTCGCACCATCGGTGCTCGGTCCCTAATAATAATAATAAACGGAGCAGATTCAATAGGGTCCTCACACCATCGGTGCTCGGGCCCTAATTAAAGCTGCAAGCAGCGATGAAAGGGACCTCGCACCCGGGCTCACCGCCAACGGTGGCTTCAGAAAGACAGGGAGCGGTGAGCAATATGCATTTAAAGAGGAAAATATAGAAGGAATATATCAAAATCATTTATATGTGCCAAACTTCCTGCTGCCAGCTGGTGGCGCTATGACTATAAGTGGATATTGGCATGTAGATATCTTCAGGAACACTTTAATCAAACATATGAAGTTTGGTGCAGATTGAACATAGTATGTTTGAGTTAGTATAAAGCATGACTTAACCTATTGCCAAGAGGTGGCGCTATGATTATAACTGAATATTGGCCTATAGGTGTCTTCAGGGTATGAGTCTTACCAAAGATGTGAATTTTGGCCCAGTTTGGACTTTGCATGTTGATGTTAGTATCAAATAAGACATTTCCTGTTGCCAGCAGGTGGCGCTAGGATTATAATGGAATATTTGCCTTTATATGTGTTCAGGCCAGCACATTTATCAAACATATGAAGTTTGGGGCAGATTGAGCATAGTATGTTTGAGTTAGTATAATGCATGACGTATCCTATTGCCAACAGGTGGCGCTATGATTATAACTGAAAATTGGCCTTTAGGTGTCCTCAGGCCATGACTCTTACCAAACATGTGAAGTTTGGTGCATATTGGACATTGCATGTTGATATTAGTGTAAAATAAGCCATTTCCTGTTGCCAGCAGGTGGCGCTATAATTATAATGCAATATTGGCCTTTAGTTGTGTTCAGGCCAGGACTCTTATCAAACCTGTGAAGTTTGGGGCAGATCGGACATTGTATGGCTGAGTTACAACAACTTCTATTCCCATGGCGAGACATCGTATTTTGTCACGCCGCTACGGACACTCCCTTTAACGAAAACTCAAGATCTTCACAATTTAACATCACAAAGGCCTTTAGATTAGACTGACCTTATATAATGTTGATGTCCTTAAATCTCTAGGAGTAGTTTGTTACAGTGTAAAACATGTCACTTCCTGTTGCCAGCAGGTGGCGCTATGACAATAACTGAATATAGTCACGGATATCTCTTCAGGTCAGGAGTCTTATCAAACATGTGAAGTTTGGTGCAGATCGGACACTGCATGCCTGAGTTATAACAACTTCCTGTTTCTTGGCGAAGCATCGAAATTTGGCAGGCCGCCGCGGACACGCCCTCCAATGAAAACTCTAGATCTTCGCAATTTAACATCACAAAGGCTTTAGATTAGACTGACCAAATTGGTGTTCATCTGAATAAATCTGTAGGAGGAGTTTGTTAAAGTATGACACCTGAAAATGGCAAAAATGACCCAAAATTTGCAGAGAAAATTAAAAATAACCGACTTCCTGTTGGGTTTCGGAATTTGCAACAAGAGACTTTTTGGTAGGTATTGGGGTTTTACACATGTATACCAATTTTCGTACATGTACGTGAAACGTAGCTCGAGGCGCACTCCGTTGAATGTGTATAGGTGGCGCTATCGAGCCATTTTGCCACACCCACTTCTGAAACATATATCAGATGTCAATTTTCGCCAGTTCTGAGGTGTGTGCAAAATTTCGTGACTTTTCGAGCATGTTTAGGCCCTCAAAAATGCGATAAGGTTTGGAGAAGAATAAAAATAATAATAATTAAAGCTGCAAGCAGCAATGAACGGGCCCTCGCACCCGGGCTCACCGCCAACGGTGGCTTCAGGAAATCAATGAACGGTGAGCAATATGCATTTCAAGTGATAAATACAGGAGGAAAATTTCAAAGTCATTTATATCTGCCAAACTTCCTGCTGCCAGCTGGTGGCGCTATGCCTATAACTGAACATTGACATGTAGATGTTTTCAGACCAGGACTCTTACCAAACAAGTGAAGTTTGGTGCAGATTGAACTTGGTATGTTTGAGTTAGTACAGAGCATGACGTATCCAGTTGACAACAGGTGGCACTATAATTCTAACTGAATATGGGCCTTTAGATGTCTTCATGCCAGGACTCTTACCAAACATGTGAAATTTGGTGCAGATTGGACATTGCCTGTATAAGTTAGTGTAAAACAAATCATTGCCTGTTGCCAGCAGGTGGCGCTATGATTATAATGGAATATTGGCCTTTAGATGTGCTCAGGCCAGGACTCTTACCAAACATGTGAAGTTTGGTGCAGATTGAACATGGTATGTTTGAGTTAGTACAAAGCATGACGTATCCTGTTGACAACAGGTGGCACTATAATTATAACTGAATATTGGCCTTTAGATGTCTTCATGCAAGGACTCTTACCAAACATGTGAAATTTGATGCAGATCAGACATTGCATGTATAATTAGTGTAAAACAAGTCATTTCCTGTTGCCAGCAGTGGCGCTATGATTACAACAGAATATTGGCCTTTAGATGTGTTCAGGCCAGCACATTTCTCAAACATATGAAGTTTGGGGCAGATTGAGCATAGTATGTTTGAGTTAGTATAAAGCATGACGTATCCTATTGCCAACAGGTGTCGCTATGATTATAACTGAATATTGGCCTATAGGTGTCTTCAGGCCATGACTCTTACCAAACATGTGAAGTTTGGTGCATATTGGACATTGCATGTTGATGTTAGTGTAAAATAAGTCATTTCCTGTTACCAGCAGGTGGCGCTATAATTACAATGCAAAATTGGCCTTTAGATGTGTTCAGGCCAGGACTCTTATCAAACCTGT